>CAUJRU010000355.1:100000-127500 GCA_963277665.1 Viscum album | reverse complement strand
GAGAATTCATTTCATGCGTGAGGACCCGCTGTGGACATGGGGCATGTCTTCTCGGCGGTGATCGACGATACGCGGGACGGATGCCATGACGTGTCGGCGGCCTTCAAGTGCCTAAGGGGTCACGTCGGTGGTCGTTCCTATGGTTTCATAGCTCTTTTAGGGCAACACGTGTTGTCTTTCATGCGCTGCACTGACCTCTGGGATGTCTAAACCCCTCAGTATGTCTCCTCGTCACTGATGATGTTTCCTGGTGGGATAGCTGGAAATGCATAAATGTCTCTTTAGGGGGGGAGTGGTCGGCGACCCCCCCTGGGCGTGGGTCTTGTCCTGCGTGCCCAGAGCCACCCAATGACATGCCCACGGACATGGAAAAATGGCCTCTAGACAATCCCATGAATGCTTGATGATTCGTCCGGTGCTTGGGGCTTGTCTTGTCCGGGGTAGTGCGCCATCAAAGCTTTGAAAATGAGTCGGGGTTCGTCGCGTGTCAGGTCCTACGTACTGACAATCGCGTGGAGACAATTCCATCCGAGTGAGACGATTTGAAGGGGCATCGGGGCTTGCATTGGTGGATGCGGGGTGCCTTGAAAGGAAGGACGCCGAGCTGGGGTTTGCCATATCTTGTTGGGTCCGGTATGTAACGTCCATGACCACCTAAATAGAATTCGTTTCATGCGTGAGGACCCGCTCTGGACATGGGGTTGTCTTCTCGGCGGTGGTCGACAACACGCGGGACGGATGCCATGACGTGCCGGCGGCCTTCATGTGCCTAAGGGGTCACGTCGGTGGCCGTTCCTATGGTTTCATAGCTCTTTTAGGGCAACTCGCGTTGTCTTTCATGAGCTGGGGTGCCCTCTGGGTGGTCTAAACCACTCAGTATGTCTCCTCGTCAGTGCTGATGTTTCCTGGTGGGATAGCTGTAAATGCATAAATGTCTCTTTAGGGGGGGAGTGGTCGGCGACCCCCCCTGGGCGTGGGTCTTGTCCTGCGTGCCTCGAGCCACCCAGTGACATGCCCACGGACATGGAAAAATGGCCTCTAGACAATGCCATCAATGCGTGATGATTCGTCCGGTGCTTGGGGCTTGTCTTCTCCGGGGTAGTGCGCCTTAAAAGCTTTGACAATGAGCCGGGGTTCGTCGCGTGTGAGGTCCTACGTACCGACAATCGCGTGGAGACAATGCCATCCGAGTGAGACGATTTGAAGGGGCCTCGAGGCTTGTCTTGGTGGATGCGGGGTGCCTTGAAAGGAAGGACGCCGAGCTGGGGTTTGTCATATGTTGTTGGGTTCGGTATGTAACGACACCGACCACCTAAAGAGAATTCATTTCATGCGTGAGGACCCGCTCTGGACATGGGGTCTGTCTTCTCGGCGGTGGTCGACGATACGCGGGAAGGATGCCATGACGTGTCGGCGGCCTTCACGTGCCTAAGGGGTCACGTCGGTTGCCGTTCCTATGGTTTCATAGCTCTTTTAGGGCAACACGTGTTGTCTTTCATGCGCTGCGGTTCCCTCTGGGTGGTCTAAACCACTCAGTATGTCTCCTCGTCAGTGCTGATGTTTCCTGGTGGGAGAGCTGGAAATGCAGAAATGTCTCTTTAGGGGGGGAGTGGTCGGCGACCCCCCCTGGGCGTGGGTCTTGTCCTGCGTGCCCAGAGCCACCCAGTGACATGCCCACAGACATGGAAAAATGGCCTCTAGATGATTCCTCCTGTGCTTGGGGCTTGTCTTGCCCGCGGTAGTGCCCCATAAAAGCGATGACAATGAGACGGGGTTCGTCGCGTGTCAGGTCCGACGAACTGACAATCGCGTGGAGACAAAGCCATCCGAGTGAGACGATTTGAAGTGGCCTCGGGGCATGTCTTGGTGGATGCGACGTGCCTTGAAAGGAAGGACGTCGAGGTGGGGTTTTTCATATGTTGTTGGGTCCTGTATGTAATTACAATTACCACCTAAAGAGAATTCTTTTCATGAGTGAGGACCCGCTCTGGACATGGGGCGTGTCTTCTCGGCGGTGATCGACGATACGCGGGATGGATGCCATGACTTGTCGGTGGCCTTCATGTGCATAAGGGGTCACGTCGGTGGCCCTTCCTATGGTTTCATAGCTCTTTTAGGGCAACACGTGTTGTCTTTCATGCGCTGCGGTGCCCTCAGGGTGGTCTAAACCCATCAGTATGTCTCCTCGTCAGTGTTGATGTTTCCTGGTGGGATAGCTGGAAATGCATAAATGTCTCTTTAGGGGGGGAGTGGTCGGTGACCCCCCTGGGCGTGGGTCTTGTCCTGCGTGCCTAGAGCCACCCAATGACATGCCCAGTGACATGGAAAATGGCATCGACGCAATGCCCTGAATTCCTGATGATTCTTCCCGTGCTAGGGTCTTGTCTTGCCCGAGGTGGTGCGCCATAAAACCGATGACAATGAGATGGGTGGGGTTTGTCGCCTGTGAGATCCTACGGACTGACAATCGCGTCCAGACAATGGAATCCTAGTGAGGCGATTTGAAGGGGCCTCGGGGCCCGTCTTGGTGCGTGCGGCGTGCCTTGAAAGGAAGGACGTTGAGGTGGGGTTTGTCATATGTTGTTGTGTCCGGTATGTAAAGACAATGACCACCTAAAGAGAATTCATTTCATGCGTGAGGACCCGCTCTGGACATGGGTCCTGTCTCCTCGGCGGTGTTGGACGATACGCGGGACGGATGCCATGACGTGTCGGCGGCCTTCATGTGCCTTAGGGGCCACGTCGGTGTCCCTTCCTATGGTTTCATAGCCCTTTTAGGGCAACACGTGTTGCCTTTCATGCGCTGCGGTTCCCTCTGGGTGGTCTAAACCACTCAGTATGTCTCCTCGTCAGTGTTGATGTTTCCTGGTGGAATAGCTGGAAATGCATAAATGTCTCTTTAGGGGGGGAGTGGTCGGCGACCCCCCCTGGGCGTGGGTCTTGTCCTGCGTGCCGAGAGCCACCCACAGACATGCCCAGTGACATGGAAAATGGCATCGACGCAATGCCATGAATTCCTGATGATTCGTCCCGTGCTTGGGGTTTGTCTTGCCCGAGGTAGTGCGCCCTAAAAACGATGGCAATGAGACGGGGTTTGTCGCATGTGCGATCCTGCGGACTGACAGTCGCGTCCAGACAATGGCATCCGAGTGAGACGATTTGAAGGGGCCTCAGGGCCCGTCTTGGTGCATGCGGCGTGCCTTGAAAGGAAGGACGTCGAGGTGGGGTTTTTCATATGTTGTCGTGTCCCGTATGTAATGACAATGACCACCTAAAGAGAATTCATTTCATGCGCGAGGACCCGCTCTGGACATGGGGCCTGTCTTCTCGGCGGCGTTGGATGCTACCCGCGACGAATGCTACTACGTGTCGGCGGCCTTGATGTGCCTAAGGGGTCACATCAGTGGCTGTTCCTATGGTTTCATATCTCTTTTAGGGCAACACGTGTTGTCTTTCATGCGCTGTGGTGCCCACAGGGTTGTCTAAACCCATCAGTATGTCTCCTCGTCAGTGCTGATGTTTCCTGGTGGGACAGCTGGAAATGCATAAATGTCTCTTTAGGGGGGGAGTGGTCGGCGACCCCCCCTGGGCGTGGGTCTTGTCCTGCGTGCCCAGAGCCACCCAGTGACATGCCCACGGACATGGAAAAACAGCCTCCGGACAAAGCAAAGACAGCTTGATGATTCGTCCGGTGCTTGGGGCTTGTCTTGTTCGAGGTAGTGCGCCATAAAAGTGATGACAATGAGCCGGGTTTCGTCGCGTGTCAGGTCCTCCGTACTGACAATCAGGTGGAGACAACGCCATCCGGGTGAGAGGATTTGAAGGGGCCTCAGGGCTTGCCTTGGTGGATGCGGTGTGCCTTGAATGGAAGGACAATGAGGTGGGGTTTGTCATATGTTGTTGGGTCCGGTATGTAATGACAATGACCGCCTAAAGAGAATTCCTTTCATGCGTGGGGACCCGCTCTGGACATGGGGCGTGTCTTCGCTGTGGTGATGGACGATACGTGGGACGGATGCCATGACGTGTCGGCGGCCTTCATGTGCCTAAGGGGCCACGTCGGTGGCCCTTCCTATGGTTTCATAGCTCTTTTAGGGAAACACGTGTTGCCTTTCATGCGCTGCCCTGCCCTCAGGGTGGTCTAAACCCATCAGTATGTCTCCTCGTCGGTGTTGATGTTTCCTGGTGGAATAGCTGGAAATGCATAAATGTCTCTTTAGGGGGGGAGTGGTCGGCGACCCCCCCGGGCGTGGGTCTTGTCCTGCGTGCCTAGAGCCACCCAATGTGATGCCCATTGACATGCAAAATGACATCGACTTAATGCCATGAATGCCTGATGATTCGTCCCGTGCTTGGGGCTTGTCTTGCCCGAGGTAGTGCGCCATAAAAACGATGACAATGGGATGGTGTTTGTGGCCTTCGAGATCCTGCGGACTGACAGTCGCGTTCAGACAATGGCATCCGAGTGAGACGATTTGAAGGGGTCTCGGGGCCCGTCTTGGTGCATGCGGCGTTTCTTGAAAGGAAGGACGTCGAGGTGGGGTTTGTCACATGTTGTTGTGTTCGGAATGTAAAGACAATGACCGCCTAAAGATAATTCATTTCATGCGCGGGGACCCGCTCTGGACATGGGTCCTGTCTTCTCGGCGGTGTTGGATGATACCCGGGACGGATGCCATGACGTGTCGGCGGCCTTCATGTGCCTAAGGGGTCACTTTGGTGGCTGTTCGTATGGATTCGTAGCTCTTTTAGGGCAACACGTGCTGTCCTTCATGCGTTGTGGTGCCCATTGGGTTGTCTGAACCCATCAGTATGTGTCCTCGTCAGTGCTGATGTTTCCTGGTGGGACAGCTGGAAATGCATAAATGTCTCTTTAGGGGGGGAGTGGTCGGCGACCCCCCCTGGGCGTGGGTCTTGTCCTGCGTGCCCAGAGCCACCCAGTGACATGCCCACGAACATGGAAAAACGACCTCCAGACAAATCCATGAAAGCTTGATTATTCGTACGGTGCTTGGGGCTTGTCTTGTCTGAGGTAATGCGTCATAAAAGTGATGACAATGAGCCGGGGTGCGTCGCGTGTCAGGTCCGACGTACTGACAATCACGTGGAGACAACGCCATCCGAGTGGGACGATTTGAAGGGGCCTCGGGGCTTGCCTTGGTGGATGCGGTGTGCCTTGCAAGGAAGGACGACGTGGTGGGGTTTGTCATATGTTGTTGGGTACGGTATGTATTGACAATGACCGCCTAAAGATAATTCCTTTGAGGCGTGAGGACCAGCTCTGGACATGGGGCGTGTCTTCTCTGCGGTGATGGACGAGACGCGGGGCGGATGCCATGACGTGTCGGCGGCCTTCATGTGCCTAAGGGGTCACGTCGGTGGCCCTTCCTATGGTTTCATAGCTCTTTTAGGGCAACCCGTGTTGTCTTTCATGCACTGCGGTGCCCTTAGGGTGGTCTAAACCCATCAGTATGTCTCCTCGTCACTGTTGATGTTTCCTGGTGGTATAGCTGGAAATGCATAAATGTCTCTTTAGGGGGGGAGTGGTCGGCGACCCCCCCTGGGCGTGGGTCTTGTCCTGCGTGCCTAGAGCCACCCAATGACATGCCGAGTGACATGGAAAATGGCATCGACGCAGTGCCATGAATTCCTGATGATTCGTCTCGTGCTTGGGGCTTGTCTTGCCCGAGGTAGTGCGCCCTAAAAACGATGACAATGAGATGGGGTTTGTCGCATGTGTGATCCTGCGGACTGACAGTCTTGTCCAGACAATGGCATCCGAGTGAGACGATTTGAAGGGGCCTCGAGGCCCGTCTTGGTGCGTGTGGCGTGCCTTGAAAGGAAGGACGTTGCGGTGGGGTTTGTCATCTGTTGTCGTGTCCCGTATGTAATGACAATGACCACCTAAAGAGAATTCATTTCATGCGTGAGGACCCTCTCTGGACATGGGGCCTGTCTTCTCGGCGGTGTTGGACGCTACCCGGGATGAATGCTACTACGTGTCGGCGGCCTTCATGTGCCTAAGGGGTCACATCGGTGGCTGTTCCTACGGTTTCATATATCTTTTAGGGGAACACGTGTTGACTTTCATGCGCTGTGGTGCCCACAGGGTTGTCTAAACCCTCCAGTATGTCTCCTCGTCAGTGCTGATGTTTCCTGGTGGGACAGCTGGAAAGGCATAAATGTCTCTTTAGGGGGGGAGTGGTCGGCGACCCCCCCTGGGCGTGGGTCTTGTCCTGCGTGCCCAGAGCCACCTAGTGACATGCCCACGGACATGGAAAAATGGCCTCCAGACAAATCCATGAAAGCTTGAGGATTCATACGGTGCTTGGGGCTTGTCTTGTATGAGGTAATGCGCCATAAAAGTGATGACAATGAGCCGGGGTGCGTCGCGTGTCAGGTCCGACGTACTGACAATCACGTGGAGACAACGCCACCCGAGTGGGACGATTTGAAGGGGCATCGGGGCTTGCCTTGGAGGATGCGGTGTGCCTTGCAAGGAAGGACGACGTGGTGGGGTTTGTCATATGTTGTTGGGTACGGTATGTAATGACAATGACCGCCTAAAGATAATTCATTTCATGCGTGAGGACCCGCTCTGGACATGGGGCGTGTCTTCTCTGCGGTGATGGACGAGACGCGGGACGGATGTCATGACGTGTCGGCGGCCTTCATGTGCCTAAGGGGTCACGTCGGTGGCCCTTCCTATGGTTTCATAGCTCTTTTAGGGCAACCCGTGTTGTCTTTCATGCACTGCGGTGCCCTTAGGGTGGTCTAAACCCCTCAGTATGTCTCCTCGTCACTTTTGATGTTTCCTGGTGGAATAGCTGGAAATGCATAAATGTCTCTTTAGGGGGGGAGTGGTCGGCGACCCCCCCTGGGCGTGGGTCTTGTCCTGCGTGCCTAGAGCCACCCAATGACATGCCCAGGGACATGGAAAATGGCATCGACGCAATGCCATGAATTCTTGATGATTCGTCCCGTGCTTGGGGCTTGTCTTTCCCGAGGTAGTGCGCCCTAAAAACGATGACAATGAGATGGGTTTTGTCGCATGTGTGATCTTGCGGGCTGACAGTCGTTTCCAGACAAAGGCATCCGAGTGAGACGATTTGAAGGGGCCTCGAGGCCCGTCTTGGTGCCTGCGGTGTGCCTTGAAAGGAAGGACGTTGAGGTGTGGTTATTCATGTGTTTTCGTGTCCCGTATGTAATGATAATGACCACCTAAAGAGAATTCATTTCATGCGTGAGGACCCTCTCTGGACATGGGGCCTGTCTTCTCGGCGGTGTTGGACGCTACCCGGGATGGATGCTAGTACGTGATGGCGGCCTTGATGTGCCTAAGGGGTCACATTGGTGGCTATTCCTATGGTTTCATATCTCTTTTAGGGCAACACGTGTTGTCTTTCATGCGCTGTGGTGCCCACAGGGTTGTCTGAACCCATCAGTATGTCTCCTCGTCAGTGCTGATGTTTCCTGGTGGGACAGCTGGAAATGCATAAATGTCTCTTTAGGGGGGGAGTGGTCGGCGACCCCCCCTGGGCGTGGGTCTTGTCCTGTGTGCCCAGAGCCACCCAGTGACATGCCCACGGACATGGAAAAACGGCCTCCAGACGAATCCATGAAAGCCTGATGATTCGTACGGTGCTTGGGGCTTGTCTTGTCTGAGGTAATGCGCCATAAAAGTGATGACAATGAGCTGGGGTGCGTCGCGTGTCAGACCCACGCCGAGTGACGTGGAAAATGGCATCGACGCAATGCCAAGAATTCCTGATGATTCGTCCCGTGCTTCGGGCTTGTCTTGCCCGAGGTAGTGCGCCATAAAAACGATGACAATGAGATGGGGTTTGTCGCGTGTGTGAGGTCCGACGTACTGACGATCACGTGGAGACAACGGCATCCGAGTGAGACGATTTGAAGGGGCCTCGGGGCTTGCCTTGGTGGATGCGGTGTGCCTTGCAAGGAAGGACGATGTGGTGGGGTTTGTCATATGTTGTTGGGTACGGTATGTATTGACAATGACCACCTAAAGATAATTCCTTTGAGGCGTGAGGACTCGCTCTGGACATGGGGCGCGTCTTCTCTGCGGTGATGGACGAGACGCGGGACGGATGCCATGACGTGTCGGCGGCCTTCATGTGCCTAAGGGGTCACGTCGGTGGCCCTTCCTATGGTTTCATAGCTCTTTTAGGGCAACCCGTGTTGTCTTTCATGCACTGCGGTGCCCTTAGGGTGGTCTAAACCCATCAGTATGTCTCCTCGTCACTGTTGATGTTTCCTGGTGGTATAGCTGGAAATGCATAAATGTCTCTTTAGGGGGGGAGTGGTCGGCGACCCCCCCTGGGCGTGGGTCTTGTCCTGCGTGCCTAGAGCCACCCACTGACATGCCGAGTGACATGGAAAATGGCATCGACGCAGTGCCATGAATTTCTGATGATTCGTCCCGTGCTTGGGGCTTGTCTTGCCCGAGGTAGTGCGCCCTAAAAACGATGACAATGAGATGGGGTTTGTCGCATGTGTGATCCTGCGGACTGACAGTCGTGTCCAGACAATGGCATCCGAGTGAGACGATTTGAAGGGGCCTCGAGGCCCATCTTGGTGCGTGTGGCGTGCCTTGAAAGGAAGGACGTTGCGGTGGGGTTTGTCATCTGTTGTCGTGTCCCGTATGTAATGACAATGACCACCTAAAGAGAATTCATTTCATGCGTGAGGACCCTCTCTGGACATGGGGCCTGTCTTCTCGGCGGTGTTGGACGCTACCCGGGATGAATGCTACTACGTGTCGGCGGCCTTCATGTGCCTAAGGGGTCACATCGGTGGCTGTTCCTAGGGTTTCATATATCTTTTAGGGCAACACGTGTTGTCTTTCATGCGCTGTGGTGCCCACAGGGTTGTCTAAACCCGTTAGTATGTCTCCTCGTCAGTGCTGATGTTTCCTGGTGGGACAGCTGAAAATGCATAAATGTCTCTTTAGGGGGGGAGTGGTCGGCGACCCCCCCTGGGCGTGGGTCTTGTCCTGCGTGCCCAGAGCCACCTAGTGACATGCCCACGGACATGGAAAAATGGCCTCCAGACAAATCCATGAAAGCTTGAGGATTCATACGGTGCTTGGGGCTTGTCTTGTCTGAGGTAATGCGCCATAAAAGTGATGACAATGAGCCGGGGTGCGTCGCGTGTCAGGTCCGACGTACTGACAATCACGTGGAGACAACGCCACCCGAGTGGGACGATTTGAAGGGGCATCGGGGCTTGCCTTGGAGGATGCGGTGTGCCTTGCAAGGAAGGACGACGTGGTGGGGTTTGTCATATGTTGTTGGGTACGGTATGTAATGACAATGACCGCCTCAAGATAATTCCTTTCATGCGTGAGGACCTGCTCTGGACATGGGGCGTGTCTTCTCTGCGGTGATGGACGAGACGCGGGACGGATGCCATGACGTGTCGGCGGCCTTCATGTGCCTAAGGGGTCACGTCGGTGGCCCTTCCTATGGTTTCATAGCTCTTTTAGGGCAACCCGTGTTGTCTTTCATGCACTGCGGTGCCCTTAGGGTGGTCTAAACCCATCAGTATGTCTCCTCGTCACTGTTGATGTTTCCTGGTGGAATAGCTGGAAATGCATAAATGTCTCTTTAGGGGGGGGAGTGGTCGGCGACCCCCCCCTGGGCGTGGGTCTTGTCCTGCGTGCCTAGAGCCACCCGATGACGTGCCCAGTGACATGGAAAATGGCATGGACGCAATGCCATGAATTCTCGATGATTCGTCCCGTGCTTGGGGCTTGTCTTTCCCGAGGTAGTGCGCCCTAAAAACGATGACAATGAGATGGGTTTTGTCGCATGTGTGATCTTGCGGGCTGACAGTCGTTTCCAGACAAAGGCATCCGAGTGAGACGATTTGAAGGGGCCTCGAGGCCCGTCTTGGTGCATGCGGTGTGCCTTGAAAGGAAGGACGTTGAGGTGTGGTTATTCATGTGTTTTCGTGTCCCGTATGTAATGATAATGACCACCTAAAGAGAATTCATTTCATGCGTGAGGACCCTCTCTGGACATGGGGCCTGTCTTCTCGGCGGTGTTGGACGCTACCCGGGATGGATGCTAGTACGTGATGGCGGCCTTGATGTGCCTAAGGGGTCACATTGGTGGCTATTCCTATGGTTTCATATCTCTTTTAGGGCAACACGTGTTGTCTTTCATGCGCTGTGGTGCCCACAGGGTTGTCTGAACCCATCAGTATGTCTCCTCGTCAGTGCTGATGTTTCCTGGTGGGACAGCTGGAAATGCATAAATGTCTCTTTAGGGGGGGAGTGGTCGGCGACCCCCCCTGGGCGTGGGTCTTGTCCTGTGTGCCCAGAGCCACCCAGTGACATGCCCACAGACATGGAAAAACGGCCTCCAGACGAATCCATGAAAGCCTGATGATTCGTACGGTGCTTGGGGCTTGTCTTTTCTGAGGTAATGCGCCATAAAAGTGATGACAATGAGCTGGGGTGCGTCGCGTGTCAGACCCACGCCGAGTGACGTGGAAAATGGCATCGACGCAATGCCAAGAATTCCTGATGATTCGTCCCGTGCTTCGGGCTTGTCTTGCCCGAGGTAGTGCGCCATAAAAACGATGACAATGAGATGGGGTTTGTCGCGTGTGTGAGGTCCGACGTACTGACGATCACGTGGAGACAACGGCATCCGAGTGAGACGATTTGAAGGGGCCTCGGGGCTTGCCTTGGTGGATGCGGTGTGCCTTGCAAGGAAGGACGATGTGGTGGGGTTTGTCATATGTTGTTGGGTACGGTATGTATTGACAATGACCACCTAAAGATAATTCCTTTGAGGCGTGAGGACTCGCTCTGGACATGGGGCGCGTCTTCTCTGCGGTGATGGACGAGACGCGGGACGGATGCCATGACGTGTCGGCGGCCTTCATGTGCCTAAGGGGTCACGTCGGTGGCCCTTCCTATGGTTTCATAGCTCTTTTAGGGCAACCCGTGTTGTCTTTCATGCACTGCGGTGCCCTTAGGGTGGTCTAAACCCATCAGTATGTCTCCTCGTCACTGTTGATGTTTCCTGGTGGTATAGCTGGAAATGCATAAATGTCTCTTTAGGGGGGGAGTGGTCGGCGACCCCCCCTGGGCGTGGGTCTTGTCCTGCGTGCCTAGAGCCACCCACTGACATGCCGAGTGACATGGAAAATGGCATCGACGCAGTGCCATGAATTTCTGATGATTCGTCCCGTGCTTGGGGCTTGTCTTGCCCGAGGTAGTGCGCCCTAAAAACGATGACAATGAGATGGGGTTTGTCGCATGTGTGATCCTGCGGACTGACAGTCGTGTCCAGACAATGGCATCCGAGTGAGACGATTTGAAGGGGCCTCGAGGTCCGTCTTGGTGCGTGTGGCGTGCCTTGAAAGGAAGGACGTTGCGGTGGGGTTTGTCATCTGTTGTCGTGTCCCGTATGTAATGACAATGACCACCTAAAGAGAATTCATTTCATGCGTGAGGACCCTCTCTGGACATGGGGCCTGTCTTCTCGGCGGTGTTGGACGCTACCCGGGATGAATGCTACTACGTGTCGGCGGCCTTCATGTGCCTAAGGGGTCACATCGGTGGCTGTTCCTATGGTTTCATATATCTTTTAGGGCAACACGTGTTGTCTTTCATGCGCTGTGGTGCCCACAGGGTTGTCTAAACCCGTTAGTATGTCTCCTCGTCAGTGCTGATGTTTCCTGGTGGGACAGCTGAAAATGCATAAATGTCTCTTTAGGGGGGGAGTGGTCGGCGACCCCCCCTGGGCGTGGGTCTTGTCCTGCGTGCCCAGAGCCACCTAGTGACATGCCCACGGACATGGAAAAATGGCCTCCAGACAAATCCATGAAAGCTTGAGGATTCATACGGTGCTTGGGGCTTGTCTTGTCTGAGGTAATGCGCCATAAAAGTGATGACAATGAGCCGGGGTGCGTTGCGTGTCAGGTCCGACGTACTGACAATCACGTGGAGACAACGCCACCCGAGTGGGACGATTTGAAGGGGCATCGGGGCTTGCCTTGGAGGATGCGGTGTGCCTTGCAAGGAAGGACGACGTGGTGGGGTTTGTCATATGTTGTTGGGTACGGTATGTAATGACAATGACCGCCTCAAGATAATTCCTTTCATGCGTGAGGACCCGCTCTGGACATGGGGCGTGTCTTCTCTGCGGTGATGGACGAGACGCGGGACGGATGCCATGACGTGTCGGCGGCCTTCATGTGCCTAAGGGGTCACGTCGGTGGCCCTTCCTATGGTTTCATAGCTCTTTTAGGGCAACCCGTGTTGTCTTTCATGCACTGCGGTGCCCTTAGGGTGGTCTAAACCCATCAGTATGTCTCCTCGTCACTGTTGATGTTTCCTGGTGGAATAGCTGGAAATGCATAAATGTCTCTTTAGGGGGGGGAGTGGTCGGCGACCCCCCCTGGGCGTGGGTCTTGTCCTGCGTGCCTAGAGCCACCCGATGACGTGCCCAGTGACATGGAAAATGGCATGGACGCAATGCCATGAATTCTCGATGATTCGTCCCGTGCTTGGGGCTTGTCTTTCCCGAGGTAGTGCGCCCTAAAAACGATGACAACGAGATGGGGTTTGTCGCATGTGTGATCTTGCGGGCTGACAGTCGTTTCCAGACAATGGCATCCGAGTGAGACGATTTGAAGGGGCCTCGAGTCCCGTCTTGGTGCATGCGGCGTGCCTTGAAGGGAAGGACGTTGAGGTGGGGTCATACCTCAAACATTGCAGATGTGGTTGGTGATGCAACCTTGTTGATCCTTCCATTAGTCATATGCTTGTCTCAAAGATCAGGTTGTGCATGTACAATGGACAAACTAATCGAACGGAATTGAATGTTCGGGACGACGGTTTGGGCTTGTGTTGGGGTCTGAGTGGTGAGCTCAGTCATACCTCAAACAATGCAGATGTTGTTGGTGATTCTACATGTCTGATCCTTCCACTAGTCATATGCTTGTCTCAAAGATCAGGTCCTGCATGATCAGTTGTGTGGGTTGATGGTTGCGCTTATGCGATTGTGTGGGAGTGGTGGATGGTTGTCAAGATACCGCGGTCTCCCTTTTTTGGGAAGGGAACGTTGGTCTCGTTGGCTCTAGGGGGTTGGGTATATCAATCCTTCCCTTGTGTCATGCATAGCGGGCTTTCCCTGCCTTCATGTGCTGCATTGTGATGCCTCTCGGGTTGCATCCCTCGAGGCGTCACGATCAGCTGTGTGGGTTGATGGTTGTGCTTACGCGATTGTGTGGGAGTGGTGGATGGTTGTCAAGATACTGCGGTCTCCCTTTTTTGGGAAGGGAACGTTGGTCTCGTTGGCACCCTCATCCGTAAGTGGGGGTTTAATTTCTCCTCGCTTTCATTTGGTCCTTGTGCATGTTTCCATGTGAATGATGGAACACGGTTTGGCTTGGTTGGATATCCGTTGAGAACACTAGTCATATGCTTGTCTCAAAGTTCAGTCTGTGCATGTACAGGGACAAACTAATCGAAGATGGTGATACTGTGAAGGGTCTCAGTAAATCAGGGACAAGTCTGACGTTCTCCTTGGTTTTACATCAAGCGAAGAATGTGTATCTATTGTTTCTGCAAGATACATGAGCGTCATGCAGAGGTGATGACTCATTAAGGTGAATCCTGTCGATTTGGGAAGATGATTTGGGCTTGTGTTGGGGTTTGAGTGGTCTGCTCAGTCATACCTCAAACATTGCAGATGTGGTTGGTGATGCTACCTGGCTGATCCTACCATTAGTCATATGCTTGTCTCAAAGATCAGGTTGTGCATTTACAAAGGATAAACTAATCGAACGGAATTGAATGTTCGGGATGATGGTTTGGGCTTGTGTTGGGGTCTGAGTGGTCTGCTCAGTTATACCACAAACAATGCAGATGTTGTTGGTAATGCTACATGGTTGATCCTTCCACTAGTCATATGCTTGTCTCAAAGATCAGTTAGTGCATGTACAGGGACAAACTAATCGAAAGATGGTGATACTGTGAAGGGTCTCATTAAATCAGTGACACGGCTGACTTTCTCCTCGGTTATACATCAAGCGAAGAATCCCCAGGTGGGTGAGCTCCACCTAGAAGATCCTCACTTGTCCCATCGGAGTTCTCCCTGTTGGTAGTGGAATTTTGTTAGTGCTGATATACGGGCCCTGTTTATATGCTTGGGTTGAATTCTCTCGCACAATTGCGGTTTTGAGCATCATGCAGAGGTGAAGACTCATTAATTGGGTTCCTGTCGATTTGGGAAGACGGTTTGGGATTGTGTTGGGGTCTGAGTGGTCTGCTCAGTCATACCTCAAACATTGCAGATGTTGTTGGTGGTGCAACCTGTCTGATCCTTCCATTAGTCATATGCTTGTCTCAAAAATCAGGTTGTGCATGTACAAAGGACAAACTAATCGAACGGAATTGAATGTTCGAGACGACGGTTTGGGCTTGTGTTGGGGTCTGAGTGGTGAGCTCAGTCATACCTCAAACAATGCAGATGTTGTTGGTGATGCTACATGGCTGATCCTTCCACTAGTCATATGCTTGTCTCAAAGGTCAGGTCCTGCATGATCAGTTGTGTGGGTTGATGGTTGCGCTTATGCGATTGTGTGGGAGTGGTGGATGGTTGTCAAGATACTGCGGTCTCCCTTTTTTGGGAAGGGAACGTTGGTCTCGTTGGCTCTAGGGGGTTGGGTATATCAATCCTTCCCTTGTGTCATGCATAGCGGGCTTTCCCTGCCTTCATGTGCTGCATTGTGATGTCTCTCGGGTTGCTTCCCTCGAGGCGTCACAGTCAGTTGTGTGGGTTGATGGTTGTGCTTACGCGATTGTGTGGGAGTGGTGGATGGTTGTCAAGATACTGCGGTCTCCCTTTTTTGGGAAGGGAACGTTGGTCTCCTTGGCTCTAGGGGGTTGGGTATATAAATCCTTCCCTTGTGTCATGCATAGCGGGCTTTCCCTGCCTTCATGTGCTGCATTGTGATGCCTCTGGGGTTGCTTCCCTTGAGGCGTCACGGTCAGTTGTGTGGGTTGATGGTTGTGCTTACGCGATTGTGTGGGAGTGGTGGATGGTTGTCAAGATACTGCGGTCTCCCTTTTTTGGGAAGGGAACGTTGGTCTCCTTGGCTCTAGGGGGTTGGGTATATAAATCCTTCCCTTGTGTCATGCATAGCGGGCTTTCCCTGCCTTCATGTGCTGCATTGTGATGTCTCTCGGGTTGCTTCCCTCGAGGCGTCACAGTCAGTTGTGTGGGTTGATGGTTGTGCTTACGCGATTGTGTGGGAGTGGTGGATGGTTGTCAAGATACTGCGGTCTCCCTTTTTTGGGAAGGGAATGTTGGTCTCCTTGGCTCTAGGGGGTTGGGTATATAAATCCTTCCCTTGTGTCATGCATAGCGGGCTTTCCCTGCCTTCATGTGCTGCATTGTGATGCCTCTCGGGTTGCTTCCCTTGAGGCGTCACGGTCAGTTGTGTGGGTTGATGGTTGTGCTTACGCGATTGTGTGGGAGTGGTGGATGGTTGTCAAGATACTGCGGTCTCCCTTTTTTGGGAAGGGAACGTTGGTCTCGTTGGCACCCTCATCCGTAAGTGGGGGATTAATTTCTCCTCGCTTTCATTTGGTCCTTGTGCATGTTTCCATGTGAATGATGGAACACGGTTTGGCTTGGTTGGATATCCGTTGAGAACACTAGTCAAATGCTTGTCTCAAAGATCAGTCTGTGCATGTACAGGGACAAACTAACCGAAAGATGGTGATATTGTGAAGGGTCTCATTAAATCAGTGACAAGTTTGACGTTCTCCTCGGTTATACATCAAGCGAAGAATGTGTATCTATTGTTTCGACAAGATACACGAGCGTCGTCACGCAGAGGTGATGACTCATTAAGGGGAATCCTGTCGATTTGGGAAGATGGTTTGGGCTTGTGTTGGGGTCTGAGTGGTTTGCTCAGTCATACCTCAAACATTGCAGATGTGGTTGGTGATGCTACCTGGCTGATCCTTCCATTAGTCATATGCTTGTCCCAAAGATCAGGTGGTGCATGTACAAAGGAAAAACTAATCGAATGGAATTGAATGTTCGGGACGACGGTTTGGGCTTGTGTTGGGGTCTGAGTGGTTAGCTCAGTCATACCTCAAACAATGCAGATGTTGTTGGTGATGCTACATGGCTGATCCTTCAACTAGTCATATGCTTGACTCAAAGATCAGGTCCCGCATGTACAAAGACAAACTAATCGAAAGATGGTGATACTGTGATGGGTCTCATTAAATTAGTGCCAGGGCTGACTTTCTCCTCAGTTATACATCAAGAGAAGAATCCCCAGGTGGGTGAGCTCCACCTAGAAGACCCTCACTTGTCCCTTCGGAGTTCTCCCTGTTGGTAGTGGAATTTTGTCAGTTATGATATACGGGCCCTGTTTATATGCTTGGGTTGAATTCTCTCGCACAATTGCGGTATTGAGCATCATGCAGAGGTGATGACTCATTAATTGGGTTCCTGTCGATTTGGAAAGACGGTTTGGGCTTGTGTTGGGGTCTGAGTGGTCTGCTCAGTCATACCTCAAACATTGCAGATGTGGTTGGTGATGCAACCTGGCTGATCCTTCCATTAGTCATATGCTTGTCCCAAAGATCAGGTTGTGCATGTACAAAGGACAAACTAATGGAACGGAATTGAATGTTCGGGATGATGGTTTGGGCTTGTGTTGGGGTTTGAGTGGTGAGCTCAGTCATACCTCAAACAATGCAGATGATGTTGGTGATGCTACATGGCTGATCCTTCTACTAGTCATATGCTTGTCTCAAAGATCAGGTTGTGCATGATCAGTTGTGTGGGTTGATGGTTGCCCTTATGCGATTGTGTGGAAGTGGTGGATGGTTGTCAAGATACTGCGGTCTCCCTTTTTTGGGAATGGAACGTTGGTCTCGTTGGCGCTAGGGGGTTGGGTATATCAATCCTTCCCTTGTGTCATGCATAGCGGGCTTTCCCTGCCTTCATGTGCTGCATTGTGATGCCTCTCGGGTTGCTTCCCTCGAGGTGTGACGGTCAGTTGTGTGGGTTGATGGTTGTGCTTACGCGATTGTGTGGGAGTGGTGGATGGTTGTCAAGATACTGCGGTCTCCCTTTTTTGGGAAGGGAACGTTGGTCTCGTTGGCACCCTCATCCGTAAGTGGGGGTTTAATTTCTCCTCGCTTTCATTTGGTCCTTGTACATGTTTCCATGTGAATGATGGAACACGGTTTGGCTTGGTTGGATATCCGATGAGAACACTAGTCATATGCTTGTCTCAAAGATCAGTCTGTGCATGTACAGGGACAAACTAACCGAAAGATGGTGATACTGTGAAGGGTCTCATTAAATCAGTGACAAGTTTGACGTTCTCCTCGGTTATACATCAAGCGAAGAATGTGTATCTATTGTTTTTGCAAGATACACGAGCGTCATGCAGAGGTGATGACTAATTAAGGGGAAACATGTCGATTTGGGAAGATGGTTTGGGCTTGTGTTGGGGTCTGAGTGGTTTGCTCAGTCATACCTCAAACATTGCAGATGTGGTTGGTGATGCTACCTGGCTGATCCTTCCATTAGTCATATGCTTGTATCAAAGATCAGGTTGTGCATGTACAAAGGACAAACTAATCGAATGGAATTGAATGCTCGGGACGACGGTTTAGGCTTGTGTTGGGGTCTGAGTGGTCTGCTCAGTCATACCTCAAACATTGCAGATGTGGTTAGTGACGCTACATGGGTGATCCTTCCACTAGTCATATGCGTGTCTCAAAGATCAGGTCCTGCATGTACAAGGACAAACTAATCGAAAGATGGTGATACTGTGAAGGGTCTCATTAAATCAGTGACACGGCTGACTTTCTCCTCGGTTATACATCAAGCGAAGAATCCCCAGGTGGGTGAGCTCCACCTAGAAGAACCTCACTTGTCCCTTTGGAGTTCTCCCTGTTGGTAGTGGAATTTTGTTGGTGCTGATGTAAGGGCCCCGTCTATATGCTTGGGTTGAATTCTCTCGCACAATTTTGGTTTCGGGTTCCAAGGGCTTGCTAAAAAGACGATGCGATACTAGACAGATATAACTTGGATGGGATGATGATAGATGAGCATGGTTGGTGTCCTGGTTCTTGGTTAAAAGTTTCGCAACGGTGGTTGAGTTCTTTTGAATGGTGGGATGTGGGGGGTGCGGCGGGACATAGGGCCTCCGTTCCTGTCATGACTCCTTTTCCTCAACGTCCCTGGAGCGTTGTGGGTTCGTCTGCTTAAAATCTGCCTCATGGCGGTTGAGTTCCTTCGGAAGGTGGGATGTGGGAGGCATGGCGGTGGGACGCTGTAATTCCTTTTCCTCACCGGTGGGATGTGGGGGGCATTGGAAAGAATGGGTTTTTGCCCAGTCTCATGCCGTGCCCGCCTTTTTCCTCACCTTTCATGGAGCGTTGCGGTTCGGGCTTGCTTAAAAGGCCACCTGTCGGTGGCGGAGTTCCTTGGATGGTGGGATGTGGGAGGCATGGTGGGTTGGTGTTCCTTTGTCGTCCCTCGACGCTCCTGCCCTTCCCTCGCCTTCTCTAGAGCAGTGCGGCTTGGCTTGCTTAAAAGCCGCCTCAGGGTGGTTGAGTTGCTGCGGATGGTGGGATGTGGGAGGCGCGGCGGGATTGGGTTTTTGCCCCGTCCCCTGACGTGCCTGCCTTTTCCTCCCCGTCTGTGAAGCATTGCGGGCTGGGTGCTTAAATACCGCCTCACGGTTTGTGGGATCCTGTGGATGGTGGGATGTGGGCGGCGCGGCGGGACATAGGACCCCCGTACCTACCATGACTCCTTTTCCTCGACGTCTCTTGAGCGTTGCTGGTTCGTCTGCTTAAAAGCTGCCTCATGGCGGTTGAGTTCCTACGGAATGTGAGATGTGGGAGGCACGGCGGGATGGGGGTTTCCCTCCTCATCCCCTGACGTTCCTACCTTTTTCCTCACTGGTGGGATGTGGGGGGTATGGGTGGGATTGGGTTGTTTCCCCGTCCTGTCGTACCCACCTTTTTCCTCACCTTTCATGGAGCGTTGCGGGTCGGGCTTTGCTTAAAATCCACTGATTGTGGTTGAGTTCTTGCAGATGTTGGGATGTGGGAGGCATGGTGGGATTGGGTTCCTTTGTCGTCCCTTGCTGTACCGCCTTTTCCTCACCTTCTCTGGAGCGTTGTGGAATTTTGGTAGTGGTTCAAGCGCGAAACTGTCGGTATCACCAGGATGCGAGAGCGTGCTTCTAAATTTCTCATTCAGTGATATTCCATGCGAACCATAGCAAGCTGCCTTGGGCAATGATTGGTGGGAGTGCTTTGCTCAACGCATTGTCGGGGCCACGTGCGAGTTATTTGGGTCCTAAGAAACTCACACCAACAGGGTAACGATTTCCATGGTTCATTATTGGACAAGTTGGGGTGCCTTCCTCCTCAGTCATGCCTTGGGTGATGATGTTCATAAGGGTGGCTTGAGAATGTGTATCTACTGTTTTTGCAAGATACACGAGCGTCATGCAGAGGTGATGACTAATTAAGGGGAAACATGTCGATTTGGGAAGAGATGGTTCGGGCTTGTGTTGGGGTCTGAGTGGTCTGCTCAGTCATACCTCAAACATTGCAGATGTGGTTGGTGATGGTACCCGGTTGATCTTTCCATTAGTCATATGATTGTCTCAAAGATCAGGCTGTGCATGTACGAAGGACAAACTAATCGAATGGAATTGAATGCTCGGGACGACGGTTTGGGCTTGTGTTGGGGTCTGAGTGGTCTGCTCAGTCATACCTCAAACATTGCAGATGTGGTTGGTGATGCTACATGGTTGATCCTTCCACTAGTCATATGCCTGTCTCAAAGATCAGGTCCCGCATGTAAAGGACAAACTAATCGAAAGATGGTGATACTGTGACGGGTCTCATTAAATCAGTGCCAGGGCTGACTTTCTCCTCGGTTATACCTCAAGCGAAGAATCCCCAGGTGGGTGAGCTCCACCTTGAAGACCCTCACTTGTCCCTTTGGAGTTCTCCCTGTTGGTAGTGGAATTTTGTTGGTGCTGATGTACGGGCCCCGTCTATATGCTTGGGTTGAATTCTCTCGCACAATTTTGGTTTCGGGTTCCAAGGGCTTGCTAAAAAGACGATGCGATACTAGACAGATATAACTTGGATGGGATGATGATAGATGAACTTGGTTGGTGTCCTGGTTCTTGGTTAAAAGTTTCGCAACGGTGGTTGAGTTCTTTTGAATGGTGGGATGTGGGGGGTGCGGCGGGACATAGGGCCTCTGTTCCTGTCATGACTCCTTTTCCTCAACGTCCCTGGAGCGTTGTGGGTTCGTCTGCTTAAAATCTGCCTCACGGCGGTTGAGTTCCTTCGGAAGGTGGGATGTGGGAAGCATGGCGGTGGGACGCTGTAATTCCTTTTCCTCACCGGTGGGATGTGGGGGGCATTGGAAAGAATGGGTTTTTGCCCAGTCTCATGCCGTGCCCGCCTTTTTCCTCACCTTTCATGGAGCGTTGCGGTTCGGGCTTGCTTAAAAGGCCACCTGTTGGTGGCGGAGTTCCTTGGATGGTGGGATGTGGGAGGCATGGTGGGTTGGTGTTCCTTTGTCGTCCCTCGACGCTCCTGCCCTTCCCTCGCCTTCTCTAGAGCAGTGCGGCTTTGCTTGCTTAAAAGCTGCCTCAGGGTGGTTGAGTTGCTGCGGATGGTGGGATGTGGGGGGCGCGGCGGGATTGGGTTTTTGCCCCGTCCCCTGACGTGCCTGCCTTTTCCTCCCCGTCTGTGGAGCATTGCGGGCTGGGTGCTTAAATACCGCCTCACGGTTTGTGGGATCCTGTGGATGGTGGGATGTGGGCGGCGCGGCGGGACATAGGACCCCCGTACCTACCATGACTCCTTTTCCTCGACGTCTCTTGAGCGTTGCTGGTTCGTCTGCTTAAAAGCTGCCTCATGGCGGTTGAGTTCCTACGGAATGTGAGATGTGGGAGGCACGGCGGGATGGGGGTTTCCCTCCTCATCCCCTGACGTTCCTACCTTTTCCCTCACTGGTGGGATGTGGGGGGTATGGGCGGGATTGGGTTGTTTCCCCGTCCTGTCGTACCCACCTTTTTCCTCACCTTTCATGGAGCGTTGCGGGTCGGGCTTTGCTTAAAATCCACTGAGTGTGGTTGAGTTCTTGCAGATGTTGGGATGTGGGAGGCATGTTGGGATTGGGTTCCTTTGTCGTCCCTTGCTGTACCGCCTTTTCCTCACCTTCTCTGGAGCGTTGTGGAATTTTGGTAGTGGTTCAAGCGCGAAACTGTCGGTATCACCAGGATGCGAGAGCGTGCTCCTAAATTTCTCATTCAGCGATATTCCATGCGAACCATAGCAAGCTGCCTTGGGCAATGATTGGTGGGAGTGCTTTGCTCAACGCATTGTCGGGGCCACGTGCGAGTTATTTGTGTCCTAAGAAACTCACACCAACAGGGTAACGATTTCCATGGTTCATTATTGGACAAGTTGGGGTGCCTTCCTCCTCAGTCATGCCTTGGGTGATGATGTTCATAAGGGTGGCTTGAGAATGTGTATCTACTGTTTCTGCAAGATACACGAGCGTCATGCGGAGGTGATGACTCATTAAGGGGAATCCTGTCGATTTGGGAAGATGGTTGGGGCTTGTGTTGGGGTCTGAGTGGTCTGCTCAGTCATACCTCAAACATTGCAGATGTGGTTGGTGATGCTACCTGGCTGATCCTTCCATTAGTCATATGCTTGTCTCAAAGATCAGGTTGTGCATGTACAAAGGACAAACTAATCGAACAGAATTGAATGTTCGGGACGACGGTTTGGGCTTGTGTTGGGGTCTGAGTGGTCAGCTCAGTCATACCCCAAACAATGCAGATGTTGTTGGTGATGCTACATGGCTGATCCTTCCACTAGTCATATGCCTGTCTCAAAGATCAGGTCCCGCATGTAAAGGACAAACTAATCGAAAGATGGTGATACTGTGACGGGTCTCATTAAATCAGTGCCAGGGGTGACTTTCTCCTCGGTTATATCTCAAGCGAAGAATCCCCAGGTGGGTGAGCTCCACCTAGAAGACCCTCACTTGTCCCTTTGGAGTTCTCCCTGTTGGTAGTGGAATTTTTTTGGTGCTGATGTAGGGGCCCCGTCTATATGCTTGGGTTGAATTCTCTCGCACAATTGCGGTTCCGTCTTCCAAGGGCTTGCTAAAAATACGATGCGATACTAGACAGATATAACTTGGATGGGATGATGATAGATGAGCATGGTTGGTGTCCTGGTTCTTGGTTAAAAGTTTCGCAACGGTGGTTGAGTTCTTTTGAATGGTGGGATGTGGGGGGTGCGGCGGGACATAGGGCCTCCGTTCCTGTCATGACTCCTTTTCCTCAACGTCCCTGGAGCGTTGTGGGTTCGTCTGCTTAAAATCTGCCTCATGGCGGTTGAGTTCCTTCGGAAGGTGGGATGTGGGAGGTATGGCGGTGGGACGCTGTAATTCCTTTTCCTCACCGGTGGGATGTGGGGGGCATTGGAAAGAATGGGTTTTTGCCCAGTCTCATGCCGTGCCCGCCTTTTTCCTCACCTTTCATGGAGCGTTGCGGTTCGGGCTTGCTTAAAAGGCCACCTGTCGGTGGCGGAGTTCCTTGGATGGTGGGATGTGGGAGGCATGGTGGGTTGGTGTTCCTTTGTCGTCCCTCGACGCTCCTGCCCTTCCCTCGCCTTCTCTAGAGCAGTGCGGCTTGGCTTGCTTAAAAGCCGCCTCAGGGTGGTTGAGTTGCTGCGGATGGTGGGATGTGGGAGGCGCGGCGGGATTGGGATTTTGCCCCGTCCCCTGACGTGCCTGCCTTTTCCTCCCCGTCTGTGGAGCATTGCGGGCTGGGTGCTTAAATACCGCCTCACGGTTTGTGGGATCCTGTGGATGGTGGGATGTGGGCGGCGCGGCGGGACATAGGACCCCCGTACCTACCCTGACTCCTTTTCCTTGACGTCTCTTGAGCGTTGCTGGTTCGTCTGCTTAAAAGCTGCCTCATGGCGGTTGAGTTCCTACGGAATGTGAGATGTGGGAGGCACGGCGGGATGGGGGTTTCCCTCCTCATCCCCTGACGTTCCTACCTTTTTCCTCACTGGTGGGATGTGGGGGGTATGGGCGGGATTGGGTTGTTTCCCCGTCCTGTCGTACCCACCTTTTTCCTCACCTTTCATGGAGCGTTGCGGGTCGGGTTATGCTTAAAAGCCACCGAGTGTGGTTGAGTTCTTGCAGATGTTGGGATGTGGGAGGCATGGTGGGATTGGGTTCCTTTGTCGTCCCTTGCTGTACCGCCTTTTCCTCACCTTCTCTGGAGCGTTGTGGAATTTTGGTAGTGGTTCAAGCGCGAAACTGTCGGTATCACCAGGATGCGAGAGCGTGCTCCTAAATTTCTCATTCAGCGATATTTCATGCGAACCATAGCAAGCTGCCTTGGGCAATGATTGGTGGGAGTGCTTTGCTCAACGCATTGTCGGGGCCACGTGCGAGTTATTTGGGTCCTAAGAAACTCTCACCAACAGGGTGACGATTTCCATGGTTCATTATTGGACAAGTTGGGGTGCCTTCCTCCTCAGCCATGCCTTGGGTGATGATGTTCATAAGGGTGGCTTGAGAATGTGTATCTACTGTTTCTGCAAGATACACGAGCGTCATGCGGAGGTGATGACTCATTAAGGGGAATCCTGTCGATTTGGGAAGATGGTTGGGGCTTGTGTTGGGGTCTGAGTGGTCTGCTCAGTCATACCTCAAACATTGCAGATGTGGTTGGTGATGCTACCTGGCTGATCCTTCCATTAGTCATATGCTTGTCTCAAAGATCAGGTTGTGCATGTACAAAGGACAAACTAATTGAACAGAATTGAATGTTCGGGACGACGGTTTGGGCTTGTGTTGGGGTCTGAGTGGTCAGCTCAGTCATACCCCAAACAATGCAGATGTTGTTGGTGATGCTACATGGCTGATCCTTCCACTAGTCATATGCCTGTCTCAAAGATCAGGTCCCGCATGTAAAGGACAAACTAATCGAAAGATGGTGATACTGTGACGGGTCTCATTAAATCAGTGCCAGGGGTGACTTTCTCCTCGGTTATATCTCAAGCGAAGAATCCCCAGGTGGGTGAGCTCCACCTAGATGACCCTCACTTGTCCCTTTGGAGTTCTCCCTGTTGGTAGTGGAATTTTTTTGGTGCTGATGTAGGGGCCCCGTCTATATGCTTGGGTTGAATTCTCTCGCACAATTGCGGTTCCGTCTTCCAAGGGCTTGCTAAAAAGACGATGCGATACTAGACAGATATAACTTGGATGGGATGATGATAGATGAGCATGGTTGGTGTCCTGGTTCTTGGTTAAAAGTTTCTCAACGGTGGTTGAGTTCTTTTGAATGGTGGGATGTGGGGGGTGCGGCGGGACATAGGGCCTCCGTTCCTGTCATGACTCCTTTTCCTCAACGTCCCTGGAGCGTTGTGGGTTCGTCTGCTTAAAATCTGCCTCATGGCGGTTGAGTTCCTTCGGAAGGTGGGATGTGGGAGGCATGGCGGTGGGACGCTGTAATTCCTTTTCCTCACCGGTGGGATGTGGGGGGCATTGGAAAGAATGGGTTTTTGCCCAGTCTCATGCCGTGCCCGCCTTTTTCCTCACCTTTCATGGAGCGTTGCGGTTCGGGCTTGCTTAAAAGGCCACCTGTCGGTGGCGGAGTTCCTTGGATGGTGGGATGTGGGAGGCATGGTGGGTTGGTGTTCCTTTGTCGTCCCTCGACGCTCCTGCCCTTCCCTCGCCTTCTCTAGAGCAGTGCGGCTTGGCTTGCTTAAAAGCCGCCTCAGGGTGGTTGAGTTGCTGCGGATGGTGGGATGTGGGAGGCGCGGCGGGATTGGGTTTTTGCCCCGTCCCCTGACGTGCCTGCCTTTTCCTCCCCGTCTGTGGAGCATTGCGGGCTGGGTGCTTAAATACCGCCTCACGGTTTGTGGGATCCTGTGGATGGTGGGATGTGGGCGGCGCGGCGGGACATAGGACCCCCGTACCTACCCTGACTCCTTTTCCTTGACGTCTCTTGAGCGTTGCTGGTTCGTCTGCTTAAAAGCTGCCTCATGGCGGTTGAGTTCCTACGGAATGTGAGATGTGGGAGGCACGGCGGGATGGGGGTTTCCCTCCTCATCCCCTGACGTTCCTACCTTTTTCCTCACTGGTGGGATGTGGGGGGTATGGGCGGGATTGGGTTGTTTCCCCGTCCTGTCGTACCCACCTTTTTCCTCACCTTTCATGGAGCGTTGCGGGTCGGGCTATGCTTAAAAGCCACCGAGTGTGGTTGAGTTCTTGCAGATGTTGGGATGTGGGAGGCATGGTGGGATTGGGTTCCTTTGTCGTCCCTTGCTGTACCGCCTTTTCCTCACCTTCTCTGGAGCGTTGTGGAATTTTGGTAGTGGTTCAAGCGCGAAACTGTCGGTATCACCAGGATGCGAGAGCGTGCTCCTAAATTTCTCATTCAGCGATATTTCATGCGAACCATAGCAAGCTGCCTTGGGCAATGATTGGTGGGAGTGCTTTGCTCAACGCATTGTCGGGGCCACGTGCGAGTTATTTGGGTCCTAAGAAACTCACACCAACAGGGTGACGATTTCCATGGTTCATTATTGGACAAGTTGGGGTGCCTTCCTCCTCAGCCATGCCTTGGGTGATGATGTTCATAAGGGTGGCTTGAGAATGTGTATCTACTGTTTCTGCAAGATACACGAGCGTCATGCGGAGGTGATGACTCATTAAGGGGAATCCTGTCGATTTGGGAAGATGGTTGGGGCTTGTGTTGGGGTCTGAGTGGTCTGCTCAGTCATACCTCAAACATTGCAGATGTGGTTGGTGATGCTACCTGGCTGATCCTTCCATTAGTCATATGCTTGTCTCAAAGATCAGGTTGTGCATGTACAAAGGACAAACTAATCGAACAGAATTGAATGTTCGGGACGACGGTTTGGGCTTGTGTTGGGGTCTGAGTGGTCAGCTCAGTCATACCCCAAACAATGCAGATGTTGTTGGTGATGCTACATGGCTGATCCTTCCACTAGTCATATGCCTGTCTCAAAGATCAGGTCCCGCATGTAAAGGACAAACTAATCGAAAGATGGTGATACTGTGACGGGTCTCATTAAATCAGTGCCAGGGGTGACTTTCTCCTCGGTTATATCTCAAGCGAAGAATCCCCAGGTGGGTGAGCTCCACCTAGATGACCCTCACTTGTCCCTTTGGAGTTCTCCCTGTTGGTAGTGGAATTTTTTTGGTGCTGATGTAGGGGCCCCGTCTATATGCTTGGGTTGAATTCTCTCGCACAATTGCGGTTCCGTCTTCCAAGGGCTTGCTAAAAAGACGATGCGATACTAGACAGATATAACTTGGATGGGATGATGATAGATGAGCATGGTTGGTGTCCTGGTTCTTGGTTAAAAGTTTCTCAACGGTGGTTGAGTTCTTTTGAATGGTGGGATGTGGGGGGTGCGGCGGGACATAGGGCCTCCGTTCCTGTCATGACTCCTTTTCCTCAACGTCCCTGGAGCGTTGTGGGTTCGTCTGCTTAAAATCTGCCTCATGGCGGTTGAGTTCCTTCGGAAGGTGGGATGTGGGAGGCATGGCGGTGGGACGCTGTAATTCCTTTTCCTCACCGGTGGGATGTGGGGGGCATTGGAAAGAATGGGTTTTTGCCCAGTCTCATGCCGTGCCCGCCTTTTTCCTCACCTTTCATGGAGCGTTGCGGTTCGGGCTTGCTTAAAAGGCCACCTGTCGGTGGCGGAGTTCCTTGGATGGTGGGATGTGGGAGGCATGGTGGGTTGGTGTTCCTTTGTCGTCCCTCGACGCTCCTGCCCTTCCCTCGCCTTCTCTAGAGCAGTGCGGCTTGGCTTGCTTAAAAGCCGCCTCAGGGTGGTTGAGTTGCTGCGGATGGTGGGATGTGGGAGGCGCGGCGGGATTGGGTTTTTGCCCCGTCCCCTGACGTGCCTGCCTTTTCCTCCCCGTCTGTGAAGCATTGCGGGCTGGGTGCTTAAATACCGCCTCACGGTTTGTGGGATCCTGTGGATGGTGGGATGTGGGCGGCGCGGCGGGACATAGGACCCCCGTACCTACCATGACTCCTTTTCCTCGACGTCTCTTGAGCGTTGCTGGTTCGTCTGCTTAAAAGCTGCCTCATGGCGGTTGAGTTCCTACGGAATGTGAGATGTGGGAGGCACGGCGGGATGGGGGTTTCCCTCCTCATCCCCTGACGTTCCTACCTTTTTCCTCACTGGTGGGATGTGGGGGGTATGGGCGGGATTGGGTTGTTTCCCCGTCCTGTCGTACCCACCTTTTTCCTCACCTTTCATGGAGCGTTGCGGGTCGGGCTATGCTTAAAAGCCACCGAGTGTGGTTGAGTTCTTGCAGATGTTGGGATGTGGGAGGCATGGTGGGATTGGGTTCCTTTGTCGTCCT
>CAUJRU010000355.1:62500-90000 GCA_963277665.1 Viscum album | reverse complement strand
TCCATGACCACCTAAATAGAATTCGTTTCATGCGTGAGGACCCGCTCTGGACATGGGGTTGTCTTCTCGGCGGTGGTCGACGACACGCGGGACGGATGCCATGACGTGCCGGCGGCCTTCATGTGCCTAAGGGGTCACGTCGGTGGCCGTTCCTATGGTTTCATAGCTCTTTTAGGGCAACTCGCGTTGTCTTTCATGAGCTGGGGTGCCCTCTGGGTGGTCTAAACCACTCAGTATGTCTCCTCGTCAGTGCTGATGTTTCCTGGTGGGATAGCTGTAAATGCATAAATGTCTCTTTAGGGGGGGAGTGGTCGGCGACCCCCCCTGGGCGTGGGTCTTGTCCTGCGTGCCTCGAGCCACCCAGTGACATGCCCACGGACATGGAAAAATGGCCTCTAGACAATGCCATCAATGCGTGATGATTCGTCCGGTGCTTGGGGCTTGTCTTCTCCGGGGTAGTGCGCCTTAAAAGCTTTGACAATGAGCCGGGGTTCGTCGCGTGTGAGGTCCTACGTACCGACAATCGCGTGGAGACAATGCCATCCGAGTGAGACGATTTGAAGGGGCCTCGAGGCTTGTCTTGGTGGATGCGGGGTGCCTTGAAAGGAAGGACGCCGAGCTGGGGTTTGTCATATGTTGTTGGGTTCGGTATGTAACGACACCGACCACCTAAAGAGAATTCATTTCATGCGTGAGGACCCGCTCTGGACATGGGGTCTGTCTTCTCGGCGGTGGTCGACGATACGCGGGAAGGATGCCATGACGTGTCGGCGGCCTTCACGTGCCTAAGGGGTCACGTCGGTTGCCGTTCCTATGGTTTCATAGCTCTTTTAGGGCAACACGTGTTGTCTTTCATGCGCTGCGGTTCCCTCTGGGTGGTCTAAACCACTCAGTATGTCTCCTCGTCAGTGCTGATGTTTCCTGGTGGGAGAGCTGGAAATGCAGAAATGTCTCTTTAGGGGGGGAGTGGTCGGCGACCCCCCCTGGGCGTGGGTCTTGTCCTGCGTGCCCAGAGCCACCCAGTGACATGCCCACAGACATGGAAAAATGGCCTCTAGATGATTCCTCCTGTGCTTGGGGCTTGTCTTGCCCGCGGTAGTGCCCCATAAAAGCGATGACAATGAGACGGGGTTCGTCGCGTGTCAGGTCCGACGAACTGACAATCGCGTGGAGACAAAGCCATCCGAGTGAGACGATTTGAAGTGGCCTCGGGGCATGTCTTGGTGGATGCGACGTGCCTTGAAAGGAAGGACGTCGAGGTGGGGTTTTTCATATGTTGTTGGGTCCTGTATGTAATTACAATTACCACCTAAAGAGAATTCTTTTCATGAGTGAGGACCCGCTCTGGACATGGGGCGTGTCTTCTCGGCGGTGATCGACGATACGCGGGATGGATGCCATGACTTGTCGGTGGCCTTCATGTGCATAAGGGGTCACGTCGGTGGCCCTTCCTATGGTTTCATAGCTCTTTTAGGGCAACACGTGTTGTCTTTCATGCGCTGCGGTGCCCTCAGGGTGGTCTAAACCCATCAGTATGTCTCCTCGTCAGTGTTGATGTTTCCTGGTGGGATAGCTGGAAATGCATAAATGTCTCTTTAGGGGGGGAGTGGTCGGCGACCCCCCTGGGCGTGGGTCTTGTCCTGCGTGCCTAGAGCCACCCAATGACATGCCCAGTGACATGGAAAATGGCATCGACGCAATGCCCTGAATTCCTGATGATTCTTCCCGTGCTAGGGTCTTGTCTTGCCCGAGGTGGTGCGCCATAAAACCGATGACAATGAGATGGGTGGGGTTTGTCGCCTGTGAGATCCTACGGACTGACAATCGCGTCCAGACAATGGAATCCTAGTGAGGCGATTTGAAGGGGCCTCGGGGCCCGTCTTGGTGCGTGCGGCGTGCCTTGAAAGGAAGGACGTTGAGGTGGGGTTTGTCATATGTTGTTGTGTCCGGTATGTAAAGACAATGACCACCTAAAGAGAATTCATTTCATGCGTGAGGACCCGCTCTGGACATGGGTCCTGTCTCCTCGGCGGTGTTGGACGATACGCGGGACGGATGCCATGACGTGTCGGCGGCCTTCATGTGCCTTAGGGGCCACGTCGGTGTCCCTTCCTATGGTTTCATAGCCCTTTTAGGGCAACACGTGTTGCCTTTCATGCGCTGCGGTTCCCTCTGGGTGGTCTAAACCACTCAGTATGTCTCCTCGTCAGTGTTGATGTTTCCTGGTGGAATAGCTGGAAATGCATAAATGTCTCTTTAGGGGGGGAGTGGTCGGCGACCCCCCCTGGGCGTGGGTCTTGTCCTGCGTGCCGAGAGCCACCCACAGACATGCCCAGTGACATGGAAAATGGCATCGACGCAATGCCATGAATTCCTGATGATTCGTCCCGTGCTTGGGGTTTGTCTTGCCCGAGGTAGTGCGCCCTAAAAACGATGGCAATGAGACGGGGTTTGTCGCATGTGCGATCCTGCGGACTGATAGTCGCGTCCAGACAATGGCATCCGAGTGAGACGATTTGAAGGGGCCTCAGGGCCCGTCTTGGTGCATGCGGCGTGCCTTGAAAGGAAGGACGTCGAGGTGGGGTTTTTCATATGTTGTCGTGTCCCGTATGTAATGACAATGACCACCTAAAGAGAATTCATTTCATGCGCGAGGACCCGCTCTGGACATGGGGCCTGTCTTCTCGGCGGCGTTGGATGCTACCCGCGACGAATGCTACTACGTGTCGGCGGCCTTGATGTGCCTAAGGGGTCACATCAGTGGCTGTTCCTATGGTTTCATATCTCTTTTAGGGCAACACGTGTTGTCTTTCATGCGCTGTGGTGCCCACAGGGTTGTCTAAACCCATCAGTATGTCTCCTCGTCAGTGCTGATGTTTCCTGGTGGGACAGCTGGAAATGCATAAATGTCTCTTTAGGGGGGGAGTGGTCGGCGACCCCCCCTGGGCGTGGGTCTTGTCCTGCGTGCCCAGAGCCACCCAGTGACATGCCCACGGACATGGAAAAACAGCCTCCGGACAAAGCAAAGACAGCTTGATGATTCGTCCGGTGCTTGGGGCTTGTCTTGTTCGAGGTAGTGCGCCATAAAAGTGATGACAATGAGCCGGGTTTCGTCGCGTGTCAGGTCCTCCGTACTGACAATCAGGTGGAGACAACGCCATCCGGGTGAGAGGATTTGAAGGGGCCTCAGGGCTTGCCTTGGTGGATGCGGTGTGCCTTGAATGGAAGGACAATGAGGTGGGGTTTGTCATATGTTGTTGGGTCCGGTATGTAATGACAATGACCGCCTAAAGAGAATTCCTTTCATGCGTGGGGACCCGCTCTGGACATGGGGCGTGTCTTCGCTGTGGTGATGGACGATACGTGGGACGGATGCCATGACGTGTCGGCGGCCTTCATGTGCCTAAGGGGCCACGTCGGTGGCCCTTCCTATGGTTTCATAGCTCTTTTAGGGAAACACGTGTTGCCTTTCATGCGCTGCCCTGCCCTCAGGGTGGTCTAAACCCATCAGTATGTCTCCTCGTCGGTGTTGATGTTTCCTGGTGGAATAGCTGGAAATGCATAAATGTCTCTTTAGGGGGGGAGTGGTCGGCGACCCCCCCGGGCGTGGGTCTTGTCCTGCGTGCCTAGAGCCACCCAATGTGATGCCCATTGACATGCAAAATGACATCGACTTAATGCCATGAATGCCTGATGATTCGTCCCGTGCTTGGGGCTTGTCTTGCCCGAGGTAGTGCGCCATAAAAACGATGACAATGGGATGGTGTTTGTGGCCTTCGAGATCCTGCGGACTGACAGTCGCGTTCAGACAATGGCATCCGAGTGAGACGATTTGAAGGGGTCTCGGGGCCCGTCTTGGTGCATGCGGCGTTTCTTGAAAGGAAGGACGTCGAGGTGGGGTTTGTCACATGTTGTTGTGTTCGGAATGTAAAGACAATGACCGCCTAAAGATAATTCATTTCATGCGCGGGGACCCGCTCTGGACATGGGTCCTGTCTTCTCGGCGGTGTTGGATGATACCCGGGACGGATGCCATGACGTGTCGGCGGCCTTCATGTGCCTAAGGGGTCACTTTGGTGGCTGTTCGTATGGATTCGTAGCTCTTTTAGGGCAACACGTGCTGTCCTTCATGCGTTGTGGTGCCCATTGGGTTGTCTGAACCCATCAGTATGTGTCCTCGTCAGTGCTGATGTTTCCTGGTGGGACAGCTGGAAATGCATAAATGTCTCTTTAGGGGGGGAGTGGTCGGCGACCCCCCCTGGGCGTGGGTCTTGTCCTGCGTGCCCAGAGCCACCCAGTGACATGCCCACGAACATGGAAAAACGACCTCCAGACAAATCCATGAAAGCTTGATTATTCGTACGGTGCTTGGGGCTTGTCTTGTCTGAGGTAATGCGTCATAAAAGTGATGACAATGAGCCGGGGTGCGTCGCGTGTCAGGTCCGACGTACTGACAATCACGTGGAGACAACGCCATCCGAGTGGGACGATTTGAAGGGGCCTCGGGGCTTGCCTTGGTGGATGCGGTGTGCCTTGCAAGGAAGGACGACGTGGTGGGGTTTGTCATATGTTGTTGGGTACGGTATGTATTGACAATGACCGCCTAAAGATAATTCCTTTGAGGCGTGAGGACCAGCTCTGGACATGGGGCGTGTCTTCTCTGCGGTGATGGACGAGACGCGGGGCGGATGCCATGACGTGTCGGCGGCCTTCATGTGCCTAAGGGGTCACGTCGGTGGCCCTTCCTATGGTTTCATAGCTCTTTTAGGGCAACCCGTGTTGTCTTTCATGCACTGCGGTGCCCTTAGGGTGGTCTAAACCCATCAGTATGTCTCCTCGTCACTGTTGATGTTTCCTGGTGGTATAGCTGGAAATGCATAAATGTCTCTTTAGGGGGGGAGTGGTCGGCGACCCCCCCTGGGCGTGGGTCTTGTCCTGCGTGCCTAGAGCCACCCAATGACATGCCGAGTGACATGGAAAATGGCATCGACGCAGTGCCATGAATTCCTGATGATTCGTCTCGTGCTTGGGGCTTGTCTTGCCCGAGGTAGTGCGCCCTAAAAACGATGACAATGAGATGGGGTTTGTCGCATGTGTGATCCTGCGGACTGACAGTCTTGTCCAGACAATGGCATCCGAGTGAGACGATTTGAAGGGGCCTCGAGGCCCGTCTTGGTGCGTGTGGCGTGCCTTGAAAGGAAGGACGTTGCGGTGGGGTTTGTCATCTGTTGTCGTGTCCCGTATGTAATGACAATGACCACCTAAAGAGAATTCATTTCATGCGTGAGGACCCTCTCTGGACATGGGGCCTGTCTTCTCGGCGGTGTTGGACGCTACCCGGGATGAATGCTACTACGTGTCGGCGGCCTTCATGTGCCTAAGGGGTCACATCGGTGGCTGTTCCTACGGTTTCATATATCTTTTAGGGCAACACGTGTTGACTTTCATGCGCTGTGGTGCCCACAGGGTTGTCTAAACCCTCCAGTATGTCTCCTCGTCAGTGCTGATGTTTCCTGGTGGGACAGCTGGAAAGGCATAAATGTCTCTTTAGGGGGGGAGTGGTCGGCGACCCCCCCTGGGCGTGGGTCTTGTCCTGCGTGCCCAGAGCCACCTAGTGACATGCCCACGGACATGGAAAAATGGCCTCCAGACAAATCCATGAAAGCTTGAGGATTCATACGGTGCTTGGGGCTTGTCTTGTATGAAGTAATGCGCCATAAAAGTGATGACAATGAGCCGGGGTGCGTCGCGTGTCAGGTCCGACGTACTGACAATCACGTGGAGACAACGCCACCCGAGTGGGACGATTTGAAGGGGCATCGGGGCTTGCCTTGGAGGATGCGGTGTGCCTTGCAAGGAAGGACGACGTGGTGGGGTTTGTCATATGTTGTTGGGTACGGTATGTAATGACAATGACCGCCTAAAGATAATTCATTTCATGCGTGAGGACCCGCTCTGGACATGGGGCGTGTCTTCTCTGCGGTGATGGACGAGACGCGGGACGGATGTCATGACGTGTCGGCGGCCTTCATGTGCCTAAGGGGTCACGTCGGTGGCCCTTCCTATGGTTTCATAGCTCTTTTAGGGCAACCCGTGTTGTCTTTCATGCACTGCGGTGCCCTTAGGGTGGTCTAAACCCCTCAGTATGTCTCCTCGTCACTTTTGATGTTTACTGGTGGAATAGCTGGAAATGCATAAATGTCTCTTTAGGGGGGGAGTGGTCGGCGACCCCCCCTGGGCGTGGGTCTTGTCCTGCGTGCCTAGAGCCACCCAATGACATGCCCAGGGACATGGAAAATGGCATCGACGCAATGCCATGAATTCTTGATGATTCGTCCCGTGCTTGGGGCTTGTCTTTCCCGAGGTAGTGCGCCCTAAAAACGATGACAATGAGATGGGTTTTGTCGCATGTGTGATCTTGCGGGCTGACAGTCGTTTCCAGACAAAGGCATCCGAGTGAGACGATTTGAAGGGGCCTCGAGGCCCGTCTTGGTGCCTGCGGTGTGCCTTGAAAGGAAGGACGTTGAGGTGTGGTTATTCATGTGTTTTCGTGTCCCGTATGTAATGATAATGACCACCTAAAGAGAATTCATTTCATGCGTGAGGACCCTCTCTGGACATGGGGCCTGTCTTCTCGGCGGTGTTGGACGCTACCCGGGATGGATGCTAGTACGTGATGGCGGCCTTGATGTGCCTAAGGGGTCACATTGGTGGCTATTCCTATGGTTTCATATCTCTTTTAGGGCAACACGTGTTGTCTTTCATGCGCTGTGGTGCCCACAGGGTTGTCTGAACCCATCAGTATGTCTCCTCGTCAGTGCTGATGTTTCCTGGTGGGACAGCTGGAAATGCATAAATGTCTCTTTAGGGGGGGAGTGGTCGGCGACCCCCCCTGGGCGTGGGTCTTGTCCTGTGTGCCCAGAGCCACCCAGTGACATGCCCACGGACATGGAAAAACGGCCTCCAGACGAATCCATGAAAGCCTGATGATTCGTACGGTGCTTGGGGCTTGTCTTGTCTGAGGTAATGCGCCATAAAAGTGATGACAATGAGCTGGGGTGCGTCGCGTGTCAGACCCACGCCGAGTGACGTGGAAAATGGCATCGACGCAATGCCAAGAATTCCTGATGATTCGTCCCGTGCTTCGGGCTTGTCTTGCCCGAGGTAGTGCGCCATAAAAACGATGACAATGAGATGGGGTTTGTCGCGTGTGTGAGGTCCGACGTACTGACGATCACGTGGAGACAACGGCATCCGAGTGAGACGATTTGAAGGGGCCTCGGGGCTTGCCTTGGTGGATGCGGTGTGCCTTGCAAGGAAGGACGATGTGGTGGGGTTTGTCATATGTTGTTGGGTACGGTATGTTTTGACAATGACCACCTAAAGATAATTCCTTTGAGGCGTGAGGACTCGCTCTGGACATGGGGCGCGTCTTCTCTGCGGTGATGGACGAGACGCGGGACGGATGCCATGACGTGTCGGCGGCCTTCATGTGCCTAAGGGGTCACGTCGGTGGCCCTTCCTATGGTTTCATAGCTCTTTTAGGGCAACCCGTGTTGTCTTTCATGCACTGCGGTGCCCTTAGGGTGGTCTAAACCCATCAGTATGTCTCCTCGTCACTGTTGATGTTTCCTGGTGGTATAGCTGGAAATGCATAAATGTCTCTTTAGGGGGGGAGTGGTCGGCGACCCCCCCTGGGCGTGGGTCTTGTCCTGCGTGCCTAGAGCCACCCACTGACATGCCGAGTGACATGGAAAATGGCATCGACGCAGTGCCATGAATTTCTGATGATTCGTCCCGTGCTTGGGGCTTGTCTTGCCCGAGGTAGTGCGCCCTAAAAACGATGACAATGAGATGGGGTTTGTCGCATGTGTGATCCTGCGGACTGACAGTCGTGTCCAGACAATGGCATCCGAGTGAGACGATTTGAAGGGGCCTCGAGGCCCGTCTTGGTGCGTGTGGCGTGCCTTGAAAGGAAGGACGTTGCGGTGGGGTTTGTCATCTGTTGTCGTGTCCCGTATGTAATGACAATGACCACCTAAAGAGAATTCATTTCATGCGTGAGGACCCTCTCTGGACATGGGGCCTGTCTTCTCGGCGGTGTTGGACGCTACCCGGGATGAATGCTACTACGTGTCGGCGGCCTTCATGTGCCTAAGGGGTCACATCGGTGGCTGTTCCTAGGGTTTCATATATCTTTTAGGGCAACACGTGTTGTCTTTCATGCGCTGTGGTGCCCACAGGGTTGTCTAAACCCGTTAGTATGTCTCCTCGTCAGTGCTGATGTTTCCTGGTGGGACAGCTGAAAATGCATAAATGTCTCTTTAGGGGGGGAGTGGTCGGCGACCCCCCCTGGGCGTGGGTCTTGTCCTGCGTGCCCAGAGCCACCTAGTGACATGCCCACGGACATGGAAAAATGGCCTCCAGACAAATCCATGAAAGCTTGAGGATTCATACGGTGCTTGGGGCTTGTCTTGTCTGAGGTAATGCGCCATAAAAGTGATGACAATGAGCCGGGGTGCGTCGCGTGTCAGGTCCGACGTACTGACAATCACGTGGAGACAACGCCACCCGAGTGGGACGATTTGAAGGGGCATCGGGGCTTGCCTTGGAGGATGCGGTGTGCCTTGCAAGGAAGGACGACGTGGTGGGGTTTGTCATATGTTGTTGGGTACGGTATGTAATGACAATGACCGCCTCAAGATAATTCCTTTCATGCGTGAGGACCCGCTCTGGACATGGGGCGTGTCTTCTCTGCGGTGATGGACGGGACGCGGGACGGATGCCATGACGTGTCGGCGGCCTTCATGTGCCTAAGGGGTCACGTCGGTGGCCCTTCCTATGGTTTCATAGCTCTTTTAGGGCAACCCGTGTTGTCTTTCATGCACTGCGGTGCCCTTAGGGTGGTCTAAACCCATCAGTATGTCTCCTCGTCACTGTTGATGTTTCCTGGTGGAATAGCTGGAAATGCATAAATGTCTCTTTAGGGGGGGGAGTGGTCGGCGACCCCCCCTGGGCGTGGGTCTTGTCCTGCGTGCCTAGAGCCACCCGATGACGTGCCCAGTGACATGGAAAATGGCATGGACGCAATGCCATGAATTCTCGATGATTCGTCCCGTGCTTGGGGCTTGTCTTTCCCGAGGTAGTGCGCCCTAAAAACGATGACAATGAGATGGGTTTTGTCGCATGTGTGATCTTGCGGGCTGACAGTCGTTTCCAGACAAAGGCATCCGAGTGAGACGATTTGAAGGGGCCTCGAGGCCCGTCTTGGTGCATGCGGTGTGCCTTGAAAGGAAGGACGTTGAGGTGTGGTTATTCATGTGTTTTCGTGTCCTGTATGTAATGATAATGACCACCTAAAGAGAATTCATTTCATGCGTGAGGACCCTCTCTGGACATGGGGCCTGTCTTCTCGGCGGTGTTGGACGCTACCCGGGATGGATGCTAGTACGTGATGGCGGCCTTGATGTGCCTAAGGGGTCACATTGGTGGCTATTCCTATGGTTTCATATCTCTTTTAGGGCAACACGTGTTGTCTTTCATGCGCTGTGGTGCCCACAGGGTTGTCTGAACCCATCAGTATGTCTCCTCGTCAGTGCTGATGTTTCCTGGTGGGACAGCTGGAAATGCATAAATGTCTCTTTAGGGGGGGAGTGGTCGGCGACCCCCCCTGGGCGTGGGTCTTGTCCTGTGTGCCCAGAGCCACCCAGTGACATGCCCACAGACATGGAAAAACGGCCTCCAGACGAATCCATGAAAGCCTGATGATTCGTACGGTGCTTGGGGCTTGTCTTTTCTGAGGTAATGCGCCATAAAAGTGATGACAATGAGCTGGGGTGCGTCGCGTGTCAGACCCACGCCGAGTGACGTGGAAAATGGCATCGACGCAATGCCAAGAATTCCTGATGATTCGTCCCGTGCTTCGGGCTTGTCTTGCCCGAGGTAGTGCGCCATAAAAACGATGACAATGAGATGGGGTTTGTCGCGTGTGTGAGGTCCGACGTACTGACGATCACGTGGAGACAACGGCATCCGAGTGAGACGATTTGAAGGGGCCTCGGGGCTTGCCTTGGTGGATGCGGTGTGCCTTGCAAGGAAGGACGATGTGGTGGGGTTTGTCATATGTTGTTGGGTACGGTATGTATTGACAATGACCACCTAAAGATAATTCCTTTGAGGCGTGAGGACTCGCTCTGGACATGGGGCGCGTCTTCTCTGCGGTGATGGACGAGACGCGGGACGGATGCCATGACGTGTCGGCGGCCTTCATGTGCCTAAGGGGTCACGTCGGTGGCCCTTCCTATGGTTTCATAGCTCTTTTAGGGCAACCCGTGTTGTCTTTCATGCACTGCGGTTCCCTTAGGGTGGTCTAAACCCATCAGTATGTCTCCTCGTCACTGTTGATGTTTCCTGGTGGTATAGCTGGAAATGCATAAATGTCTCTTTAGGGGGGGAGTGGTCGGCGACCCCCCCTGGGCGTGGGTCTTGTCCTGCGTGCCTAGAGCCACCCACTGACATGCCGAGTGACATGGAAAATGGCATCGACGCAGTGCCATGAATTTCTGATGATTCGTCCCGTGCTTGGGGCTTGTCTTGCCCGAGGTAGTGCGCCCTAAAAACGATGACAATGAGATGGGGTTTGTCGCATGTGTGATCCTGCGGACTGACAGTCGTGTCCAGACAATGGCATCCGAGTGAGACGATTTGAAGGGGCCTCGAGGCCCGTCTTGGTGCGTGTGGCGTGCCTTGAAAGGAAGGACGTTGCGGTGGGGTTTGTCATCTGTTGTCGTGTCCCGTATGTAATGACAATGACCACCTAAAGAGAATTCATTTCATGCGTGAGGACCCTCTCTGGACATGGGGCCTGTCTTCTCGGCGGTGTTGGACGCTACCCGGGATGAATGCTACTACGTGTCGGCGGCCTTCATGTGCCTAAGGGGTCACATCGGTGGCTGTTCCTATGGTTTCATATATCTTTTAGGGCAACACGTGTTGTCTTTCATGCGCTGTGGTGCCCACAGGGTTGTCTAAACCCGTTAGTATGTCTCCTCGTCAGTGCTGATGTTTCCTGGTGGGACAGCTGAAAATGCATAAATGTCTCTTTAGGGGGGGAGTGGTCGGCGACCCCCCCTGGGCGTGGGTCTTGTCCTGCGTGCCCAGAGCCACCTAGTGACATGCCCACGGACATGGAAAAATGGCCTCCAGACAAATCCATGAAAGCTTGAGGATTCATACGGTGCTTGGGGCTTGTCTTGTCTGAGGTAATGCGCCATAAAAGTGATGACAATGAGCCGGGGTGCGTCGCGTGTCAGGTCCGACGTACTGACAATCACGTGGAGACAACGCCACCCGAGTGGGACGATTTGAAGGGGCATCGGGGCTTGCCTTGGAGGATGCGGTGTGCCTTGCAAGGAAGGACGACGTGGTGGGGTTTGTCATATGTTGTTGGGTACGGTATGTAATGACAATGACCGCCTCAAGATAATTCCTTTCATGCGTGAGGACCCGCTCTGGACATGGGGCGTGTCTTCTCTGCGGTGATGGACGAGACGCGGGACGGATGCCATGACGTGTCGGCGGCCTTCATGTGCCTAAGGGGTCACGTCGGTGGCCCTTCCTATGGTTTCATAGCTCTTTTAGGGCAACCCGTGTTGTCTTTCATGCACTGCGGTGCCCTTAGGGTGGTCTAAACCCATCAGTATGTCTCCTCGTCACTGTTGATGTTTCCTGGTGGAATAGCTGGAAATGCATAAATGTCTCTTTAGGGGGGGGAGTGGTCGGCGACCCCCCCTGGGCGTGGGTCTTGTCCTGCGTGCCTAGAGCCACCCGATGACGTGCCCAGTGACATGGAAAATGGCATGGACGCAATGCCATGAATTCTCGATGATTCGTCCCGTGCTTGGGGCTTGTCTTTCCCGAGGTAGTGCGCCCTAAAAACGATGACAACGAGATGGGGTTTGTCGCATGTGTGATCTTGCGGGCTGACAGTCGTTTCCAGACAATGGCATCCGAGTGAGACGATTTGAAGGGGCCTCGAGTCCCGTCTTGGTGCATGCGGCGTGCCTTGAAGGGAAGGACGTTGAGGTGGGGTCATACCTCAAACATTGCAGATGTGGTTGGTGATGCAACCTTGTTGATCCTTCCATTAGTCATATGCTTGTCTCAAAGATCAGGTTGTGCATGTACAATGGACAAACTAATCGAACGGAATTGAATGTTCGGGACGACGGTTTGGGCTTGTGTTGGGGTCTGAGTGGTGAGCTCAGTCATACCTCAAACAATGCAGATGTTGTTGGTGATTCTACATGTCTGATCCTTCCACTAGTCATATGCTTGTCTCAAAGATCAGGTCCTGCATGATCAGTTGTGTGGGTTGATGGTTGCGCTTATGCGATTGTGTGGGAGTGGTGGATGGTTGTCAAGATACCGCGGTCTCCCTTTTTTGGGAAGGGAACGTTGGTCTCGTTGGCTCTAGGGGGTTGGGTATATCAATCCTTCCCTTGTGTCATGCATAGCGGGCTTTCCCTGCCTTCATGTGCTGCATTGTGATGCCTCTCGGGTTGCATCCCTCGAGGCGTCACGATCAGCTGTGTGGGTTGATGGTTGTGCTTACGCGATTGTGTGGGAGTGGTGGATGGTTGTCAAGATACTGCGGTCTCCCTTTTTTGGGAAGGGAACGTTGGTCTCGTTGGCACCCTCATCCGTAAGTGGGGGTTTAATTTCTCCTCGCTTTCATTTGGTCCTTGTGCATGTTTCCATGTGAATGATGGAACACGGTTTGGCTTGGTTGGATATCCGTTGAGAACACTAGTCATATGCTTGTCTCAAAGTTCAGTCTGTGCATGTACAGGGACAAACTAATCGAAGATGGTGATACTGTGAAGGGTCTCAGTAAATCAGGGACAAGTCTGACGTTCTCCTTGGTTTTACATCAAGCGAAGAATGTGTATCTATTGTTTCTGCAAGATACACGAGCGTCATGCAGAGGTGATGACTCATTAAGGTGAATCCTGTCGATTTGGGAAGATGATTTGGGCTTGTGTTGGGGTTTGAGTGGTCTGCTCAGTCATACCTCAAACATTGCAGATGTGGTTGGTGATGCTACCTGGCTGATCCTACCATTAGTCATATGCTTGTCTCAAAGATCAGGTTGTGCATTTACAAAGGATAAACTAATCGAACGGAATTGAATGTTCGGGATGATGGTTTGGGCTTGTGTTGGGGTCTGAGTGGTCTGCTCAGTTATACCACAAACAATGCAGATGTTGTTGGTAATGCTACATGGTTGATCCTTCCACTAGTCATATGCTTGTCTCAAAGATCAGTTAGTGCATGTACAGGGACAAACTAATCGAAAGATGGTGATACTGTGAAGGGTCTCATTAAATCAGTGACACGGCTGACTTTCTCCTCGGTTATACATCAAGCGAAGAATCCCCAGGTGGGTGAGCTCCACCTAGAAGATCCTCACTTGTCCCATCGGAGTTCTCCCTGTTGGTAGTGGAATTTTGTTAGTGCTGATATACGGGCCCTGTTTATATGCTTGGGTTGAATTCTCTCGCACAATTGCGGTTTTGAGCATCATGCAGAGGTGAAGACTCATTAATTGGGTTCCTGTCGATTTGGGAAGACGGTTTGGGATTGTGTTGGGGTCTGAGTGGTCTGCTCAGTCATACCTCAAACATTGCAGATGTTGTTGGTGGTGCAACCTGTCTGATCCTTCCATTAGTCATATGCTTGTCTCAAAAATCAGGTTGTGCATGTACAAAGGACAAACTAATCGAACGGAATTGAATGTTCGAGACGACGGTTTGGGCTTGTGTTGGGGTCTGAGTGGTGAGCTCAGTCATACCTCAAACAATGCAGATGTTGTTGGTGATGCTACATGGCTGATCCTTCCACTAGTCATATGCTTGTCTCAAAGGTCAGGTCCTGCATGATCAGTTGTGTGGGTTGATGGTTGCGCTTATGCGATTGTGTGGGAGTGGTGGATGGTTGTCAAGATACTGCGGTCTCCCTTTTTTGGGAAGGGAACGTTGGTCTCGTTGGCTCTAGGGGGTTGGGTATATCAATCCTTCCCTTGTGTCATGCATAGCGGGCTTTCCCTGCCTTCATGTGCTGCATTGTGATGTCTCTCGGGTTGCTTCCCTCGAGGCGTCACAGTCAGTTGTGTGGGTTGATGGTTGTGCTTACGCGATTGTGTGGGAGTGGTGGATGGTTGTCAAGATACTGCGGTCTCCCTTTTTTGGGAAGGGAACGTTGGTCTCCTTGGCTCTAGGGGGTTGGGTATATAAATCCTTCCCTTGTGTCATGCATAGCGGGCTTTCCCTGCCTTCATGTGCTGCATTGTGATGCCTCTGGGGTTGCTTCCCTTGAGGCGTCACGGTCAGTTGTGTGGGTTGATGGTTGTGCTTACGCGATTGTGTGGGAGTGGTGGATGGTTGTCAAGATACTGCGGTCTCCCTTTTTTGGGAAGGGAACGTTGGTCTCCTTGGCTCTAGGGGGTTGGGTATATAAATCCTTCCCTTGTGTCATGCATAGCGGGCTTTCCCTGCCTTCATGTGCTGCATTGTGATGTCTCTCGGGTTGCTTCCCTCGAGGCGTCACAGTCAGTTGTGTGGGTTGATGGTTGTGCTTACGCGATTGTGTGGGAGTGGTGGATGGTTGTCAAGATACTGCGGTCTCCCTTTTTTGGGAAGGGAATGTTGGTCTCCTTGGCTCTAGGGGGTTGGGTATATAAATCCTTCCCTTGTGTCATGCATAGCGGGCTTTCCCTGCCTTCATGTGCTGCATTGTGATGCCTCTCGGGTTGCTTCCCTTGAGGCGTCACGGTCAGTTGTGTGGGTTGATGGTTGTGCTTACGCGATTGTGTGGGAGTGGTGGATGGTTGTCAAGATACTGCGGTCTCCCTTTTTTGGGAAGGGAACGTTGGTCTCGTTGGCACCCTCATCCGTAAGTGGGGGATTAATTTCTCCTCGCTTTCATTTGGTCCTTGTGCATGTTTCCATGTGAATGATGGAACACGGTTTGGCTTGGTTGGATATCCGTTGAGAACACTAGTCAAATGCTTGTCTCAAAGATCAGTCTGTGCATGTACAGGGACAAACTAACCGAAAGATGGTGATATTGTGAAGGGTCTCATTAAATCAGTGACAAGTTTGACGTTCTCCTCGGTTATACATCAAGCGAAGAATGTGTATCTATTGTTTCGACAAGATACACGAGCGTCGTCACGCAGAGGTGATGACTCATTAAGGGGAATCCTGTCGATTTGGGAAGATGGTTTGGGCTTGTGTTGGGGTCTGAGTGGTTTGCTCAGTCATACCTCAAACATTGCAGATGTGGTTGGTGATGCTACCTGGCTGATCCTTCCATTAGTCATATGCTTGTCCCAAAGATCAGGTGGTGCATGTACAAAGGAAAAACTAATCGAATGGAATTGAATGTTCGGGACGACGGTTTGGGCTTGTGTTGGGGTCTGAGTGGTTAGCTCAGTCATACCTCAAACAATGCAGATGTTGTTGGTGATGCTACATGGCTGATCCTTCAACTAGTCATATGCTTGACTCAAAGATCAGGTCCCGCATGTACAAAGACAAACTAATCGAAAGATGGTGATACTGTGATGGGTCTCATTAAATTAGTGCCAGGGCTGACTTTCTCCTCAGTTATACATCAAGAGAAGAATCCCCAGGTGGGTGAGCTCCACCTAGAAGACCCTCACTTGTCCCTTCGGAGTTCTCCCTGTTGGTAGTGGAATTTTGTCAGTTATGATATACGGGCCCTGTTTATATGCTTGGGTTGAATTCTCTCGCACAATTGCGGTATTGAGCATCATGCAGAGGTGATGACTCATTAATTGGGTTCCTGTCGATTTGGAAAGACGGTTTGGGCTTGTGTTGGGGTCTGAGTGGTCTGCTCAGTCATACTTCAAACATTGCAGATGTGGTTGGTGATGCAACCTGGCTGATCCTTCCATTAGTCATATGCTTGTCCCAAAGATCAGGTTGTGCATGTACAAAGGACAAACTAATGGAACGGAATTGAATGTTCGGGATGATGGTTTGGGCTTGTGTTGGGGTCTGAGTGGTGAGCTCAGTCATACCTCAAACAATGCAGATGATGTTGGTGATGCTACATGGCTGATCCTTCTACTAGTCATATGCTTGTCTCAAAGATCAGGTTGTGCATGATCAGTTGTGTGGGTTGATGGTTGCCCTTATGCGATTGTGTGGAAGTGGTGGATGGTTGTCAAGATACTGCGGTCTCCCTTTTTTGGGAATGGAACGTTGGTCTCGTTGGCGCTAGGGGGTTGGGTATATCAATCCTTCCCTTGTGTCATGCATAGCGGGCTTTCCCTGCCTTCATGTGCTGCATTGTGATGCCTCTCGGGTTGCTTCCCTCGAGGTGTGACGGTCAGTTGTGTGGGTTGATGGTTGTGCTTACGCGATTGTGTGGGAGTGGTGGATGGTTGTCAAGATACTGCGGTCTCCCTTTTTTGGGAAGGGAACGTTGGTCTCGTTGGCACCCTCATCCGTAAGTGGGGGTTTAATTTCTCCTCGCTTTCATTTGGTCCTTGTACATGTTTCCATGTGAATGATGGAACACGGTTTGGCTTGGTTGGATATCCGATGAGAACACTAGTCATATGCTTGTCTCAAAGATCAGTCTGTGCATGTACAGGGACAAACTAACCGAAAGATGGTGATACTGTGAAGGGTCTCATTAAATCAGTGACAAGTTTGACGTTCTCCTCGGTTATACATCAAGCGAAGAATGTGTATCTATTGTTTTTGAAAGATACACGAGCGTCATGCAGAGGTGATGACTAATTAAGGGGAAACATGTCGATTTGGGAAGATGGTTTGGGCTTGTGTTGGGGTCTGAGTGGTTTGCTCAGTCATACCTCAAACATTGCAGATGTGGTTGGTGATGCTACCTGGCTGATCCTTCCATTAGTCATATGCTTGTATCAAAGATCAGGTTGTGCATGTACAAAGGACAAACTAATCGAATGGAATTGAATGCTCGGGACGACGGTTTAGGCTTGTGTTGGGGTCTGAGTGGTCTGCTCAGTCATACCTCAAACATTGCAGATGTGGTTAGTGACGCTACATGGGTGATCCTTCCACTAGTCATATGCGTGTCTCAAAGATCAGGTCCTGCATGTACAAGGACAAACTAATCGAAAGATGGTGATACTGTGAAGGGTCTCATTAAATCAGTGACACGGCTGACTTTCTCCTCGGTTATACATCAAGCGAAGAATCCCCAGGTGGGTGAGCTCCACCTAGAAGAACCTCACTTGTCCCTTTGGAGTTCTCCCTGTTGGTAGTGGAATTTTGTTGGTGCTGATGTAAGGGCCCCGTCTATATGCTTGGGTTGAATTCTCTCGCACAATTTTGGTTTCGGGTTCCAAGGGCTTGCTAAAAAGACGATGCGATACTAGACAGATATAACTTGGATGGGATGATGATAGATGAGCATGGTTGGTGTCCTGGTTCTTGGTTAAAAGTTTCGCAACGGTGGTTGAGTTCTTTTGAATGGTGGGATGTGGGGGGTGCGGCGGGACATAGGGCCTCCGTTCCTGTCATGACTCCTTTTCCTCAACGTCCCTGGAGCGTTGTGGGTTCGTCTGCTTAAAATCTGCCTCATGGCGGTTGAGTTCCTTCGGAAGGTGGGATGTGGGAGGCATGGCGGTGGGACGCTGTAATTCCTTTTCCTCACCGGTGGGATGTGGGGGGCATTGGAAAGAATGGGTTTTTGCCCAGTCTCATGCCGTGCCCGCCTTTTTCCTCACCTTTCATGGAGCGTTGCGGTTCGGGCTTGCTTAAAAGGCCACCTGTTGGTGGCGGAGTTCCTTGGATGGTGGGATGTGGGAGGCATGGTGGGTTGGTGTTCCTTTGTCGTCCCTCGACGCTCCTGCCCTTCCCTCGCCTTCTCTAGAGCAGTGCGGCTCTGCTTGCTTAAAAGCTGCCTCAGGGCGGTTGAGTTGCTGCGGATGGTGGGATGTGGGGGGCGCGGCGGGATTGGGTTTTTGCCCCGTCCCCTGACGTGCCTGCCTTTTCCTCCCCGTCTGTGGAGCATTGCGGGCTGGGTGCTTAAATACCGCCTCACGGTTTGTGGGATCCTGTGGATGGTGGGATGTGGGCGGCGCGGCGGGACATAGGACCCCCGTACCTACCATGACTCCTTTTCCTCGACGTCTCTTGAGCGTTGCTGGTTCGTCTGCTTAAAAGCTGCCTCATGGCGGTTGAGTTCCTACGGAATGTGAGATGTGGGAGGCACGGCGGGATGGGGGTTTCCCTCCTCATCCCCTGACGTTCCTACCTTTTTCCTCACTGGTGGGATGTGGGGGGTATGGGTGGGATTGGGTTGTTTCCCCGTCCTGTCGTACCCACCTTTTTCCTCACCTTTCATGGAGCGTTGCGGGTCGGGCTTTGCTTAAAATCCACTGATTGTGGTTGAGTTCTTGCAGATGTTGGGATGTGGGAGGCATGGTGGGATTGGGTTCCTTTGTCGTCCCTTGCTGTACCGCCTTTTCCTCACCTTCTCTGGAGCGTTGTGGAATTTTGGTAGTGGTTCAAGCGCGAAACTGTCGGTATCACCAGGATGCGAGAGCGTGCTCCTAAATTTCTCATTCAGTGATATTCCATGCGAACCATAGCAAGCTGCCTTGGGCAATGATTGGTGGGAGTGCTTTGCTCAACGCATTGTCGGGGCCACGTGCGAGTTATTTGGGTCCTAAGAAACTCACACCAACAGGGTAACGATTTCCATGGTTCATTATTGGACAAGTTGGGGTGCCTTCCTCCTCAGTCATGCCTTGGGTGATGATGTTCATAAGGGTGGCTTGAGAATGTGTATCTACTGTTTTTGCAAGATACACGAGCGTCATGCAGAGGTGATGACTAATTAAGGGGAAACATGTCGATTTGGGAAGAGATGGTTCGGGCTTGTGTTGGGGTCTGAGTGGTCTGCTCAGTCATACCTCAAACATTGCAGATGTGGTTGGTGATGGTACCCGGTTGATCTTTCCATTAGTCATATGATTGTCTCAAAGATCAGGCTGTGCATGTACGAAGGACAAACTAATCGAATGGAATTGAATGCTCGGGACGACGGTTTGGGCTTGTGTTGGGGTCTGAGTGGTCTGCTCAGTCATACCTCAAACATTGCAGATGTGGTTGGTGATGCTACATGGTTGATCCTTCCACTAGTCATATGCCTGTCTCAAAGATCAGGTCCCGCATGTAAAGGACAAACTAATCGAAAGATGGTGATACTGTGACGGGTCTCATTAAATCAGTGCCAGGGCTGACTTTCTCCTCGGTTATACCTCAAGCGAAGAATCCCCAGGTGGGTGAGCTCCACCTTGAAGACCCTCACTTGTCCCTTTGGAGTTCTCCCTGTTGGTAGTGGAATTTTGTTGGTGCTGATGTACGGGCCCCGTCTATATGCTTGGGTTGAATTCTCTCGCACAATTTTGGTTTCGGGTTCCAAGGGCTTGCTAAAAAGACGATGCGATACTAGACAGATATAACTTGGATGGGATGATGATAGATGAACTTGGTTGGTGTCCTGGTTCTTGGTTAAAAGTTTCGCAACGGTGGTTGAGTTCTTTTGAATGGTGGGATGTGGGGGGTGCGGCGGGACATAGGGCCTCTGTTCCTGTCATGACTCCTTTTCCTCAACGTCCCTGGAGCGTTGTGGGTTCGTCTGCTTAAAATCTGCCTCACGGCGGTTGAGTTCCTTCGGAAGGTGGGATGTGGGAAGCATGGCGGTGGGACGCTGTAATTCCTTTTCCTCACCGGTGGGATGTGGGGGGCATTGGAAAGAATGGGTTTTTGCCCAGTCTCATGCCGTGCCCGCCTTTTTCCTCACCTTTCATGGAGCGTTGCGGTTCGGGCTTGCTTAAAAGGCCACCTGTTGGTGGCGGAGTTCCTTGGATGGTGGGATGTGGGAGGCATGGTGGGTTGGTGTTCCTTTGTCGTCCCTCGACGCTCCTGCCCTTCCCTCGCCTTCTCTAGAGCAGTGCGGCTTTGCTTGCTTAAAAGCTGCCTCAGGGTGGTTGAGTTGCTGCGGATGGTGGGATGTGGGGGGCGCGGCGGGATTGGGTTTTTGCCCCGTCCCCTGACGTGCCTGCCTTTTCCTCCCCGTCTGTGGAGCATTGCGGGCTGGGTGCTTAAATACCGCCTCACGGTTTGTGGGATCCTGTGGATGGTGGGATGTGGGCGGCGCGGCGGGACATAGGACCCCCGTACCTACCATGACTCCTTTTCCTCGACGTCTCTTGAGCGTTGCTGGTTCGTCTGCTTAAAAGCTGCCTCATGGCGGTTGAGTTCCTACGGAATGTGAGATGTGGGAGGCACGGCGGGATGGGGGTTTCCCTCCTCATCCCCTGACGTTCCTACCTTTTCCCTCACTGGTGGGATGTGGGGGGTATGGGCGGGATTGGGTTGTTTCCCCGTCCTGTCGTACCCACCTTTTTCCTCACCTTTCATGGAGCGTTGCGGGTCGGGCTTTGCTTAAAATCCACTGAGTGTGGTTGAGTTCTTGTAGATGTTGGGATGTGGGAGGCATGTTGGGATTGGGTTCCTTTGTCGTCCCTTGCTGTACCGCCTTTTCCTCACCTTCTCTGGAGCGTTGTGGAATTTTGGTAGTGGTTCAAGCGCGAAACTGTCGGTATCACCAGGATGCGAGAGCGTGCTCCTAAATTTCTCATTCAGCGATATTCCATGCGAACCATAGCAAGCTGCCTTGGGCAATGATTGGTGGGAGTGCTTTGCTCAACGCATTGTCGGGGCCACGTGCGAGTTATTTGTGTCCTAAGAAACTCACACCAACAGGGTAACGATTTCCATGGTTCATTATTGGACAAGTTGGGGTGCCTTCCTCCTCAGTCATGCCTTGGGTGATGATGTTCATAAGGGTGGCTTGAGAATGTGTATCTACTGTTTCTGCAAGATACACGAGCGTCATGCGGAGGTGATGACTCATTAAGGGGAATCCTGTCGATTTGGGAAGATGGTTGGGGCTTGTGTTGGGGTCTGAGTGGTCTGCTCAGTCATACCTCAAACATTGCAGATGTGGTTGGTGATGCTACCTGGCTGATCCTTCCATTAGTCATATGCTTGTCTCAAAGATCAGGTTGTGCATGTACAAAGGACAAACTAATCGAACAGAATTGAATGTTCGGGACGACGGTTTGGGCTTGTGTTGGGGTCTGAGTGGTCAGCTCAGTCATACCCCAAACAATGCAGATGTTGTTGGTGATGCTACATGGCTGATCCTTCCACTAGTCATATTCCTGTCTCAAAGATCAGGTCCCGCATGTAAAGGACAAACTAATCGAAAGATGGTGATACTGTGACGGGTCTCATTAAATCAGTGCCAGGGGTGACTTTCTCCTCGGTTATATCTCAAGCGAAGAATCCCCAGGTGGGTGAGCTCCACCTAGAAGACCCTCACTTGTCCCTTTGGAGTTCTCCCTGTTGGTAGTGGAATTTTTTTGGTGCTGATGTAGGGGCCCCGTCTATATGCTTGGGTTGAATTCTCTCGCACAATTGCGGTTCCGTCTTCCAAGGGCTTGCTAAAAATACGATGCGATACTAGACAGATATAACTTGGATGGGATGATGATAGATGAGCATGGTTGGTGTCCTGGTTCTTGGTTAAAAGTTTTGCAACGGTGGTTGAGTTCTTTTGAATGGTGGGATGTGGGGGGTGCGGCGGGACATAGGGCCTCCGTTCCTGTCATGACTCCTTTTCCTCAACGTCCCTGGAGCGTTGTGGGTTCGTCTGCTTAAAATCTGCCTCATGGCGGTTGAGTTCCTTCGGAAGGTGGGATGTGGGAGGTATGGCGGTGGGACGCTGTAATTCCTTTTCCTCACCGGTGGGATGTGGGGGGCATTGGAAAGAATGGGTTTTTGCCCAGTCTCATGCCGTGCCCGCCTTTTTCCTCACCTTTCATGGAGCGTTGCGGTTCGGGCTTGCTTAAAAGGCCACCTGTCGGTGGCGGAGTTCCTTGGATGGTGGGATGTGGGAGGCATGGTGGGTTGGTGTTCCTTTGTCGTCCCTCGACGCTCCTGCCCTTCCCTCGCCTTCTCTAGAGCAGTGCGGCTTGGCTTGCTTAAAAGCCGCCTCAGGGTGGTTGAGTTGCTGCGGATGGTGGGATGTGGGAGGCGCGGCGGGATTGGGTTTTTGCCCCGTCCCCTGACGTGCCTGCCTTTTCCTCCCCGTCTGTGGAGCATTGCGGGCTGGGTGCTTAAATACCGCCTCACGGTTTGTGGGATCCTGTGGATGGTGGGATGTGGGCGGCGCGGCGGGACATAGGACCCCCGTACCTACCCTGACTCCTTTTCCTTGACGTCTCTTGAGCGTTGCTGGTTCGTCTGCTTAAAAGCTGCCTCATGGCGGTTGAGTTCCTACGGAATGTGAGATGTGGGAGGCACGGCGGGATGGGGGTTTCCCTCCTCATCCCCTGACGTTCCTACCTTTTTCCTCACTGGTGGGATGTGGGGGGTATGGGCGGGATTGGGTTGTTTCCCCGTCCTGTCGTACCCACCTTTTTCCTCACCTTTCATGGAGCGTTGCGGGTCGGGTTATGCTTAAAAGCCACCGAGTGTGGTTGAGTTCTTGCAGATGTTGGGATGTGGGAGGCATGGTGGGATTGGGTTCCTTTGTCGTCCCTTGCTGTACCGCCTTTTCCTCACCTTCTCTGGAGCGTTGTGGAATTTTGGTAGTGGTTCAAGCGCGAAACTGTCGGTATCACCAGGATGCGAGAGCGTGCTCCTAAATTTCTCATTCAGCGATATTTCATGCGAACCATAGCAAGCTGCCTTGGGCAATGATTGGTGGGAGTGCTTTGCTCAACGCATTGTCGGGGCCACGTGCGAGTTATTTGGGTCCTAAGAAACTCTCACCAACAGGGTGACGATTTCCATGGTTCATTATTGGACAAGTTGGGGTGCCTTCCTCCTCAGCCATGCCTTGGGTGATGATGTTCATAAGGGTGGCTTGAGAATGTGTATCTACTGTTTCTGCAAGATACACGAGCGTCATGCGGAGGTGATGACTCATTAAGGGGAATCCTGTCGATTTGGGAAGATGGTTGGGGCTTGTGTTGGGGTCTGAGTGGTCTGCTCAGTCATACCTCAAACATTGCAGATGTGGTTGGTGATGCTACCTGGCTGATCCTTCCATTAGTCATATGCTTGTCTCAAAGATCAGGTTGTGCATGTACAAAGGACAAACTAATTGAACAGAATTGAATGTTCGGGACGACGGTTTGGGCTTGTGTTGGGGTCTGAGTGGTCAGCTCAGTCATACCCCAAACAATGCAGATGTTGTTGGTGATGCTACATGGCTGATCCTTCCACTAGTCATATGCCTGTCTCAAAGATCAGGTCCCGCATGTAAAGGACAAACTAATCGAAAGATGGTGATACTGTGACGGGTCTCATTAAATCAGTGCCAGGGGTGACTTTCTCCTCGGTTATATCTCAAGCGAAGAATCCCCAGGTGGGTGAGCTCCACCTAGATGACCCTCACTTGTCCCTTTGGAGTTCTCCCTGTTGGTAGTGGAATTTTTTTGGTGCTGATGTAGGGGCCCCGTCTATATGCTTGGGTTGAATTCTCTCGCACAATTGCGGTTCCGTCTTCCAAGGGCTTGCTAAAAAGACGATGCGATACTAGACAGATATAACTTGGATGGGATGATGATAGATGAGCATGGTTGGTGTCCTGGTTCTTGGTTAAAAGTTTCTCAACGGTGGTTGAGTTCTTTTGAATGGTGGGATGTGGGGGGTGCGGCGGGACATAGGGCCTCCGTTCCTGTCATGACTCCTTTTCCTCAACGTCCCTGGAGCGTTGTGGGTTCGTCTGCTTAAAATCTGCCTCATGGCGGTTGAGTTCCTTCGGAAGGTGGGATGTGGGAGGCATGGCGGTGGGACGCTGTAATTCCTTTTCCTCACCGGTGGGATGTGGGGGGCATTGGAAAGAATGGGTTTTTGCCCAGTCTCATGCCGTGCCCGCCTTTTTCCTCACCTTTCATGGAGCGTTGCGGTTCGGGCTTGCTTAAAAGGCCACCTGTCGGTGGCGGAGTTCCTTGGATGGTGGGATGTGGGAGGCATGGTGGGTTGGTGTTCCTTTGTCGTCCCTCGACGCTCCTGCCCTTCCCTCGCCTTCTCTAGAGCAGTGCGGCTTGGCTTGCTTAAAAGCCGCCTCAGGGTGGTTGAGTTGCTGCGGATGGTGGGATGTGGGAGGCGCGGCGGGATTGGGTTTTTGCCCCGTCCCCTGACGTGCCTGCCTTTTCCTCCCCGTCTGTGGAGCATTGCGGGCTGGGTGCTTAAATACCGCCTCACGGTTTGTGGGATCCTGTGGATGGTGGGATGTGGGCGGCGCGGCGGGACATAGGACCCCCGTACCTACCCTGACTCCTTTTCCTTGACGTCTCTTGAGCGTTGCTGGTTCGTCTGCTTAAAAGCTGCCTCATGGCGGTTGAGTTCCTACGGAATGTGAGATGTGGGAGGCACGGCGGGATGGGGGTTTCCCTCCTCATCCCCTGACGTTCCTACCTTTTTCCTCACTGGTGGGATGTGGGGGGTATGGGCGGGATTGGGTTGTTTCCCCGTCCTGTCGTACCCACCTTTTTCCTCACCTTTCATGGAGCGTTGCGGGTCGGGCTATGCTTAAAAGCCACCGAGTGTGGTTGAGTTCTTGCAGATGTTGGGATGTGGGAGGCATGGTGGGATTGGGTTCCTTTGTCGTCCCTTGCTGTACCGCCTTTTCCTCACCTTCTCTGGAGCGTTGTGGAATTTTGGTAGTGGTTCAAGCGCGAAACTGTCGGTATCACCAGGATGCGAGAGCGTGCTCCTAAATTTCTCATTCAGCGATATTTCATGCGAACCATAGCAAGCTGCCTTGGGCAATGATTGGTGGGAGTGCTTTGCTCAACGCATTGTCGGGGCCACGTGCGAGTTATTTGGGTCCTAAGAAACTCACACCAACAGGGTGACGATTTCCATGGTTCATTATTGGACAAGTTGGGGTGCCTTCCTCCTCAGCCATGCCTTGGGTGATGATGTTCATAAGGGTGGCTTGAGAATGTGTATCTACTGTTTCTGCAAGATACACGAGCGTCATGCGGAGGTGATGACTCATTAAGGGGAATCCTGTCGATTTGGGAAGATGGTTGGGGCTTGTGTTGGGGTCTGAGTGGTCTGCTCAGTCATACCTCAAACATTGCAGATGTGGTTGGTGATGCTACCTGGCTGATCCTTCCATTAGTCATATGCTTGTCTCAAAGATCAGGTTGTGCATGTACAAAGGACAAACTAATCGAACAGAATTGAATGTTCGGGACGACGGTTTGGGCTTGTGTTGGGGTCTGAGTGGTCAGCTCAGTCATACCCCAAACAATGCAGATGTTGTTGGTGATGCTACATGGCTGATCCTTCCACTAGTCATATGCCTGTCTCAAAGATCAGGTCCCGCATGTAAAGGACAAACTAATCGAAAGATGGTGATACTGCGACGGGTCTCATTAAATCAGTGCCAGGGGTGACTTTCTCCTCGGTTATATCTCAAGCGAAGAATCCCCAGGTGGGTGAGCTCCACCTAGATGACCCTCACTTGTCCCTTTGGAGTTCTCCCTGTTGGTAGTGGAATTTTTTTGGTGCTGATGTAGGGGCCCCGTCTATATGCTTGGGTTGAATTCTCTCGCACAATTGCGGTTCCGTCTTCCAAGGGCTTGCTAAAAAGACGATGCGATACTAGACAGATATAACTTGGATGGGATGATGATAGATGAGCATGGTTGGTGTCCTGGTTCTTGGTTAAAAGTTTCTCAACGGTGGTTGAGTTCTTTTGAATGGTGGGATGTGGGGGGTGCGGCGGGACATAGGGCCTCCGTTCCTGTCATGACTCCTTTTCCTCAACGTCCCTGGAGCGTTGTGGGTTCGTCTGCTTAAAATCTGCCTCATGGCGGTTGAGTTCCTTCGGAAGGTGGGATGTGGGAGGCATGGCGGTGGGACGCTGTAATTCCTTTTCCTCACCGGTGGGATGTGGGGGGCATTGGAAAGAATGGGTTTTTGCCCAGTCTCATGCCGTGCCCGCCTTTTTCCTCACCTTTCATGGAGCGTTGCGGTTCGGGCTTGCTTAAAAGGCCACCTGTCGGTGGCGGAGTTCCTTGGATGGTGGGATGTGGGAGGCATGGTGGGTTGGTGTTCCTTTGTCGTCCCTCGACGCTCCTGCCCTTCCCTCGCCTTCTCTAGAGCAGTGCGGCTTGGCTTGCTTAAAAGCCGCCTTAGGGTGGTTGAGTTGCTGCGGATGGTGGGATGTGGGAGGCGCGGCGGGATTGGGTTTTTGCCCCGTCCCCTGACGTGCCTGCCTTTTCCTCCCCGTCTGTGAAGCATTGCGGGCTGGGTGCTTAAATACCGCCTCACGGTTTGTGGGATCCTGTGGATGGTGGGATGTGGGCGGCGCGGCGGGACATAGGACCCCCGTACCTACCATGACTCCTTTTCCTCGACGTCTCTTGAGCGTTGCTGGTTCGTCTGCTTAAAAGCTGCCTCATGGCGGTTGAGTTCCTACGGAATGTGAGATGTGGGAGGCACGGCGGGATGGGGGTTTCCCTCCTCATCCCCTGACGTTCCTACCTTTTTCCTCACTGGTGGGATGTGGGGGGTATGGGCGGGATTGGGTTGTTTCCCCGTCCTGTCGTACCCACCTTTTTCCTCACCTTTCATGGAGCGTTGCGGGTCGGGCTATGCTTAAAAGCCACCGAGTGTGGTTGAGTTCTTGCAGATGTTGGGATGTGGGAGGCATGGTGGGATTGGGTTCCTTTGTCGTCCTTTGCTGTACCTGCCTTTTCCTCACCTTCTCTGGAGCGTTGTGGGATTTTGGTAGTGGTTCAAGCGCGAAACTGTCGGTATCACCAGGATGAGAGACCGTGCTCCTAAATTTCCCATTCAGTGATATTCCATGCGAACCGTAGCAAGCTTCCTTGGGCAGTGATTTGCGGGAGTGCTTTGCCCAACGCATTGTCGGGGCCACCTGTGAGTTATTTGGGTCCTGAGAAACTCACACCACCAGGCAAACGGTTGCCATGGTTCATTATTGGACAAGTTGGGGTGCCTTCCTCCTCAGTCATGCCTTGGGTGATGATGTTCATAAGGGCGGCTTGAGAATGTGTATCTACTGTTTCTGCAAGATACACGAGCGTCATGCGGAGGTGATGACTCATTAACCGGGATCTTGTGGATTCGTGGGAAGTGATCGGTTTGGCTATTCTCATCGGTGCTGGGTAAAGGAAGGAATGAATGCTGAGACCTCGTCGATGATGATTCATTCTTGTCTCTGGAATAAAAGAAGTGTTGGAAGTCGGATCTATTTTTTCGGTGCGGTGTACTTGAGCATCATTGGGAGGTGAAGACTCTTTACAGGGAGATCCTATAAAATGTTGGGTAGTCCGATCCTAAATGATCAGGTTTCGGGCA
>CAUJRU010000355.1:27500-52500 GCA_963277665.1 Viscum album | reverse complement strand
TTCGGTATGTAACGACACCGACCACCTAAAGAGAATTCATTTCATGCGTGAGGACCCGCTCTGGACATGGGGTCTGTCTTCTCGGCGGTGGTCGACGATACGCGGGAAGGATGCCATGACGTGTCGGCGGCCTTCACGTGCCTAAGGGGTCACGTCGGTTGCCGTTCCTATGGTTTCATAGCTCTTTTAGGGCAACACGTGTTGTCTTTCATGCGCTGCGGTTCCCTCTGGGTGGTCTAAACCACTCAGTATGTCTCCTCGTCAGTGCTGATGTTTCCTGGTGGGAGAGCTGGAAATGCAGAAATGTCTCTTTAGGGGGGGAGTGGTCGGCGACCCCCCCTGGGCGTGGGTCTTGTCCTGCGTGCCCAGAGCCACCCAGTGACATGCCCACAGACATGGAAAAATGGCCTCTAGATGATTCCTCCTGTGCTTGGGGCTTGTCTTGCCCGCGGTAGTGCCCCATAAAAGCGATGACAATGAGACGGGGTTCGTCGCGTGTCAGGTCCGACGAACTGACAATCGCGTGGAGACAAAGCCATCCGAGTGAGACGATTTGAAGTGGCCTCGGGGCATGTCTTGGTGGATGCGACGTGCCTTGAAAGGAAGGACGTCGAGGTGGGGTTTTTCATATGTTGTTGGGTCCTGTATGTAATTACAATTACCACCTAAAGAGAATTCTTTTCATGAGTGAGGACCCGCTCTGGACATGGGGCGTGTCTTCTCGGCGGTGATCGACGATACGCGGGATGGATGCCATGACTTGTCGGTGGCCTTCATGTGCATAAGGGGTCACGTCGGTGGCCCTTCCTATGGTTTCATAGCTCTTTTAGGGCAACACGTGTTGTCTTTCATGCGCTGCGGTGCCCTCAGGGTGGTCTAAACCCATCAGTATGTCTCCTCGTCAGTGTTGATGTTTCCTGGTGGGATAGCTGGAAATGCATAAATGTCTCTTTAGGGGGGGAGTGGTCGGCGACCCCCCTGGGCGTGGGTCTTGTCCTGCGTGCCTAGAGCCACCCAATGACATGCCCAGTGACATGGAAAATGGCATCGACGCAATGCCCTGAATTCCTGATGATTCTTCCCGTGCTAGGGTCTTGTCTTGCCCGAGGTGGTGCGCCATAAAACCGATGACAATGAGATGGGTGGGGTTTGTCGCCTGTGAGATCCTACGGACTGACAATCGCGTCCAGACAATGGAATCCTAGTGAGGCGATTTGAAGGGGCCTCGGGGCCCGTCTTGGTGCGTGCGGCGTGCCTTGAAAGGAAGGACGTTGAGGTGGGGTTTGTCATATGTTGTTGTGTCCGGTATGTAAAGACAATGACCACCTAAAGAGAATTCATTTCATGCGTGAGGACCCGCTCTGGACATGGGTCCTGTCTCCTCGGCGGTGTTGGACGATACGCGGGACGGATGCCATGACGTGTCGGCGGCCTTCATGTGCCTTAGGGGCCACGTCGGTGTCCCTTCCTATGGTTTCATAGCCCTTTTAGGGCAACACGTGTTGCCTTTCATGCGCTGCGGTTCCCTCTGGGTGGTCTAAACCACTCAGTATGTCTCCTCGTCAGTGTTGATGTTTCCTGGTGGAATAGCTGGAAATGCATAAATGTCTCTTTAGGGGGGGAGTGGTCGGCGACCCCCCCTGGGCGTGGGTCTTGTCCTGCGTGCCGAGAGCCACCCACAGACATGCCCAGTGACATGGAAAATGGCATCGACGCAATGCCATGAATTCCTGATGATTCGTCCCGTGCTTGGGGTTTGTCTTGCCCGAGGTAGTGCGCCCTAAAAACGATGGCAATGAGACGGGGTTTGTCGCATGTGCGATCCTGCGGACTGACAGTCGCGTCCAGACAATGGCATCCGAGTGAGACGATTTGAAGGGGCCTCAGGGCCCGTCTTGGTGCATGCGGCGTGCCTTGAAAGGAAGGACGTCGAGGTGGGGTTTTTCATATGTTGTCGTGTCCCGTATGTAATGACAATGACCACCTAAAGAGAATTCATTTCATGCGCGAGGACCCGCTCTGGACATGGGGCCTGTCTTCTCGGCGGCGTTGGATGCTACCCGCGACGAATGCTACTACGTGTCGGCGGCCTTGATGTGCCTAAGGGGTCACATCAGTGGCTGTTCCTATGGTTTCATATCTCTTTTAGGGCAACACGTGTTGTCTTTCATGCGCTGTGGTGCCCACAGGGTTGTCTAAACCCATCAGTATGTCTCCTCGTCAGTGCTGATGTTTCCTGGTGGGACAGCTGGAAATGCATAAATGTCTCTTTAGGGGGGGAGTGGTCGGCGACCCCCCCTGGGCGTGGGTCTTGTCCTGCGTGCCCAGAGCCACCCAGTGACATGCCCACGGACATGGAAAAACAGCCTCCGGACAAAGCAAAGACAGCTTGATGATTCGTCCGGTGCTTGGGGCTTGTCTTGTTCGAGGTAGTGCGCCATAAAAGTGATGACAATGAGCCGGGTTTCGTCGCGTGTCAGGTCCTCCGTACTGACAATCAGGTGGAGACAACGCCATCCGGGTGAGAGGATTTGAAGGGGCCTCAGGGCTTGCCTTGGTGGATGCGGTGTGCCTTGAATGGAAGGACAATGAGGTGGGGTTTGTCATATGTTGTTGGGTCCGGTATGTAATGACAATGACCGCCTAAAGAGAATTCCTTTCATGCGTGGGGACCCGCTCTGGACATGGGGCGTGTCTTCGCTGTGGTGATGGACGATACGTGGGACGGATGCCATGACGTGTCGGCGGCCTTCATGTGCCTAAGGGGCCACGTCGGTGGCCCTTCCTATGGTTTCATAGCTCTTTTAGGGAAACACGTGTTGCCTTTCATGCGCTGCCCTGCCCTCAGGGTGGTCTAAACCCATCAGTATGTCTCCTCGTCGGTGTTGATGTTTCCTGGTGGAATAGCTGGAAATGCATAAATGTCTCTTTAGGGGGGGAGTGGTCGGCGACCCCCCCGGGCGTGGGTCTTGTCCTGCGTGCCTAGAGCCACCCAATGTGATGCCCATTGACATGCAAAATGACATCGACTTAATGCCATGAATGCCTGATGATTCGTCCCGTGCTTGGGGCTTGTCTTGCCCGAGGTAGTGCGCCATAAAAACGATGACAATGGGATGGTGTTTGTGGCCTTCGAGATCCTGCGGACTGACAGTCGCGTTCAGACAATGGCATCCGAGTGAGACGATTTGAAGGGGTCTCGGGGCCCGTCTTGGTGCATGCGGCGTTTCTTGAAAGGAAGGACGTCGAGGTGGGGTTTGTCACATGTTGTTGTGTTCGGAATGTAAAGACAATGACCGCCTAAAGATAATTCATTTCATGCGCGGGGACCCGCTCTGGACATGGGTCCTGTCTTCTCGGCGGTGTTGGATGATACCCGGGACGGATGCCATGACGTGTCGGCGGCCTTCATGTGCCTAAGGGGTCACTTTGGTGGCTGTTCGTATGGATTCGTAGCTCTTTTAGGGCAACACGTGCTGTCCTTCATGCGTTGTGGTGCCCATTGGGTTGTCTGAACCCATCAGTATGTGTCCTCGTCAGTGCTGATGTTTCCTGGTGGGACAGCTGGAAATGCATAAATGTCTCTTTAGGGGGGGAGTGGTCGGCGACCCCCCCTGGGCGTGGGTCTTGTCCTGCGTGCCCAGAGCCACCCAGTGACATGCCCACGAACATGGAAAAACGACCTCCAGACAAATCCATGAAAGCTTGATTATTCGTACGGTGCTTGGGGCTTGTCTTGTCTGAGGTAATGCGTCATAAAAGTGATGACAATGAGCCGGGGTGCGTCGCGTGTCAGGTCCGACGTACTGACAATCACGTGGAGACAACGCCATCCGAGTGGGACGATTTGAAGGGGCCTCGGGGCTTGCCTTGGTGGATGCGGTGTGCCTTGCAAGGAAGGACGACGTGGTGGGGTTTGTCATATGTTGTTGGGTACGGTATGTATTGACAATGACCGCCTAAAGATAATTCCTTTGAGGCGTGAGGACCAGCTCTGGACATGGGGCGTGTCTTCTCTGCGGTGATGGACGAGACGCGGGGCGGATGCCATGACGTGTCGGCGGCCTTCATGTGCCTAAGGGGTCACGTCGGTGGCCCTTCCTATGGTTTCATAGCTCTTTTAGGGCAACCCGTGTTGTCTTTCATGCACTGCGGTGCCCTTAGGGTGGTCTAAACCCATCAGTATGTCTCCTCGTCACTGTTGATGTTTCCTGGTGGTATAGCTGGAAATGCATAAATGTCTCTTTAGGGGGGGAGTGGTCGGCGACCCCCCCTGGGCGTGGGTCTTGTCCTGCGTGCCTAGAGCCACCCAATGACATGCCGAGTGACATGGAAAATGGCATCGACGCAGTGCCATGAATTCCTGATGATTCGTCTCGTGCTTGGGGCTTGTCTTGCCCGAGGTAGTGCGCCCTAAAAACGATGACAATGAGATGGGGTTTGTCGCATGTGTGATCCTGCGGACTGACAGTCTTGTCCAGACAATGGCATCCGAGTGAGACGATTTGAAGGGGCCTCGAGGCCCGTCTTGGTGCGTGTGGCGTGCCTTGAAAGGAAGGACGTTGCGGTGGGGTTTGTCATCTGTTGTCGTGTCCCGTATGTAATGACAATGACCACCTAAAGAGAATTCATTTCATGCGTGAGGACCCTCTCTGGACATGGGGCCTGTCTTCTCGGCGGTGTTGGACGCTACCCGGGATGAATGCTACTACGTGTCGGCGGCCTTCATGTGCCTAAGGGGTCACATCGGTGGCTGTTCCTACGGTTTCATATATCTTTTAGGGCAACACGTGTTGACTTTCATGCGCTGTGGTGCCCACAGGGTTGTCTAAACCCTCCAGTATGTCTCCTCGTCAGTGCTGATGTTTCCTGGTGGGACAGCTGGAAAGGCATAAATGTCTCTTTAGGGGGGGAGTGGTCGGCGACCCCCCCTGGGCGTGGGTCTTGTCCTGCGTGCCCAGAGCCACCTAGTGACATGCCCACGGACATGGAAAAATGGCCTCCAGACAAATCCATGAAAGCTTGAGGATTCATACGGTGCTTGGGGCTTGTCTTGTATGAGGTAATGCGCCATAAAAGTGATGACAATGAGCCGGGGTGCGTCGCGTGTCAGGTCCGACGTACTGACAATCACGTGGAGACAACGCCACCCGAGTGGGACGATTTGAAGGGGCATCGGGGCTTGCCTTGGAGGATGCGGTGTGCCTTGCAAGGAAGGACGACGTGGTGGGGTTTGTCATATGTTGTTGGGTACGGTATGTAATGACAATGACCGCCTAAAGATAATTCATTTCATGCGTGAGGACCCGCTCTGGACATGGGGCGTGTCTTCTCTGCGGTGATGGACGAGACGCGGGACGGATGTCATGACGTGTCGGCGGCCTTCATGTGCCTAAGGGGTCACGTCGGTGGCCCTTCCTATGGTTTCATAGCTCTTTTAGGGCAACCCGTGTTGTCTTTCATGCACTGCGGTGCCCTTAGGGTGGTCTAAACCCCTCAGTATGTCTCCTCGTCACTTTTGATGTTTACTGGTGGAATAGCTGGAAATGCATAAATGTCTCTTTAGGGGGGGAGTGGTCGGCGACCCCCCCTGGGCGTGGGTCTTGTCCTGCGTGCCTAGAGCCACCCAATGACATGCCCAGGGACATGGAAAATGGCATCGACGCAATGCCATGAATTCTTGATGATTCGTCCCGTGCTTGGGGCTTGTCTTTCCCGAGGTAGTGCGCCCTAAAAACGATGACAATGAGATGGGTTTTGTCGCATGTGTGATCTTGCGGGCTGACAGTCGTTTCCAGACAAAGGCATCCGAGTGAGACGATTTGAAGGGGCCTCGAGGCCCGTCTTGGTGCCTGCGGTGTGCCTTGAAAGGAAGGACGTTGAGGTGTGGTTATTCATGTGTTTTCGTGTCCCGTATGTAATGATAATGACCACCTAAAGAGAATTCATTTCATGCGTGAGGACCCTCTCTGGACATGGGGCCTGTCTTCTCGGCGGTGTTGGACGCTACCCGGGATGGATGCTAGTACGTGATGGCGGCCTTGATGTGCCTAAGGGGTCACATTGGTGGCTATTCCTATGGTTTCATATCTCTTTTAGGGCAACACGTGTTGTCTTTCATGCGCTGTGGTGCCCACAGGGTTGTCTGAACCCATCAGTATGTCTCCTCGTCAGTGCTGATGTTTCCTGGTGGGACAGCTGGAAATGCATAAATGTCTCTTTAGGGGGGGAGTGGTCGGCGACCCCCCCTGGGCGTGGGTCTTGTCCTGTGTGCCCAGAGCCACCCAGTGACATGCCCACGGACATGGAAAAACGGCCTCCAGACGAATCCATGAAAGCCTGATGATTCGTACGGTGCTTGGGGCTTGTCTTGTCTGAGGTAATGCGCCATAAAAGTGATGACAATGAGCTGGGGTGCGTCGCGTGTCAGACCCACGCCGAGTGACGTGGAAAATGGCATCGACGCAATGCCAAGAATTCCTGATGATTCGTCCCGTGCTTCGGGCTTGTCTTGCCCGAGGTAGTGCGCCATAAAAACGATGACAATGAGATGGGGTTTGTCGCGTGTGTGAGGTCCGACGTACTGACGATCACGTGGAGACAACGGCATCCGAGTGAGACGATTTGAAGGGGCCTCGGGGCTTGCCTTGGTGGATGCGGTGTGCCTTGCAAGGAAGGACGATGTGGTGGGGTTTGTCATATGTTGTTGGGTACGGTATGTTTTGACAATGACCACCTAAAGATAATTCCTTTGAGGCGTGAGGACTCGCTCTGGACATGGGGCGCGTCTTCTCTGCGGTGATGGACGAGACGCGGGACGGATGCCATGACGTGTCGGCGGCCTTCATGTGCCTAAGGGGTCACGTCGGTGGCCCTTCCTATGGTTTCATAGCTCTTTTAGGGCAACCCGTGTTGTCTTTCATGCACTGCGGTGCCCTTAGGGTGGTCTAAACCCATCAGTATGTCTCCTCGTCACTGTTGATGTTTCCTGGTGGTATAGCTGGAAATGCATAAATGTCTCTTTAGGGGGGGAGTGGTCGGCGACCCCCCCTGGGCGTGGGTCTTGTCCTGCGTGCCTAGAGCCACCCACTGACATGCCGAGTGACATGGAAAATGGCATCGACGCAGTGCCATGAATTTCTGATGATTCGTCCCGTGCTTGGGGCTTGTCTTGCCCGAGGTAGTGCGCCCTAAAAACGATGACAATGAGATGGGGTTTGTCGCATGTGTGATCCTGCGGACTGACAGTCGTGTCCAGACAATGGCATCCGAGTGAGACGATTTGAAGGGGCCTCGAGGCCCGTCTTGGTGCGTGTGGCGTGCCTTGAAAGGAAGGACGTTGCGGTGGGGTTTGTCATCTGTTGTCGTGTCCCGTATGTAATGACAATGACCACCTAAAGAGAATTCATTTCATGCGTGAGGACCCTCTCTGGACATGGGGCCTGTCTTCTCGGCGGTGTTGGACGCTACCCGGGATGAATGCTACTACGTGTCGGCGGCCTTCATGTGCCTAAGGGGTCACATCGGTGGCTGTTCCTAGGGTTTCATATATCTTTTAGGGCAACACGTGTTGTCTTTCATGCGCTGTGGTGCCCACAGGGTTGTCTAAACCCGTTAGTATGTCTCCTCGTCAGTGCTGATGTTTCCTGGTGGGACAGCTGAAAATGCATAAATGTCTCTTTAGGGGGGGAGTGGTCGGCGACCCCCCCTGGGCGTGGGTCTTGTCCTGCGTGCCCAGAGCCACCTAGTGACATGCCCACGGACATGGAAAAATGGCCTCCAGACAAATCCATGAAAGCTTGAGGATTCATACGGTGCTTGGGGCTTGTCTTGTCTGAGGTAATGCGCCATAAAAGTGATGACAATGAGCCGGGGTGCGTCGCGTGTCAGGTCCGACGTACTGACAATCACGTGGAGACAACGCCACCCGAGTGGGACGATTTGAAGGGGCATCGGGGCTTGCCTTGGAGGATGCGGTGTGCCTTGCAAGGAAGGACGACGTGGTGGGGTTTGTCATATGTTGTTGGGTACGGTATGTAATGACAATGACCGCCTCAAGATAATTCCTTTCATGCGTGAGGACCCGCTCTGGACATGGGGCGTGTCTTCTCTGCGGTGATGGACGGGACGCGGGACGGATGCCATGACGTGTCGGCGGCCTTCATGTGCCTAAGGGGTCACGTCGGTGGCCCTTCCTATGGTTTCATAGCTCTTTTAGGGCAACCCGTGTTGTCTTTCATGCACTGCGGTGCCCTTAGGGTGGTCTAAACCCATCAGTATGTCTCCTCGTCACTGTTGATGTTTCCTGGTGGAATAGCTGGAAATGCATAAATGTCTCTTTAGGGGGGGGAGTGGTCGGCGACCCCCCCTGGGCGTGGGTCTTGTCCTGCGTGCCTAGAGCCACCCGATGACGTGCCCAGTGACATGGAAAATGGCATGGACGCAATGCCATGAATTCTCGATGATTCGTCCCGTGCTTGGGGCTTGTCTTTCCCGAGGTAGTGCGCCCTAAAAACGATGACAATGAGATGGGTTTTGTCGCATGTGTGATCTTGCGGGCTGACAGTCGTTTCCAGACAAAGGCATCCGAGTGAGACGATTTGAAGGGGCCTCGAGGCCCGTCTTGGTGCATGCGGTGTGCCTTGAAAGGAAGGACGTTGAGGTGTGGTTATTCATGTGTTTTCGTGTCCTGTATGTAATGATAATGACCACCTAAAGAGAATTCATTTCATGCGTGAGGACCCTCTCTGGACATGGGGCCTGTCTTCTCGGCGGTGTTGGACGCTACCCGGGATGGATGCTAGTACGTGATGGCGGCCTTGATGTGCCTAAGGGGTCACATTGGTGGCTATTCCTATGGTTTCATATCTCTTTTAGGGCAACACGTGTTGTCTTTCATGCGCTGTGGTGCCCACAGGGTTGTCTGAACCCATCAGTATGTCTCCTCGTCAGTGCTGATGTTTCCTGGTGGGACAGCTGGAAATGCATAAATGTCTCTTTAGGGGGGGAGTGGTCGGCGACCCCCCCTGGGCGTGGGTCTTGTCCTGTGTGCCCAGAGCCACCCAGTGACATGCCCACAGACATGGAAAAACGGCCTCCAGACGAATCCATGAAAGCCTGATGATTCGTACGGTGCTTGGGGCTTGTCTTTTCTGAGGTAATGCGCCATAAAAGTGATGACAATGAGCTGGGGTGCGTCGCGTGTCAGACCCACGCCGAGTGACGTGGAAAATGGCATCGACGCAATGCCAAGAATTCCTGATGATTCGTCCCGTGCTTCGGGCTTGTCTTGCCCGAGGTAGTGCGCCATAAAAACGATGACAATGAGATGGGGTTTGTCGCGTGTGTGAGGTCCGACGTACTGACGATCACGTGGAGACAACGGCATCCGAGTGAGACGATTTGAAGGGGCCTCGGGGCTTGCCTTGGTGGATGCGGTGTGCCTTGCAAGGAAGGACGATGTGGTGGGGTTTGTCATATGTTGTTGGGTACGGTATGTATTGACAATGACCACCTAAAGATAATTCCTTTGAGGCGTGAGGACTCGCTCTGGACATGGGGCGCGTCTTCTCTGCGGTGATGGACGAGACGCGGGACGGATGCCATGACGTGTCGGCGGCCTTCATGTGCCTAAGGGGTCACGTCGGTGGCCCTTCCTATGGTTTCATAGCTCTTTTAGGGCAACCCGTGTTGTCTTTCATGCACTGCGGTTCCCTTAGGGTGGTCTAAACCCATCAGTATGTCTCCTCGTCACTGTTGATGTTTCCTGGTGGTATAGCTGGAAATGCATAAATGTCTCTTTAGGGGGGGAGTGGTCGGCGACCCCCCCTGGGCGTGGGTCTTGTCCTGCGTGCCTAGAGCCACCCACTGACATGCCGAGTGACATGGAAAATGGCATCGACGCAGTGCCATGAATTTCTGATGATTCGTCCCGTGCTTGGGGCTTGTCTTGCCCGAGGTAGTGCGCCCTAAAAACGATGACAATGAGATGGGGTTTGTCGCATGTGTGATCCTGCGGACTGACAGTCGTGTCCAGACAATGGCATCCGAGTGAGACGATTTGAAGGGGCCTCGAGGCCCGTCTTGGTGCGTGTGGCGTGCCTTGAAAGGAAGGACGTTGCGGTGGGGTTTGTCATCTGTTGTCGTGTCCCGTATGTAATGACAATGACCACCTAAAGAGAATTCATTTCATGCGTGAGGACCCTCTCTGGACATGGGGCCTGTCTTCTCGGCGGTGTTGGACGCTACCCGGGATGAATGCTACTACGTGTCGGCGGCCTTCATGTGCCTAAGGGGTCACATCGGTGGCTGTTCCTATGGTTTCATATATCTTTTAGGGCAACACGTGTTGTCTTTCATGCGCTGTGGTGCCCACAGGGTTGTCTAAACCCGTTAGTATGTCTCCTCGTCAGTGCTGATGTTTCCTGGTGGGACAGCTGAAAATGCATAAATGTCTCTTTAGGGGGGGAGTGGTCGGCGACCCCCCCTGGGCGTGGGTCTTGTCCTGCGTGCCCAGAGCCACCTAGTGACATGCCCACGGACATGGAAAAATGGCCTCCAGACAAATCCATGAAAGCTTGAGGATTCATACGGTGCTTGGGGCTTGTCTTGTCTGAGGTAATGCGCCATAAAAGTGATGACAATGAGCCGGGGTGCGTCGCGTGTCAGGTCCGACGTACTGACAATCACGTGGAGACAACGCCACCCGAGTGGGACGATTTGAAGGGGCATCGGGGCTTGCCTTGGAGGATGCGGTGTGCCTTGCAAGGAAGGACGACGTGGTGGGGTTTGTCATATGTTGTTGGGTACGGTATGTAATGACAATGACCGCCTCAAGATAATTCCTTTCATGCGTGAGGACCCGCTCTGGACATGGGGCGTGTCTTCTCTGCGGTGATGGACGAGACGCGGGACGGATGCCATGACGTGTCGGCGGCCTTCATGTGCCTAAGGGGTCACGTCGGTGGCCCTTCCTATGGTTTCATAGCTCTTTTAGGGCAACCCGTGTTGTCTTTCATGCACTGCGGTGCCCTTAGGGTGGTCTAAACCCATCAGTATGTCTCCTCGTCACTGTTGATGTTTCCTGGTGGAATAGCTGGAAATGCATAAATGTCTCTTTAGGGGGGGGAGTGGTCGGCGACCCCCCCTGGGCGTGGGTCTTGTCCTGCGTGCCTAGAGCCACCCGATGACGTGCCCAGTGACATGGAAAATGGCATGGACGCAATGCCATGAATTCTCGATGATTCGTCCCGTGCTTGGGGCTTGTCTTTCCCGAGGTAGTGCGCCCTAAAAACGATGACAACGAGATGGGGTTTGTCGCATGTGTGATCTTGCGGGCTGACAGTCGTTTCCAGACAATGGCATCCGAGTGAGACGATTTGAAGGGGCCTCGAGTCCCGTCTTGGTGCATGCGGCGTGCCTTGAAGGGAAGGACGTTGAGGTGGGGTCATACCTCAAACATTGCAGATGTGGTTGGTGATGCAACCTTGTTGATCCTTCCATTAGTCATATGCTTGTCTCAAAGATCAGGTTGTGCATGTACAATGGACAAACTAATCGAACGGAATTGAATGTTCGGGACGACGGTTTGGGCTTGTGTTGGGGTCTGAGTGGTGAGCTCAGTCATACCTCAAACAATGCAGATGTTGTTGGTGATTCTACATGTCTGATCCTTCCACTAGTCATATGCTTGTCTCAAAGATCAGGTCCTGCATGATCAGTTGTGTGGGTTGATGGTTGCGCTTATGCGATTGTGTGGGAGTGGTGGATGGTTGTCAAGATACCGCGGTCTCCCTTTTTTGGGAAGGGAACGTTGGTCTCGTTGGCTCTAGGGGGTTGGGTATATCAATCCTTCCCTTGTGTCATGCATAGCGGGCTTTCCCTGCCTTCATGTGCTGCATTGTGATGCCTCTCGGGTTGCATCCCTCGAGGCGTCACGATCAGCTGTGTGGGTTGATGGTTGTGCTTACGCGATTGTGTGGGAGTGGTGGATGGTTGTCAAGATACTGCGGTCTCCCTTTTTTGGGAAGGGAACGTTGGTCTCGTTGGCACCCTCATCCGTAAGTGGGGGTTTAATTTCTCCTCGCTTTCATTTGGTCCTTGTGCATGTTTCCATGTGAATGATGGAACACGGTTTGGCTTGGTTGGATATCCGTTGAGAACACTAGTCATATGCTTGTCTCAAAGTTCAGTCTGTGCATGTACAGGGACAAACTAATCGAAGATGGTGATACTGTGAAGGGTCTCAGTAAATCAGGGACAAGTCTGACGTTCTCCTTGGTTTTACATCAAGCGAAGAATGTGTATCTATTGTTTCTGCAAGATACACGAGCGTCATGCAGAGGTGATGACTCATTAAGGTGAATCCTGTCGATTTGGGAAGATGATTTGGGCTTGTGTTGGGGTTTGAGTGGTCTGCTCAGTCATACCTCAAACATTGCAGATGTGGTTGGTGATGCTACCTGGCTGATCCTACCATTAGTCATATGCTTGTCTCAAAGATCAGGTTGTGCATTTACAAAGGATAAACTAATCGAACGGAATTGAATGTTCGGGATGATGGTTTGGGCTTGTGTTGGGGTCTGAGTGGTCTGCTCAGTTATACCACAAACAATGCAGATGTTGTTGGTAATGCTACATGGTTGATCCTTCCACTAGTCATATGCTTGTCTCAAAGATCAGTTAGTGCATGTACAGGGACAAACTAATCGAAAGATGGTGATACTGTGAAGGGTCTCATTAAATCAGTGACACGGCTGACTTTCTCCTCGGTTATACATCAAGCGAAGAATCCCCAGGTGGGTGAGCTCCACCTAGAAGATCCTCACTTGTCCCATCGGAGTTCTCCCTGTTGGTAGTGGAATTTTGTTAGTGCTGATATACGGGCCCTGTTTATATGCTTGGGTTGAATTCTCTCGCACAATTGCGGTTTTGAGCATCATGCAGAGGTGAAGACTCATTAATTGGGTTCCTGTCGATTTGGGAAGACGGTTTGGGATTGTGTTGGGGTCTGAGTGGTCTGCTCAGTCATACCTCAAACATTGCAGATGTTGTTGGTGGTGCAACCTGTCTGATCCTTCCATTAGTCATATGCTTGTCTCAAAAATCAGGTTGTGCATGTACAAAGGACAAACTAATCGAACGGAATTGAATGTTCGAGACGACGGTTTGGGCTTGTGTTGGGGTCTGAGTGGTGAGCTCAGTCATACCTCAAACAATGCAGATGTTGTTGGTGATGCTACATGGCTGATCCTTCCACTAGTCATATGCTTGTCTCAAAGGTCAGGTCCTGCATGATCAGTTGTGTGGGTTGATGGTTGCGCTTATGCGATTGTGTGGGAGTGGTGGATGGTTGTCAAGATACTGCGGTCTCCCTTTTTTGGGAAGGGAACGTTGGTCTCGTTGGCTCTAGGGGGTTGGGTATATCAATCCTTCCCTTGTGTCATGCATAGCGGGCTTTCCCTGCCTTCATGTGCTGCATTGTGATGTCTCTCGGGTTGCTTCCCTCGAGGCGTCACAGTCAGTTGTGTGGGTTGATGGTTGTGCTTACGCGATTGTGTGGGAGTGGTGGATGGTTGTCAAGATACTGCGGTCTCCCTTTTTTGGGAAGGGAACGTTGGTCTCCTTGGCTCTAGGGGGTTGGGTATATAAATCCTTCCCTTGTGTCATGCATAGCGGGCTTTCCCTGCCTTCATGTGCTGCATTGTGATGCCTCTGGGGTTGCTTCCCTTGAGGCGTCACGGTCAGTTGTGTGGGTTGATGGTTGTGCTTACGCGATTGTGTGGGAGTGGTGGATGGTTGTCAAGATACTGCGGTCTCCCTTTTTTGGGAAGGGAACGTTGGTCTCCTTGGCTCTAGGGGGTTGGGTATATAAATCCTTCCCTTGTGTCATGCATAGCGGGCTTTCCCTGCCTTCATGTGCTGCATTGTGATGTCTCTCGGGTTGCTTCCCTCGAGGCGTCACAGTCAGTTGTGTGGGTTGATGGTTGTGCTTACGCGATTGTGTGGGAGTGGTGGATGGTTGTCAAGATACTGCGGTCTCCCTTTTTTGGGAAGGGAATGTTGGTCTCCTTGGCTCTAGGGGGTTGGGTATATAAATCCTTCCCTTGTGTCATGCATAGCGGGCTTTCCCTGCCTTCATGTGCTGCATTGTGATGCCTCTCGGGTTGCTTCCCTTGAGGCGTCACGGTCAGTTGTGTGGGTTGATGGTTGTGCTTACGCGATTGTGTGGGAGTGGTGGATGGTTGTCAAGATACTGCGGTCTCCCTTTTTTGGGAAGGGAACGTTGGTCTCGTTGGCACCCTCATCCGTAAGTGGGGGATTAATTTCTCCTCGCTTTCATTTGGTCCTTGTGCATGTTTCCATGTGAATGATGGAACACGGTTTGGCTTGGTTGGATATCCGTTGAGAACACTAGTCAAATGCTTGTCTCAAAGATCAGTCTGTGCATGTACAGGGACAAACTAACCGAAAGATGGTGATATTGTGAAGGGTCTCATTAAATCAGTGACAAGTTTGACGTTCTCCTCGGTTATACATCAAGCGAAGAATGTGTATCTATTGTTTCGACAAGATACACGAGCGTCGTCACGCAGAGGTGATGACTCATTAAGGGGAATCCTGTCGATTTGGGAAGATGGTTTGGGCTTGTGTTGGGGTCTGAGTGGTTTGCTCAGTCATACCTCAAACATTGCAGATGTGGTTGGTGATGCTACCTGGCTGATCCTTCCATTAGTCATATGCTTGTCCCAAAGATCAGGTGGTGCATGTACAAAGGAAAAACTAATCGAATGGAATTGAATGTTCGGGACGACGGTTTGGGCTTGTGTTGGGGTCTGAGTGGTTAGCTCAGTCATACCTCAAACAATGCAGATGTTGTTGGTGATGCTACATGGCTGATCCTTCAACTAGTCATATGCTTGACTCAAAGATCAGGTCCCGCATGTACAAAGACAAACTAATCGAAAGATGGTGATACTGTGATGGGTCTCATTAAATTAGTGCCAGGGCTGACTTTCTCCTCAGTTATACATCAAGAGAAGAATCCCCAGGTGGGTGAGCTCCACCTAGAAGACCCTCACTTGTCCCTTCGGAGTTCTCCCTGTTGGTAGTGGAATTTTGTCAGTTATGATATACGGGCCCTGTTTATATGCTTGGGTTGAATTCTCTCGCACAATTGCGGTATTGAGCATCATGCAGAGGTGATGACTCATTAATTGGGTTCCTGTCGATTTGGAAAGACGGTTTGGGCTTGTGTTGGGGTCTGAGTGGTCTGCTCAGTCATACTTCAAACATTGCAGATGTGGTTGGTGATGCAACCTGGCTGATCCTTCCATTAGTCATATGCTTGTCCCAAAGATCAGGTTGTGCATGTACAAAGGACAAACTAATGGAACGGAATTGAATGTTCGGGATGATGGTTTGGGCTTGTGTTGGGGTCTGAGTGGTGAGCTCAGTCATACCTCAAACAATGCAGATGATGTTGGTGATGCTACATGGCTGATCCTTCTACTAGTCATATGCTTGTCTCAAAGATCAGGTTGTGCATGATCAGTTGTGTGGGTTGATGGTTGCCCTTATGCGATTGTGTGGAAGTGGTGGATGGTTGTCAAGATACTGCGGTCTCCCTTTTTTGGGAATGGAACGTTGGTCTCGTTGGCGCTAGGGGGTTGGGTATATCAATCCTTCCCTTGTGTCATGCATAGCGGGCTTTCCCTGCCTTCATGTGCTGCATTGTGATGCCTCTCGGGTTGCTTCCCTCGAGGTGTGACGGTCAGTTGTGTGGGTTGATGGTTGTGCTTACGCGATTGTGTGGGAGTGGTGGATGGTTGTCAAGATACTGCGGTCTCCCTTTTTTGGGAAGGGAACGTTGGTCTCGTTGGCACCCTCATCCGTAAGTGGGGGTTTAATTTCTCCTCGCTTTCATTTGGTCCTTGTACATGTTTCCATGTGAATGATGGAACACGGTTTGGCTTGGTTGGATATCCGATGAGAACACTAGTCATATGCTTGTCTCAAAGATCAGTCTGTGCATGTACAGGGACAAACTAACCGAAAGATGGTGATACTGTGAAGGGTCTCATTAAATCAGTGACAAGTTTGACGTTCTCCTCGGTTATACATCAAGCGAAGAATGTGTATCTATTGTTTTTGAAAGATACACGAGCGTCATGCAGAGGTGATGACTAATTAAGGGGAAACATGTCGATTTGGGAAGATGGTTTGGGCTTGTGTTGGGGTCTGAGTGGTTTGCTCAGTCATACCTCAAACATTGCAGATGTGGTTGGTGATGCTACCTGGCTGATCCTTCCATTAGTCATATGCTTGTATCAAAGATCAGGTTGTGCATGTACAAAGGACAAACTAATCGAATGGAATTGAATGCTCGGGACGACGGTTTAGGCTTGTGTTGGGGTCTGAGTGGTCTGCTCAGTCATACCTCAAACATTGCAGATGTGGTTAGTGACGCTACATGGGTGATCCTTCCACTAGTCATATGCGTGTCTCAAAGATCAGGTCCTGCATGTACAAGGACAAACTAATCGAAAGATGGTGATACTGTGAAGGGTCTCATTAAATCAGTGACACGGCTGACTTTCTCCTCGGTTATACATCAAGCGAAGAATCCCCAGGTGGGTGAGCTCCACCTAGAAGAACCTCACTTGTCCCTTTGGAGTTCTCCCTGTTGGTAGTGGAATTTTGTTGGTGCTGATGTAAGGGCCCCGTCTATATGCTTGGGTTGAATTCTCTCGCACAATTTTGGTTTCGGGTTCCAAGGGCTTGCTAAAAAGACGATGCGATACTAGACAGATATAACTTGGATGGGATGATGATAGATGAGCATGGTTGGTGTCCTGGTTCTTGGTTAAAAGTTTCGCAACGGTGGTTGAGTTCTTTTGAATGGTGGGATGTGGGGGGTGCGGCGGGACATAGGGCCTCCGTTCCTGTCATGACTCCTTTTCCTCAACGTCCCTGGAGCGTTGTGGGTTCGTCTGCTTAAAATCTGCCTCATGGCGGTTGAGTTCCTTCGGAAGGTGGGATGTGGGAGGCATGGCGGTGGGACGCTGTAATTCCTTTTCCTCACCGGTGGGATGTGGGGGGCATTGGAAAGAATGGGTTTTTGCCCAGTCTCATGCCGTGCCCGCCTTTTTCCTCACCTTTCATGGAGCGTTGCGGTTCGGGCTTGCTTAAAAGGCCACCTGTTGGTGGCGGAGTTCCTTGGATGGTGGGATGTGGGAGGCATGGTGGGTTGGTGTTCCTTTGTCGTCCCTCGACGCTCCTGCCCTTCCCTCGCCTTCTCTAGAGCAGTGCGGCTCTGCTTGCTTAAAAGCTGCCTCAGGGCGGTTGAGTTGCTGCGGATGGTGGGATGTGGGGGGCGCGGCGGGATTGGGTTTTTGCCCCGTCCCCTGACGTGCCTGCCTTTTCCTCCCCGTCTGTGGAGCATTGCGGGCTGGGTGCTTAAATACCGCCTCACGGTTTGTGGGATCCTGTGGATGGTGGGATGTGGGCGGCGCGGCGGGACATAGGACCCCCGTACCTACCATGACTCCTTTTCCTCGACGTCTCTTGAGCGTTGCTGGTTCGTCTGCTTAAAAGCTGCCTCATGGCGGTTGAGTTCCTACGGAATGTGAGATGTGGGAGGCACGGCGGGATGGGGGTTTCCCTCCTCATCCCCTGACGTTCCTACCTTTTTCCTCACTGGTGGGATGTGGGGGGTATGGGTGGGATTGGGTTGTTTCCCCGTCCTGTCGTACCCACCTTTTTCCTCACCTTTCATGGAGCGTTGCGGGTCGGGCTTTGCTTAAAATCCACTGATTGTGGTTGAGTTCTTGCAGATGTTGGGATGTGGGAGGCATGGTGGGATTGGGTTCCTTTGTCGTCCCTTGCTGTACCGCCTTTTCCTCACCTTCTCTGGAGCGTTGTGGAATTTTGGTAGTGGTTCAAGCGCGAAACTGTCGGTATCACCAGGATGCGAGAGCGTGCTCCTAAATTTCTCATTCAGTGATATTCCATGCGAACCATAGCAAGCTGCCTTGGGCAATGATTGGTGGGAGTGCTTTGCTCAACGCATTGTCGGGGCCACGTGCGAGTTATTTGGGTCCTAAGAAACTCACACCAACAGGGTAACGATTTCCATGGTTCATTATTGGACAAGTTGGGGTGCCTTCCTCCTCAGTCATGCCTTGGGTGATGATGTTCATAAGGGTGGCTTGAGAATGTGTATCTACTGTTTTTGCAAGATACACGAGCGTCATGCAGAGGTGATGACTAATTAAGGGGAAACATGTCGATTTGGGAAGAGATGGTTCGGGCTTGTGTTGGGGTCTGAGTGGTCTGCTCAGTCATACCTCAAACATTGCAGATGTGGTTGGTGATGGTACCCGGTTGATCTTTCCATTAGTCATATGATTGTCTCAAAGATCAGGCTGTGCATGTACGAAGGACAAACTAATCGAATGGAATTGAATGCTCGGGACGACGGTTTGGGCTTGTGTTGGGGTCTGAGTGGTCTGCTCAGTCATACCTCAAACATTGCAGATGTGGTTGGTGATGCTACATGGTTGATCCTTCCACTAGTCATATGCCTGTCTCAAAGATCAGGTCCCGCATGTAAAGGACAAACTAATCGAAAGATGGTGATACTGTGACGGGTCTCATTAAATCAGTGCCAGGGCTGACTTTCTCCTCGGTTATACCTCAAGCGAAGAATCCCCAGGTGGGTGAGCTCCACCTTGAAGACCCTCACTTGTCCCTTTGGAGTTCTCCCTGTTGGTAGTGGAATTTTGTTGGTGCTGATGTACGGGCCCCGTCTATATGCTTGGGTTGAATTCTCTCGCACAATTTTGGTTTCGGGTTCCAAGGGCTTGCTAAAAAGACGATGCGATACTAGACAGATATAACTTGGATGGGATGATGATAGATGAACTTGGTTGGTGTCCTGGTTCTTGGTTAAAAGTTTCGCAACGGTGGTTGAGTTCTTTTGAATGGTGGGATGTGGGGGGTGCGGCGGGACATAGGGCCTCTGTTCCTGTCATGACTCCTTTTCCTCAACGTCCCTGGAGCGTTGTGGGTTCGTCTGCTTAAAATCTGCCTCACGGCGGTTGAGTTCCTTCGGAAGGTGGGATGTGGGAAGCATGGCGGTGGGACGCTGTAATTCCTTTTCCTCACCGGTGGGATGTGGGGGGCATTGGAAAGAATGGGTTTTTGCCCAGTCTCATGCCGTGCCCGCCTTTTTCCTCACCTTTCATGGAGCGTTGCGGTTCGGGCTTGCTTAAAAGGCCACCTGTTGGTGGCGGAGTTCCTTGGATGGTGGGATGTGGGAGGCATGGTGGGTTGGTGTTCCTTTGTCGTCCCTCGACGCTCCTGCCCTTCCCTCGCCTTCTCTAGAGCAGTGCGGCTTTGCTTGCTTAAAAGCTGCCTCAGGGTGGTTGAGTTGCTGCGGATGGTGGGATGTGGGGGGCGCGGCGGGATTGGGTTTTTGCCCCGTCCCCTGACGTGCCTGCCTTTTCCTCCCCGTCTGTGGAGCATTGCGGGCTGGGTGCTTAAATACCGCCTCACGGTTTGTGGGATCCTGTGGATGGTGGGATGTGGGCGGCGCGGCGGGACATAGGACCCCCGTACCTACCATGACTCCTTTTCCTCGACGTCTCTTGAGCGTTGCTGGTTCGTCTGCTTAAAAGCTGCCTCATGGCGGTTGAGTTCCTACGGAATGTGAGATGTGGGAGGCACGGCGGGATGGGGGTTTCCCTCCTCATCCCCTGACGTTCCTACCTTTTCCCTCACTGGTGGGATGTGGGGGGTATGGGCGGGATTGGGTTGTTTCCCCGTCCTGTCGTACCCACCTTTTTCCTCACCTTTCATGGAGCGTTGCGGGTCGGGCTTTGCTTAAAATCCACTGAGTGTGGTTGAGTTCTTGTAGATGTTGGGATGTGGGAGGCATGTTGGGATTGGGTTCCTTTGTCGTCCCTTGCTGTACCGCCTTTTCCTCACCTTCTCTGGAGCGTTGTGGAATTTTGGTAGTGGTTCAAGCGCGAAACTGTCGGTATCACCAGGATGCGAGAGCGTGCTCCTAAATTTCTCATTCAGCGATATTCCATGCGAACCATAGCAAGCTGCCTTGGGCAATGATTGGTGGGAGTGCTTTGCTCAACGCATTGTCGGGGCCACGTGCGAGTTATTTGTGTCCTAAGAAACTCACACCAACAGGGTAACGATTTCCATGGTTCATTATTGGACAAGTTGGGGTGCCTTCCTCCTCAGTCATGCCTTGGGTGATGATGTTCATAAGGGTGGCTTGAGAATGTGTATCTACTGTTTCTGCAAGATACACGAGCGTCATGCGGAGGTGATGACTCATTAAGGGGAATCCTGTCGATTTGGGAAGATGGTTGGGGCTTGTGTTGGGGTCTGAGTGGTCTGCTCAGTCATACCTCAAACATTGCAGATGTGGTTGGTGATGCTACCTGGCTGATCCTTCCATTAGTCATATGCTTGTCTCAAAGATCAGGTTGTGCATGTACAAAGGACAAACTAATCGAACAGAATTGAATGTTCGGGACGACGGTTTGGGCTTGTGTTGGGGTCTGAGTGGTCAGCTCAGTCATACCCCAAACAATGCAGATGTTGTTGGTGATGCTACATGGCTGATCCTTCCACTAGTCATATTCCTGTCTCAAAGATCAGGTCCCGCATGTAAAGGACAAACTAATCGAAAGATGGTGATACTGTGACGGGTCTCATTAAATCAGTGCCAGGGGTGACTTTCTCCTCGGTTATATCTCAAGCGAAGAATCCCCAGGTGGGTGAGCTCCACCTAGAAGACCCTCACTTGTCCCTTTGGAGTTCTCCCTGTTGGTAGTGGAATTTTTTTGGTGCTGATGTAGGGGCCCCGTCTATATGCTTGGGTTGAATTCTCTCGCACAATTGCGGTTCCGTCTTCCAAGGGCTTGCTAAAAATACGATGCGATACTAGACAGATATAACTTGGATGGGATGATGATAGATGAGCATGGTTGGTGTCCTGGTTCTTGGTTAAAAGTTTTGCAACGGTGGTTGAGTTCTTTTGAATGGTGGGATGTGGGGGGTGCGGCGGGACATAGGGCCTCCGTTCCTGTCATGACTCCTTTTCCTCAACGTCCCTGGAGCGTTGTGGGTTCGTCTGCTTAAAATCTGCCTCATGGCGGTTGAGTTCCTTCGGAAGGTGGGATGTGGGAGGTATGGCGGTGGGACGCTGTAATTCCTTTTCCTCACCGGTGGGATGTGGGGGGCATTGGAAAGAATGGGTTTTTGCCCAGTCTCATGCCGTGCCCGCCTTTTTCCTCACCTTTCATGGAGCGTTGCGGTTCGGGCTTGCTTAAAAGGCCACCTGTCGGTGGCGGAGTTCCTTGGATGGTGGGATGTGGGAGGCATGGTGGGTTGGTGTTCCTTTGTCGTCCCTCGACGCTCCTGCCCTTCCCTCGCCTTCTCTAGAGCAGTGCGGCTTGGCTTGCTTAAAAGCCGCCTCAGGGTGGTTGAGTTGCTGCGGATGGTGGGATGTGGGAGGCGCGGCGGGATTGGGTTTTTGCCCCGTCCCCTGACGTGCCTGCCTTTTCCTCCCCGTCTGTGGAGCATTGCGGGCTGGGTGCTTAAATACCGCCTCACGGTTTGTGGGATCCTGTGGATGGTGGGATGTGGGCGGCGCGGCGGGACATAGGACCCCCGTACCTACCCTGACTCCTTTTCCTTGACGTCTCTTGAGCGTTGCTGGTTCGTCTGCTTAAAAGCTGCCTCATGGCGGTTGAGTTCCTACGGAATGTGAGATGTGGGAGGCACGGCGGGATGGGGGTTTCCCTCCTCATCCCCTGACGTTCCTACCTTTTTCCTCACTGGTGGGATGTGGGGGGTATGGGCGGGATTGGGTTGTTTCCCCGTCCTGTCGTACCCACCTTTTTCCTCACCTTTCATGGAGCGTTGCGGGTCGGGTTATGCTTAAAAGCCACCGAGTGTGGTTGAGTTCTTGCAGATGTTGGGATGTGGGAGGCATGGTGGGATTGGGTTCCTTTGTCGTCCCTTGCTGTACCGCCTTTTCCTCACCTTCTCTGGAGCGTTGTGGAATTTTGGTAGTGGTTCAAGCGCGAAACTGTCGGTATCACCAGGATGCGAGAGCGTGCTCCTAAATTTCTCATTCAGCGATATTTCATGCGAACCATAGCAAGCTGCCTTGGGCAATGATTGGTGGGAGTGCTTTGCTCAACGCATTGTCGGGGCCACGTGCGAGTTATTTGGGTCCTAAGAAACTCTCACCAACAGGGTGACGATTTCCATGGTTCATTATTGGACAAGTTGGGGTGCCTTCCTCCTCAGCCATGCCTTGGGTGATGATGTTCATAAGGGTGGCTTGAGAATGTGTATCTACTGTTTCTGCAAGATACACGAGCGTCATGCGGAGGTGATGACTCATTAAGGGGAATCCTGTCGATTTGGGAAGATGGTTGGGGCTTGTGTTGGGGTCTGAGTGGTCTGCTCAGTCATACCTCAAACATTGCAGATGTGGTTGGTGATGCTACCTGGCTGATCCTTCCATTAGTCATATGCTTGTCTCAAAGATCAGGTTGTGCATGTACAAAGGACAAACTAATTGAACAGAATTGAATGTTCGGGACGACGGTTTGGGCTTGTGTTGGGGTCTGAGTGGTCAGCTCAGTCATACCCCAAACAATGCAGATGTTGTTGGTGATGCTACATGGCTGATCCTTCCACTAGTCATATGCCTGTCTCAAAGATCAGGTCCCGCATGTAAAGGACAAACTAATCGAAAGATGGTGATACTGTGACGGGTCTCATTAAATCAGTGCCAGGGGTGACTTTCTCCTCGGTTATATCTCAAGCGAAGAATCCCCAGGTGGGTGAGCTCCACCTAGATGACCCTCACTTGTCCCTTTGGAGTTCTCCCTGTTGGTAGTGGAATTTTTTTGGTGCTGATGTAGGGGCCCCGTCTATATGCTTGGGTTGAATTCTCTCGCACAATTGCGGTTCCGTCTTCCAAGGGCTTGCTAAAAAGACGATGCGATACTAGACAGATATAACTTGGATGGGATGATGATAGATGAGCATGGTTGGTGTCCTGGTTCTTGGTTAAAAGTTTCTCAACGGTGGTTGAGTTCTTTTGAATGGTGGGATGTGGGGGGTGCGGCGGGACATAGGGCCTCCGTTCCTGTCATGACTCCTTTTCCTCAACGTCCCTGGAGCGTTGTGGGTTCGTCTGCTTAAAATCTGCCTCATGGCGGTTGAGTTCCTTCGGAAGGTGGGATGTGGGAGGCATGGCGGTGGGACGCTGTAATTCCTTTTCCTCACCGGTGGGATGTGGGGGGCATTGGAAAGAATGGGTTTTTGCCCAGTCTCATGCCGTGCCCGCCTTTTTCCTCACCTTTCATGGAGCGTTGCGGTTCGGGCTTGCTTAAAAGGCCACCTGTCGGTGGCGGAGTTCCTTGGATGGTGGGATGTGGGAGGCATGGTGGGTTGGTGTTCCTTTGTCGTCCCTCGACGCTCCTGCCCTTCCCTCGCCTTCTCTAGAGCAGTGCGGCTTGGCTTGCTTAAAAGCCGCCTCAGGGTGGTTGAGTTGCTGCGGATGGTGGGATGTGGGAGGCGCGGCGGGATTGGGTTTTTGCCCCGTCCCCTGACGTGCCTGCCTTTTCCTCCCCGTCTGTGGAGCATTGCGGGCTGGGTGCTTAAATACCGCCTCACGGTTTGTGGGATCCTGTGGATGGTGGGATGTGGGCGGCGCGGCGGGACATAGGACCCCCGTACCTACCCTGACTCCTTTTCCTTGACGTCTCTTGAGCGTTGCTGGTTCGTCTGCTTAAAAGCTGCCTCATGGCGGTTGAGTTCCTACGGAATGTGAGATGTGGGAGGCACGGCGGGATGGGGGTTTCCCTCCTCATCCCCTGACGTTCCTACCTTTTTCCTCACTGGTGGGATGTGGGGGGTATGGGCGGGATTGGGTTGTTTCCCCGTCCTGTCGTACCCACCTTTTTCCTCACCTTTCATGGAGCGTTGCGGGTCGGGCTATGCTTAAAAGCCACCGAGTGTGGTTGAGTTCTTGCAGATGTTGGGATGTGGGAGGCATGGTGGGATTGGGTTCCTTTGTCGTCCCTTGCTGTACCGCCTTTTCCTCACCTTCTCTGGAGCGTTGTGGAATTTTGGTAGTGGTTCAAGCGCGAAACTGTCGGTATCACCAGGATGCGAGAGCGTGCTCCTAAATTTCTCATTCAGCGATATTTCATGCGAACCATAGCAAGCTGCCTTGGGCAATGATTGGTGGGAGTGCTTTGCTCAACGCATTGTCGGGGCCACGTGCGAGTTATTTGGGTCCTAAGAAACTCACACCAACAGGGTGACGATTTCCATGGTTCATTATTGGACAAGTTGGGGTGCCTTCCTCCTCAGCCATGCCTTGGGTGATGATGTTCATAAGGGTGGCTTGAGAATGTGTATCTACTGTTTCTGCAAGATACACGAGCGTCATGCGGAGGTGATGACTCATTAAGGGGAATCCTGTCGATTTGGGAAGATGGTTGGGGCTTGTGTTGGGGTCTGAGTGGTCTGCTCAGTCATACCTCAAACATTGCAGATGTGGTTGGTGATGCTACCTGGCTGATCCTTCCATTAGTCATATGCTTGTCTCAAAGATCAGGTTGTGCATGTACAAAGGACAAACTAATCGAACAGAATTGAATGTTCGGGACGACGGTTTGGGCTTGTGTTGGGGTCTGAGTGGTCAGCTCAGTCATACCCCAAACAATGCAGATGTTGTTGGTGATGCTACATGGCTGATCCTTCCACTAGTCATATGCCTGTCTCAAAGATCAGGTCCCGCATGTAAAGGACAAACTAATCGAAAGATGGTGATACTGCGACGGGTCTCATTAAATCAGTGCCAGGGGTGACTTTCTCCTCGGTTATATCTCAAGCGAAGAATCCCCAGGTGGGTGAGCTCCACCTAGATGACCCTCACTTGTCCCTT
>CAUJRU010000355.1:0-17500 GCA_963277665.1 Viscum album | reverse complement strand
GCCTTCCTGCGCTTAAGGGGTCACGTCGGTGGTCATTCCTACGTTTTCATAGGTTTTTCAGTGCCACACGTGTGGTCTTTCATGCGCTGCGCTGCCCTCTGGGACGTCTAAACCCCTCAGTATGTCTCCTCGTCACTGTTGATGTTTCCTGGTGGGATAGCTGGAAATGCATAAATGTCTCTTCAGGGGGGGGGGGAGTGGTCGGCGACCCCCCCCCCCTGGGCGTGGGTCTTGTCCTGCGCGCCCAGATCCACCCAATGACATGCCCACGGACATGAAAAAATGGCCTCTAGACAATGCCATGAATGCTTGGTGATTCGTCCGGTGCTTGGGGCTTGTCTTGTCCGGGGTATTGCGCCATGAAAGCGATGACAATGAGCCGGGGTTCGTCACGTGTCAGGTCCTACGTACTGACAATCGCGTGGAGACAATGCCATCCGGGTGAGGCGATTTGAAGGGGCCTCGGGGCTTGTCTTGGTGGATGCGGTGTGCCTTAAAAGTAAAGACATGGAGGTGGTGGTTGGTGAAATGTTGTTGGGTCCTATATGTAACGACAATCACCACCTGATGAGAATTCATTTCATGCGTGAGGACCCGCTGTGGACATGGGGCATGTCTTCTCGGCGGTGATCGACGATACGCGGGACGGATGCCATGACGTGTCGGCGGCCTTCAAGTGCCTAAGGGGTCACGTCGGTGGTCGTTCCTATGGTTTCATAGCTCTTTTAGGGCAACACGTGTTGTCTTTCATGCGCTGCACTGACCTCTGGGATGTCTAAACCCCTCAGTATGTCTCCTCGTCACTGATGATGTTTCCTGGTGGGATAGCTGGAAATGCATAAATGTCTCTTTAGGGGGGGAGTGGTCGGCGACCCCCCCTGGGCGTGGGTCTTGTCCTGCGTGCCCAGAGCCACCCAATGACATGCCCACGGACATGGAAAAATGGCCTCTAGACAATCCCATGAATGCTTGATGATTCGTCCGGTGCTTGGGGCTTGTCTTGTCCGGGGTAGTGCGCCATCAAAGCTTTGAAAATGAGTCGGGGTTCGTCGCGTGTCAGGTCCTACGTACTGACAATCGCGTGGAGACAATTCCATCCGAGTGAGACGATTTGAAGGGGCATCGGGGCTTGCATTGGTGGATGCGGGGTGCCTTGAAAGGAAGGACGCCGAGCTGGGGTTTGCCATATCTTGTTGGGTCCGGTATGTAACGTCCATGACCACCTAAATAGAATTCGTTTCATGCGTGAGGACCCGCTCTGGACATGGGGTTGTCTTCTCGGCGGTGGTCGACGACACGCGGGACGGATGCCATGACGTGCCGGCGGCCTTCATGTGCCTAAGGGGTCACGTCGGTGGCCGTTCCTATGGTTTCATAGCTCTTTTAGGGCAACTCGCGTTGTCTTTCATGAGCTGGGGTGCCCTCTGGGTGGTCTAAACCACTCAGTATGTCTCCTCGTCAGTGCTGATGTTTCCTGGTGGGATAGCTGTAAATGCATAAATGTCTCTTTAGGGGGGGAGTGGTCGGCGACCCCCCCTGGGTGTGGGTCTTGTCCTGCGTGCCTCGAGCCACCCAGTGACATGCCCACGGACATGGAAAAATGGCCTCTAGACAATGCCATCAATGCGTGATGATTCGTCCGGTGCTTGGGGCTTGTCTTCTCCGGGGTAGTGCGCCTTAAAAGCTTTGACAATGAGCCGGGGTTCGTCGCGTGTGAGGTCCTACGTACCGACAATCGCGTGGAGACAATGCCATCCGAGTGAGACGATTTGAAGGGGCCTCGAGGCTTGTCTTGGTGGATGCGGGGTGCCTTGAAAGGAAGGACGCCGAGCTGGGGTTTGTCATATGTTGTTGGGTTCGGTATGTAACGACACCGACCACCTAAAGAGAATTCATTTCATGCGTGAGGACCCGCTCTGGACATGGGGTCTGTCTTCTCGGCGGTGGTCGACGATACGCGGGAAGGATGCCATGACGTGTCGGCGGCCTTCACGTGCCTAAGGGGTCACGTCGGTTGCCGTTCCTATGGTTTCATAGCTCTTTTAGGGCAACACGTGTTGTCTTTCATGCGCTGCGGTTCCCTCTGGGTGGTCTAAACCACTCAGTATGTCTCCTCGTCAGTGCTGATGTTTCCTGGTGGGAGAGCTGGAAATGCAGAAATGTCTCTTTAGGGGGGGAGTGGTCGGCGACCCCCCCTGGGCGTGGGTCTTGTCCTGCGTGCCCAGAGCCACCCAGTGACATGCCCACAGACATGGAAAAATGGCCTCTAGATGATTCCTCCTGTGCTTGGGGCTTGTCTTGCCCGCGGTAGTGCCCCATAAAAGCGATGACAATGAGACGGGGTTCGTCGCGTGTCAGGTCCGACGAACTGACAATCGCGTGGAGACAAAGCCATCCGAGTGAGACGATTTGAAGTGGCCTCGGGGCATGTCTTGGTGGATGCGACGTGCCTTGAAAGGAAGGACGTCGAGGTGGGGTTTTTCATATGTTGTTGGGTCCTGTATGTAATTACAATTACCACCTAAAGAGAATTCTTTTCATGAGTGAGGACCCGCTCTGGACATGGGGCGTGTCTTCTCGGCGGTGATCGACGATACGCGGGATGGATGCCATGACTTGTCGGTGGCCTTCATGTGCATAAGGGGTCACGTCGGTGGCCCTTCCTATGGTTTCATAGCTCTTTTAGGGCAACACGTGTTGTCTTTCATGCGCTGCGGTGCCCTCAGGGTGGTCTAAACCCATCAGTATGTCTCCTCGTCAGTGTTGATGTTTCCTGGTGGGATAGCTGGAAATGCATAAATGTCTCTTTAGGGGGGGAGTGGTCGGCGACCCCCCTGGGCGTGGGTCTTGTCCTGCGTGCCTAGAGCCACCCAATGACATGCCCAGTGACATGGAAAATGGCATCGACGCAATGCCCTGAATTCCTGATGATTCTTCCCGTGCTAGGGTCTTGTCTTGCCCGAGGTGGTGCGCCATAAAACCGATGACAATGAGATGGGTGGGGTTTGTCGCCTGTGAGATCCTACGGACTGACAATCGCGTCCAGACAATGGAATCCTAGTGAGGCGATTTGAAGGGGCCTCGGGGCCCGTCTTGGTGCGTGCGGCGTGCCTTGAAAGGAAGGACGTTGAGGTGGGGTTTGTCATATGTTGTTGTGTCCGGTATGTAAAGACAATGACCACCTAAAGAGAATTCATTTCATGCGTGAGGACCCGCTCTGGACATGGGTCCTGTCTCCTCGGCGGTGTTGGACGATACGCGGGACGGATGCCATGACGTGTCGGCGGCCTTCATGTGCCTTAGGGGCCACGTCGGTGTCCCTTCCTATGGTTTCATAGCCCTTTTAGGGCAACACGTGTTGCCTTTCATGCGCTGCGGTTCCCTCTGGGTGGTCTAAACCACTCAGTATGTCTCCTCGTCAGTGTTGATGTTTCCTGGTGGAATAGCTGGAAATGCATAAATGTCTCTTTAGGGGGGGAGTGGTCGGCGACCCCCCCTGGGCGTGGGTCTTGTCCTGCGTGCCGAGAGCCACCCACAGACATGCCCAGTGACATGGAAAATGGCATCGACGCAATGCCATGAATTCCTGATGATTCGTCCCGTGCTTGGGGTTTGTCTTGCCCGAGGTAGTGCGCCCTAAAAACGATGGCAATGAGACGGGGTTTGTCGCATGTGCGATCCTGCGGACTGACAGTCGCGTCCAGACAATGGCATCCGAGTGAGACGATTTGAAGGGGCCTCAGGGCCCGTCTTGGTGCATGCGGCGTGCCTTGAAAGGAAGGACGTCGAGGTGGGGTTTTTCATATGTTGTCGTGTCCCGTATGTAATGACAATGACCACCTAAAGAGAATTCATTTCATGCGCGAGGACCCGCTCTGGACATGGGGCCTGTCTTCTCGGCGGCGTTGGATGCTACCCGCGACGAATGCTACTACGTGTCGGCGGCCTTGATGTGCCTAAGGGGTCACATCAGTGGCTGTTCCTATGGTTTCATATCTCTTTTAGGGCAACACGTGTTGTCTTTCATGCGCTGTGGTGCCCACAGGGTTGTCTAAACCCATCAGTATGTCTCCTCGTCAGTGCTGATGTTTCCTGGTGGGACAGCTGGAAATGCATAAATGTCTCTTTAGGGGGGGAGTGGTCGGCGACCCCCCCTGGGCGTGGGTCTTGTCCTGCGTGCCCAGAGCCACCCAGTGACATGCCCACGGACATGGAAAAACAGCCTCCGGACAAAGCAAAGACAGCTTGATGATTCGTCCGGTGCTTGGGGCTTGTCTTGTTCGAGGTAGTGCGCCATAAAAGTGATGACAATGAGCCGGGTTTCGTCGCGTGTCAGGTCCTCCGTACTGACAATCAGGTGGAGACAACGCCATCCGGGTGAGAGGATTTGAAGGGGCCTCAGGGCTTGCCTTGGTGGATGCGGTGTGCCTTGAATGGAAGGACAATGAGGTGGGGTTTGTCATATGTTGTTGGGTCCGGTATGTAATGACAATGACCGCCTAAAGAGAATTCCTTTCATGCGTGGGGACCCGCTCTGGACATGGGGCGTGTCTTCGCTGTGGTGATGGACGATACGTGGGACGGATGCCATGACGTGTCGGCGGCCTTCATGTGCCTAAGGGGCCACGTCGGTGGCCCTTCCTATGGTTTCATAGCTCTTTTAGGGAAACACGTGTTGCCTTTCATGCGCTGCCCTGCCCTCAGGGTGGTCTAAACCCATCAGTATGTCTCCTCGTCGGTGTTGATGTTTCCTGGTGGAATAGCTGGAAATGCATAAATGTCTCTTTAGGGGGGGAGTGGTCGGCGACCCCCCCGGGCGTGGGTCTTGTCCTGCGTGCCTAGAGCCACCCAATGTGATGCCCATTGACATGCAAAATGACATCGACTTAATGCCATGAATGCCTGATGATTCGTCCCGTGCTTGGGGCTTGTCTTGCCCGAGGTAGTGCGCCATAAAAACGATGACAATGGGATGGTGTTTGTGGCCTTCGAGATCCTGCGGACTGACAGTCGCGTTCAGACAATGGCATCCGAGTGAGACGATTTGAAGGGGTCTCGGGGCCCGTCTTGGTGCATGCGGCGTTTCTTGAAAGGAAGGACGTCGAGGTGGGGTTTGTCACATGTTGTTGTGTTCGGAATGTAAAGACAATGACCGCCTAAAGATAATTCATTTCATGCGCGGGGACCCGCTCTGGACATGGGTCCTGTCTTCTCGGCGGTGTTGGATGATACCCGGGACGGATGCCATGACGTGTCGGCGGCCTTCATGTGCCTAAGGGGTCACTTTGGTGGCTGTTCGTATGGATTCGTAGCTCTTTTAGGGCAACACGTGCTGTCCTTCATGCGTTGTGGTGCCCATTGGGTTGTCTGAACCCATCAGTATGTGTCCTCGTCAGTGCTGATGTTTCCTGGTGGGACAGCTGGAAATGCATAAATGTCTCTTTAGGGGGGGAGTGGTCGGCGACCCCCCCTGGGCGTGGGTCTTGTCCTGCGTGCCCAGAGCCACCCAGTGACATGCCCACGAACATGGAAAAACGACCTCCAGACAAATCCATGAAAGCTTGATTATTCGTACGGTGCTTGGGGCTTGTCTTGTCTGAGGTAATGCGTCATAAAAGTGATGACAATGAGCCGGGGTGCGTCGCGTGTCAGGTCCGACGTACTGACAATCACGTGGAGACAACGCCATCCGAGTGGGACGATTTGAAGGGGCCTCGGGGCTTGCCTTGGTGGATGCGGTGTGCCTTGCAAGGAAGGACGACGTGGTGGGGTTTGTCATATGTTGTTGGGTACGGTATGTATTGACAATGACCGCCTAAAGATAATTCCTTTGAGGCGTGAGGACCAGCTCTGGACATGGGGCGTGTCTTCTCTGCGGTGATGGACGAGACGCGGGGCGGATGCCATGACGTGTCGGCGGCCTTCATGTGCCTAAGGGGTCACGTCGGTGGCCCTTCCTATGGTTTCATAGCTCTTTTAGGGCAACCCGTGTTGTCTTTCATGCACTGCGGTGCCCTTAGGGTGGTCTAAACCCATCAGTATGTCTCCTCGTCACTGTTGATGTTTCCTGGTGGTATAGCTGGAAATGCATAAATGTCTCTTTAGGGGGGGAGTGGTCGGCGACCCCCCCTGGGCGTGGGTCTTGTCCTGCGTGCCTAGAGCCACCCAATGACATGCCGAGTGACATGGAAAATGGCATCGACGCAGTGCCATGAATTCCTGATGATTCGTCTCGTGCTTGGGGCTTGTCTTGCCCGAGGTAGTGCGCCCTAAAAACGATGACAATGAGATGGGGTTTGTCGCATGTGTGATCCTGCGGACTGACAGTCTTGTCCAGACAATGGCATCCGAGTGAGACGATTTGAAGGGGCCTCGAGGCCCGTCTTGGTGCGTGTGGCGTGCCTTGAAAGGAAGGACGTTGCGGTGGGGTTTGTCATCTGTTGTCGTGTCCCGTATGTAATGACAATGACCACCTAAAGAGAATTCATTTCATGCGTGAGGACCCTCTCTGGACATGGGGCCTGTCTTCTCGGCGGTGTTGGACGCTACCCGGGATGAATGCTACTACGTGTCGGCGGCCTTCATGTGCCTAAGGGGTCACATCGGTGGCTGTTCCTACGGTTTCATATATCTTTTAGGGCAACACGTGTTGACTTTCATGCGCTGTGGTGCCCACAGGGTTGTCTAAACCCTCCAGTATGTCTCCTCGTCAGTGCTGATGTTTCCTGGTGGGACAGCTGGAAAGGCATAAATGTCTCTTTAGGGGGGGAGTGGTCGGCGACCCCCCCTGGGCGTGGGTCTTGTCCTGCGTGCCCAGAGCCACCTAGTGACATGCCCACGGACATGGAAAAATGGCCTCCAGACAAATCCATGAAAGCTTGAGGATTCATACGGTGCTTGGGGCTTGTCTTGTATGAGGTAATGCGCCATAAAAGTGATGACAATGAGCCGGGGTGCGTCGCGTGTCAGGTCCGACGTACTGACAATCACGTGGAGACAACGCCACCCGAGTGGGACGATTTGAAGGGGCATCGGGGCTTGCCTTGGAGGATGCGGTGTGCCTTGCAAGGAAGGACGACGTGGTGGGGTTTGTCATATGTTGTTGGGTACGGTATGTAATGACAATGACCGCCTAAAGATAATTCATTTCATGCGTGAGGACCCGCTCTGGACATGGGGCGTGTCTTCTCTGCGGTGATGGACGAGACGCGGGACGGATGTCATGACGTGTCGGCGGCCTTCATGTGCCTAAGGGGTCACGTCGGTGGCCCTTCCTATGGTTTCATAGCTCTTTTAGGGCAACCCGTGTTGTCTTTCATGCACTGCGGTGCCCTTAGGGTGGTCTAAACCCCTCAGTATGTCTCCTCGTCACTTTTGATGTTTACTGGTGGAATAGCTGGAAATGCATAAATGTCTCTTTAGGGGGGGAGTGGTCGGCGACCCCCCCTGGGCGTGGGTCTTGTCCTGCGTGCCTAGAGCCACCCAATGACATGCCCAGGGACATGGAAAATGGCATCGACGCAATGCCATGAATTCTTGATGATTCGTCCCGTGCTTGGGGCTTGTCTTTCCCGAGGTAGTGCGCCCTAAAAACGATGACAATGAGATGGGTTTTGTCGCATGTGTGATCTTGCGGGCTGACAGTCGTTTCCAGACAAAGGCATCCGAGTGAGACGATTTGAAGGGGCCTCGAGGCCCGTCTTGGTGCCTGCGGTGTGCCTTGAAAGGAAGGACGTTGAGGTGTGGTTATTCATGTGTTTTCGTGTCCCGTATGTAATGATAATGACCACCTAAAGAGAATTCATTTCATGCGTGAGGACCCTCTCTGGACATGGGGCCTGTCTTCTCGGCGGTGTTGGACGCTACCCGGGATGGATGCTAGTACGTGATGGCGGCCTTGATGTGCCTAAGGGGTCACATTGGTGGCTATTCCTATGGTTTCATATCTCTTTTAGGGCAACACGTGTTGTCTTTCATGCGCTGTGGTGCCCACAGGGTTGTCTGAACCCATCAGTATGTCTCCTCGTCAGTGCTGATGTTTCCTGGTGGGACAGCTGGAAATGCATAAATGTCTCTTTAGGGGGGGAGTGGTCGGCGACCCCCCCTGGGCGTGGGTCTTGTCCTGTGTGCCCAGAGCCACCCAGTGACATGCCCACGGACATGGAAAAACGGCCTCCAGACGAATCCATGAAAGCCTGATGATTCGTACGGTGCTTGGGGCTTGTCTTGTCTGAGGTAATGCGCCATAAAAGTGATGACAATGAGCTGGGGTGCGTCGCGTGTCAGACCCACGCCGAGTGACGTGGAAAATGGCATCGACGCAATGCCAAGAATTCCTGATGATTCGTCCCGTGCTTCGGGCTTGTCTTGCCCGAGGTAGTGCGCCATAAAAACGATGACAATGAGATGGGGTTTGTCGCGTGTGTGAGGTCCGACGTACTGACGATCACGTGGAGACAACGGCATCCGAGTGAGACGATTTGAAGGGGCCTCGGGGCTTGCCTTGGTGGATGCGGTGTGCCTTGCAAGGAAGGACGATGTGGTGGGGTTTGTCATATGTTGTTGGGTACGGTATGTTTTGACAATGACCACCTAAAGATAATTCCTTTGAGGCGTGAGGACTCGCTCTGGACATGGGGCGCGTCTTCTCTGCGGTGATGGACGAGACGCGGGACGGATGCCATGACGTGTCGGCGGCCTTCATGTGCCTAAGGGGTCACGTCGGTGGCCCTTCCTATGGTTTCATAGCTCTTTTAGGGCAACCCGTGTTGTCTTTCATGCACTGCGGTGCCCTTAGGGTGGTCTAAACCCATCAGTATGTCTCCTCGTCACTGTTGATGTTTCCTGGTGGTATAGCTGGAAATGCATAAATGTCTCTTTAGGGGGGGAGTGGTCGGCGACCCCCCCTGGGCGTGGGTCTTGTCCTGCGTGCCTAGAGCCACCCACTGACATGCCGAGTGACATGGAAAATGGCATCGACGCAGTGCCATGAATTTCTGATGATTCGTCCCGTGCTTGGGGCTTGTCTTGCCCGAGGTAGTGCGCCCTAAAAACGATGACAATGAGATGGGGTTTGTCGCATGTGTGATCCTGCGGACTGACAGTCGTGTCCAGACAATGGCATCCGAGTGAGACGATTTGAAGGGGCCTCGAGGCCCGTCTTGGTGCGTGTGGCGTGCCTTGAAAGGAAGGACGTTGCGGTGGGGTTTGTCATCTGTTGTCGTGTCCCGTATGTAATGACAATGACCACCTAAAGAGAATTCATTTCATGCGTGAGGACCCTCTCTGGACATGGGGCCTGTCTTCTCGGCGGTGTTGGACGCTACCCGGGATGAATGCTACTACGTGTCGGCGGCCTTCATGTGCCTAAGGGGTCACATCGGTGGCTGTTCCTAGGGTTTCATATATCTTTTAGGGCAACACGTGTTGTCTTTCATGCGCTGTGGTGCCCACAGGGTTGTCTAAACCCGTTAGTATGTCTCCTCGTCAGTGCTGATGTTTCCTGGTGGGACAGCTGAAAATGCATAAATGTCTCTTTAGGGGGGGAGTGGTCGGCGACCCCCCCTGGGCGTGGGTCTTGTCCTGCGTGCCCAGAGCCACCTAGTGACATGCCCACGGACATGGAAAAATGGCCTCCAGACAAATCCATGAAAGCTTGAGGATTCATACGGTGCTTGGGGCTTGTCTTGTCTGAGGTAATGCGCCATAAAAGTGATGACAATGAGCCGGGGTGCGTCGCGTGTCAGGTCCGACGTACTGACAATCACGTGGAGACAACGCCACCCGAGTGGGACGATTTGAAGGGGCATCGGGGCTTGCCTTGGAGGATGCGGTGTGCCTTGCAAGGAAGGACGACGTGGTGGGGTTTGTCATATGTTGTTGGGTACGGTATGTAATGACAATGACCGCCTCAAGATAATTCCTTTCATGCGTGAGGACCCGCTCTGGACATGGGGCGTGTCTTCTCTGCGGTGATGGACGGGACGCGGGACGGATGCCATGACGTGTCGGCGGCCTTCATGTGCCTAAGGGGTCACGTCGGTGGCCCTTCCTATGGTTTCATAGCTCTTTTAGGGCAACCCGTGTTGTCTTTCATGCACTGCGGTGCCCTTAGGGTGGTCTAAACCCATCAGTATGTCTCCTCGTCACTGTTGATGTTTCCTGGTGGAATAGCTGGAAATGCATAAATGTCTCTTTAGGGGGGGGAGTGGTCGGCGACCCCCCCTGGGCGTGGGTCTTGTCCTGCGTGCCTAGAGCCACCCGATGACGTGCCCAGTGACATGGAAAATGGCATGGACGCAATGCCATGAATTCTCGATGATTCGTCCCGTGCTTGGGGCTTGTCTTTCCCGAGGTAGTGCGCCCTAAAAACGATGACAATGAGATGGGTTTTGTCGCATGTGTGATCTTGCGGGCTGACAGTCGTTTCCAGACAAAGGCATCCGAGTGAGACGATTTGAAGGGGCCTCGAGGCCCGTCTTGGTGCATGCGGTGTGCCTTGAAAGGAAGGACGTTGAGGTGTGGTTATTCATGTGTTTTCGTGTCCTGTATGTAATGATAATGACCACCTAAAGAGAATTCATTTCATGCGTGAGGACCCTCTCTGGACATGGGGCCTGTCTTCTCGGCGGTGTTGGACGCTACCCGGGATGGATGCTAGTACGTGATGGCGGCCTTGATGTGCCTAAGGGGTCACATTGGTGGCTATTCCTATGGTTTCATATCTCTTTTAGGGCAACACGTGTTGTCTTTCATGCGCTGTGGTGCCCACAGGGTTGTCTGAACCCATCAGTATGTCTCCTCGTCAGTGCTGATGTTTCCTGGTGGGACAGCTGGAAATGCATAAATGTCTCTTTAGGGGGGGAGTGGTCGGCGACCCCCCCTGGGCGTGGGTCTTGTCCTGTGTGCCCAGAGCCACCCAGTGACATGCCCACAGACATGGAAAAACGGCCTCCAGACGAATCCATGAAAGCCTGATGATTCGTACGGTGCTTGGGGCTTGTCTTTTCTGAGGTAATGCGCCATAAAAGTGATGACAATGAGCTGGGGTGCGTCGCGTGTCAGACCCACGCCGAGTGACGTGGAAAATGGCATCGACGCAATGCCAAGAATTCCTGATGATTCGTCCCGTGCTTCGGGCTTGTCTTGCCCGAGGTAGTGCGCCATAAAAACGATGACAATGAGATGGGGTTTGTCGCGTGTGTGAGGTCCGACGTACTGACGATCACGTGGAGACAACGGCATCCGAGTGAGACGATTTGAAGGGGCCTCGGGGCTTGCCTTGGTGGATGCGGTGTGCCTTGCAAGGAAGGACGATGTGGTGGGGTTTGTCATATGTTGTTGGGTACGGTATGTATTGACAATGACCACCTAAAGATAATTCCTTTGAGGCGTGAGGACTCGCTCTGGACATGGGGCGCGTCTTCTCTGCGGTGATGGACGAGACGCGGGACGGATGCCATGACGTGTCGGCGGCCTTCATGTGCCTAAGGGGTCACGTCGGTGGCCCTTCCTATGGTTTCATAGCTCTTTTAGGGCAACCCGTGTTGTCTTTCATGCACTGCGGTTCCCTTAGGGTGGTCTAAACCCATCAGTATGTCTCCTCGTCACTGTTGATGTTTCCTGGTGGTATAGCTGGAAATGCATAAATGTCTCTTTAGGGGGGGAGTGGTCGGCGACCCCCCCTGGGCGTGGGTCTTGTCCTGCGTGCCTAGAGCCACCCACTGACATGCCGAGTGACATGGAAAATGGCATCGACGCAGTGCCATGAATTTCTGATGATTCGTCCCGTGCTTGGGGCTTGTCTTGCCCGAGGTAGTGCGCCCTAAAAACGATGACAATGAGATGGGGTTTGTCGCATGTGTGATCCTGCGGACTGACAGTCGTGTCCAGACAATGGCATCCGAGTGAGACGATTTGAAGGGGCCTCGAGGCCCGTCTTGGTGCGTGTGGCGTGCCTTGAAAGGAAGGACGTTGCGGTGGGGTTTGTCATCTGTTGTCGTGTCCCGTATGTAATGACAATGACCACCTAAAGAGAATTCATTTCATGCGTGAGGACCCTCTCTGGACATGGGGCCTGTCTTCTCGGCGGTGTTGGACGCTACCCGGGATGAATGCTACTACGTGTCGGCGGCCTTCATGTGCCTAAGGGGTCACATCGGTGGCTGTTCCTATGGTTTCATATATCTTTTAGGGCAACACGTGTTGTCTTTCATGCGCTGTGGTGCCCACAGGGTTGTCTAAACCCGTTAGTATGTCTCCTCGTCAGTGCTGATGTTTCCTGGTGGGACAGCTGAAAATGCATAAATGTCTCTTTAGGGGGGGAGTGGTCGGCGACCCCCCCTGGGCGTGGGTCTTGTCCTGCGTGCCCAGAGCCACCTAGTGACATGCCCACGGACATGGAAAAATGGCCTCCAGACAAATCCATGAAAGCTTGAGGATTCATACGGTGCTTGGGGCTTGTCTTGTCTGAGGTAATGCGCCATAAAAGTGATGACAATGAGCCGGGGTGCGTCGCGTGTCAGGTCCGACGTACTGACAATCACGTGGAGACAACGCCACCCGAGTGGGACGATTTGAAGGGGCATCGGGGCTTGCCTTGGAGGATGCGGTGTGCCTTGCAAGGAAGGACGACGTGGTGGGGTTTGTCATATGTTGTTGGGTACGGTATGTAATGACAATGACCGCCTCAAGATAATTCCTTTCATGCGTGAGGACCCGCTCTGGACATGGGGCGTGTCTTCTCTGCGGTGATGGACGAGACGCGGGACGGATGCCATGACGTGTCGGCGGCCTTCATGTGCCTAAGGGGTCACGTCGGTGGCCCTTCCTATGGTTTCATAGCTCTTTTAGGGCAACCCGTGTTGTCTTTCATGCACTGCGGTGCCCTTAGGGTGGTCTAAACCCATCAGTATGTCTCCTCGTCACTGTTGATGTTTCCTGGTGGAATAGCTGGAAATGCATAAATGTCTCTTTAGGGGGGGGAGTGGTCGGCGACCCCCCCTGGGCGTGGGTCTTGTCCTGCGTGCCTAGAGCCACCCGATGACGTGCCCAGTGACATGGAAAATGGCATGGACGCAATGCCATGAATTCTCGATGATTCGTCCCGTGCTTGGGGCTTGTCTTTCCCGAGGTAGTGCGCCCTAAAAACGATGACAACGAGATGGGGTTTGTCGCATGTGTGATCTTGCGGGCTGACAGTCGTTTCCAGACAATGGCATCCGAGTGAGACGATTTGAAGGGGCCTCGAGTCCCGTCTTGGTGCATGCGGCGTGCCTTGAAGGGAAGGACGTTGAGGTGGGGTCATACCTCAAACATTGCAGATGTGGTTGGTGATGCAACCTTGTTGATCCTTCCATTAGTCATATGCTTGTCTCAAAGATCAGGTTGTGCATGTACAATGGACAAACTAATCGAACGGAATTGAATGTTCGGGACGACGGTTTGGGCTTGTGTTGGGGTCTGAGTGGTGAGCTCAGTCATACCTCAAACAATGCAGATGTTGTTGGTGATTCTACATGTCTGATCCTTCCACTAGTCATATGCTTGTCTCAAAGATCAGGTCCTGCATGATCAGTTGTGTGGGTTGATGGTTGCGCTTATGCGATTGTGTGGGAGTGGTGGATGGTTGTCAAGATACCGCGGTCTCCCTTTTTTGGGAAGGGAACGTTGGTCTCGTTGGCTCTAGGGGGTTGGGTATATCAATCCTTCCCTTGTGTCATGCATAGCGGGCTTTCCCTGCCTTCATGTGCTGCATTGTGATGCCTCTCGGGTTGCATCCCTCGAGGCGTCACGATCAGCTGTGTGGGTTGATGGTTGTGCTTACGCGATTGTGTGGGAGTGGTGGATGGTTGTCAAGATACTGCGGTCTCCCTTTTTTGGGAAGGGAACGTTGGTCTCGTTGGCACCCTCATCCGTAAGTGGGGGTTTAATTTCTCCTCGCTTTCATTTGGTCCTTGTGCATGTTTCCATGTGAATGATGGAACACGGTTTGGCTTGGTTGGATATCCGTTGAGAACACTAGTCATATGCTTGTCTCAAAGTTCAGTCTGTGCATGTACAGGGACAAACTAATCGAAGATGGTGATACTGTGAAGGGTCTCAGTAAATCAGGGACAAGTCTGACGTTCTCCTTGGTTTTACATCAAGCGAAGAATGTGTATCTATTGTTTCTGCAAGATACACGAGCGTCATGCAGAGGTGATGACTCATTAAGGTGAATCCTGTCGATTTGGGAAGATGATTTGGGCTTGTGTTGGGGTTTGAGTGGTCTGCTCAGTCATACCTCAAACATTGCAGATGTGGTTGGTGATGCTACCTGGCTGATCCTACCATTAGTCATATGCTTGTCTCAAAGATCAGGTTGTGCATTTACAAAGGATAAACTAATCGAACGGAATTGAATGTTCGGGATGATGGTTTGGGCTTGTGTTGGGGTCTGAGTGGTCTGCTCAGTTATACCACAAACAATGCAGATGTTGTTGGTAATGCTACATGGTTGATCCTTCCACTAGTCATATGCTTGTCTCAAAGATCAGTTAGTGCATGTACAGGGACAAACTAATCGAAAGATGGTGATACTGTGAAGGGTCTCATTAAATCAGTGACACGGCTGACTTTCTCCTCGGTTATACATCAAGCGAAGAATCCCCAGGTGGGTGAGCTCCACCTAGAAGATCCTCACTTGTCCCATCGGAGTTCTCCCTGTTGGTAGTGGAATTTTGTTAGTGCTGATATACGGGCCCTGTTTATATGCTTGGGTTGAATTCTCTCGCACAATTGCGGTTTTGAGCATCATGCAGAGGTGAAGACTCATTAATTGGGTTCCTGTCGATTTGGGAAGACGGTTTGGGATTGTGTTGGGGTCTGAGTGGTCTGCTCAGTCATACCTCAAACATTGCAGATGTTGTTGGTGGTGCAACCTGTCTGATCCTTCCATTAGTCATATGCTTGTCTCAAAAATCAGGTTGTGCATGTACAAAGGACAAACTAATCGAACGGAATTGAATGTTCGAGACGACGGTTTGGGCTTGTGTTGGGGTCTGAGTGGTGAGCTCAGTCATACCTCAAACAATGCAGATGTTGTTGGTGATGCTACATGGCTGATCCTTCCACTAGTCATATGCTTGTCTCAAAGGTCAGGTCCTGCATGATCAGTTGTGTGGGTTGATGGTTGCGCTTATGCGATTGTGTGGGAGTGGTGGATGGTTGTCAAGATACTGCGGTCTCCCTTTTTTGGGAAGGGAACGTTGGTCTCGTTGGCTCTAGGGGGTTGGGTATATCAATCCTTCCCTTGTGTCATGCATAGCGGGCTTTCCCTGCCTTCATGTGCTGCATTGTGATGTCTCTCGGGTTGCTTCCCTCGAGGCGTCACAGTCAGTTGTGTGGGTTGATGGTTGTGCTTACGCGATTGTGTGGGAGTGGTGGATGGTTGTCAAGATACTGCGGTCTCCCTTTTTTGGGAAGGGAACGTTGGTCTCCTTGGCTCTAGGGGGTTGGGTATATAAATCCTTCCCTTGTGTCATGCATAGCGGGCTTTCCCTGCCTTCATGTGCTGCATTGTGATGCCTCTGGGGTTGCTTCCCTTGAGGCGTCACGGTCAGTTGTGTGGGTTGATGGTTGTGCTTACGCGATTGTGTGGGAGTGGTGGATGGTTGTCAAGATACTGCGGTCTCCCTTTTTTGGGAAGGGAACGTTGGTCTCCTTGGCTCTAGGGGGTTGGGTATATAAATCCTTCCCTTGTGTCATGCATAGCGGGCTTTCCCTGCCTTCATGTGCTGCATTGTGATGTCTCTCGGGTTGCTTCCCTCGAGGCGTCACAGTCAGTTGTGTGGGTTGATGGTTGTGCTTACGCGATTGTGTGGGAGTGGTGGATGGTTGTCAAGATACTGCGGTCTCCCTTTTTTGGGAAGGGAATGTTGGTCTCCTTGGCTCTAGGGGGTTGGGTATATAAATCCTTCCCTTGTGTCATGCATAGCGGGCTTTCCCTGCCTTCATGTGCTGCATTGTGATGCCTCTCGGGTTGCTTCCCTTGAGGCGTCACGGTCAGTTGTGTGGGTTGATGGTTGTGCTTACGCGATTGTGTGGGAGTGGTGGATGGTTGTCAAGATACTGCGGTCTCCCTTTTTTGGGAAGGGAACGTTGGTCTCGTTGGCACCCTCATCCGTAAGTGGGGGATTAATTTCTCCTCGCTTTCATTTGGTCCTTGTGCATGTTTCCATGTGAATGATGGAACACGGTTTGGCTTGGTTGGATATCCGTTGAGAACACTAGTCAAATGCTTGTCTCAAAGATCAGTCTGTGCATGTACAGGGACAAACTAACCGAAAGATGGTGATATTGTGAAGGGTCTCATTAAATCAGTGACAAGTTTGACGTTCTCCTCGGTTATACATCAAGCGAAGAATGTGTATCTATTGTTTCGACAAGATACACGAGCGTCGTCACGCAGAGGTGATGACTCATTAAGGGGAATCCTGTCGATTTGGGAAGATGGTTTGGGCTTGTGTTGGGGTCTGAGTGGTTTGCTCAGTCATACCTCAAACATTGCAGATGTGGTTGGTGATGCTACCTGGCTGATCCTTCCATTAGTCATATGCTTGTCCCAAAGATCAGGTGGTGCATGTACAAAGGAAAAACTAATCGAATGGAATTGAATGTTCGGGACGACGGTTTGGGCTTGTGTTGGGGTCTGAGTGGTTAGCTCAGTCATACCTCAAACAATGCAGATGTTGTTGGTGATGCTACATGGCTGATCCTTCAACTAGTCATATGCTTGACTCAAAGATCAGGTCCCGCATGTACAAAGACAAACTAATCGAAAGATGGTGATACTGTGATGGGTCTCATTAAATTAGTGCCAGGGCTGACTTTCTCCTCAGTTATACATCAAGAGAAGAATCCCCAGGTGGGTGAGCTCCACCTAGAAGACCCTCACTTGTCCCTTCGGAGTTCTCCCTGTTGGTAGTGGAATTTTGTCAGTTATGATATACGGGCCCTGTTTATATGCTTGGGTTGAATTCTCTCGCACAATTGCGGTATTGAGCATCATGCAGAGGTGATGACTCATTAATTGGGTTCCTGTCGATTTGGAAAGACGGTTTGGGCTTGTGTTGGGGTCTGAGTGGTCTGCTCAGTCATACTTCAAACATTGCAGATGTGGTTGGTGATGCAACCTGGCTGATCCTTCCATTAGTCATATGCTTGTCCCAAAGATCAGGTTGTGCATGTACAAAGGACAAACTAATGGAACGGAATTGAATGTTCGGGATGATGGTTTGGGCTTGTGTTGGGGTCTGAGTGGTGAGCTCAGTCATACCTCAAACAATGCAGATGATGTTGGTGATGCTACATGGCTGATCCTTCTACTAGTCATATGCTTGTCTCAAAGATCAGGTTGTGCATGATCAGTTGTGTGGGTTGATGGTTGCCCTTATGCGATTGTGTGGAAGTGGTGGATGGTTGTCAAGATACTGCGGTCTCCCTTTTTTGGGAATGGAAC
>CAUJRU010000354.1:600000-843105 GCA_963277665.1 Viscum album | reverse complement strand
GTTCCCGTGCGGTTTCAGGTCGTTCGGAGGTCGTTTTGGGTGGTTTTGACCCCCCAACGCGCCATTTCAGCGCGCGCCGCGCTGCTGAAAACGGCACAATCGGACGTGCCGCGCGAACCGCAACGTCCGATGGATGTGCGGCCTCCTCCTGCATCTCAGGAATAATATTTCTATCGTTCCCGTGCGGGTTTCAGGTCGTTCGGAGCACGTTTGCTCCGAATCGGACCGCCGCACGCCGTTTTGGTGTTTAATGGCGCCGGAAACGCGTTTTCCGGCCGCCGCGGTCACACGGCACCTCCGAATGAGGTGCCGTCTGGACCGACCATTTCACAATTCACGCACCGGATGTTCCCGTGCGGTTTCAGGTCGTTCGGAGGTCGTTCGGGTGGTTTTGACCCCCCAATGCGCCATTTCAGCGCGCGCCGCGCTGCTGAAAACGGCACAATCGGACGTGCCGCACGAACCGCACGTCCGATGGACGTGCGGCCTCCTCCTGCATCTCAGGAATAATATTTCTATCGTTCCCGTGCGGTTTCAGGTCGTTCGGAGCACGTTTGCTCCGAACGGGACCGCCGCACGCCGTTTTGGTGTTTAATGGCGCCGGAAACGCGTTTCCGGCCGCCGCGGTCACACGGCACCTCCGAATGAGGTGCCGTCTGGCCGACCATTTCACAATTCACGCACCGGATGTTGTCGTACGGTTTCGTGGCATTCGGAGGTCGTTCGGGTGGTTTTGACCCCCCAACGCGCCATTTCAGCGCGCGCCGCGCTGCTGAAAACGGCACAATCGGACGTGCCGCGCGAACCGCACGTCCGATGGACGTGCGGCCTCCTCCTGCATCTCAGGAATAATATTTCTATCGTTCCCGTGCGGTTTCAGGTCGTTCGGAGCACGTTTGCTCCGAATCGGACCGCCGCACGCCGTTTTGGTGTTTAATGGCGCCGGAAACGCGTTTTGAAATATTAGAAGAGTAACCATCAGGCACCTTGACCATCTTCAAAATGGAAAGAAATGTCTTTTTCTCCTCTGTAGTCATCGAATACTGTGCAGCAGGCATATATGCCTTGTTTCCCTCAGCTAACTGTAAATGCAACTGTTTCCTTAAACCCATTTCTTCCAAATCACGGCGTGCATTAACATGGTCCTTTGACTTTCCACTGACACCTAAAATGGTCCACAATATGTTATCACAAACATTTTTTTCAATGTGCATGACATCCAAATTATGCCTCAACATGTTAGTTTTCCAATACGGAAGACTATAAAAAATACTTTTCTTTTTCCAATTGTGACTGCGCTGCCTACCCGCAGCACGAATATTACGTACTGGAGGAGCCACCAAATCCTGAATTTCATATATCGTGCGAATGTTTTCTTCCTCAATCTGCGATAACATTTCGACTCCTGTCATGATCTTTGGTGCTGGGCTGAACTCTCTAGAACCATCAAATGCCACTCTGTCCTTTCTGAACCTGTGCTGGGGAGGGAGAAAACGCCTGTGACCCATGTACGCCCATTTTTTGGAATGTTTAAGCCATACAGATTTTTTACTTTTATTGCAACAAGGGCAAGCAAATTCCCCTTTCGTACTCCAGCCTGATAAATTTGCATAAGCTGGGAAGTCATTGATTGTCCACAATAAAGCTGCATGCAGTTTGAACATTTCATTCGTTTCGCAGTCATAAGTCATCACACCATCGCCCCAAAATTCATTCAACTCATCAATCAATGGCTGAAGGTAAACATCAATCTTATCCCCCGGACTTTTAGGTCCATCAATAAGAGTGGAAAGTAATATAAATTGTTGCTTCATACAAAGCCACGGAGGAAGATTATATGGAACCAACACCACGGGCCATGTGCTATGAGTTGCACCAACCATAGACTTGAATGGATTGAAACCATCTGCTGCCAATCCCAATCGGACATTACGAACATCTTTAGCAAAGTCGGGATGTCTCTTATCAAAATCCTTCCATGCATGAGAGTCTGCCGGGTGGGTTAACATGTCACTTTCATGAACTCTTTCTGCATGCCATCTCATTAAATTAGAAACTTTAGATGACATAAAAAATCTTTTCAACCTCGGTTTAAGGGGAAAGTAACGCATTTGCTTTACGGCAATCGGTTTCCCCTGTATCGCAATCTGACTTTGATGAGTCTTATTTCCCCTGTTCTCTTTCCACCTGGAAGCGCCACAAACCGTAAAAATATCCAAATGAGCAGTTTCATTTCTAAACAACATACAGTTGTTTGCACATGCATCTATAGTCTCATATGTAAAACCTAAGTTCTCTGTCAACTTACGAGCATAGTAATACGACTCAGGAATCTTAGCGTCGACAGGAAGAACTTTTTTCAATAAAACCAAAAGCATGTCGAATGATGTGTCTGACCAATTATTCAAAGTCTTCAAATGCAACAACTCCACGATAAACGACAGTTTATTGTAAGAAGTACATCCAGGATATAATTCTGTTTTCGCATCATCAAGTACTTCATAAAACCTCCTCGAATCACGATCTGCACCAGAGCGAAGATTTATCTCACCGGTCTCAAGATTCTGGATGTCAATGCCTTCAGGATCAAACCCACGTACCATTTCAGTAAGCATTTCATGCATTGGATCAGTCATCCTTGCATCAACATCCATCTGAGCTGCATCTGTATTTTGACAACGAACATATTCTTCTCCATGACGAGTCCAACTCTTATAATTTTTCAGAAATCCATTAAAGAAAAGGTGCTCCCTCACAGTATCTCGTGTGAATTGATATCTGTTAGCACATTTTTACATGGACAACTAATATAGTCACTTTCAAATCCTCTCGTGAACTCAATAAACTGCATAATGCCATTGAAATATTCTCTAGACGTTCGATTTGGAAGATCAATCCAACTCTTATCCATAATAATATCTGTATAACAAACATTTACACAATACTTATTAAATTTACATTTTTCAAATCAACTATATTCAAAATAAATATTAACCATTTGTTTATGAACCATTGATAAAATAATAATGTAACTGAAAGCTCATGTTACCTGATTGAGCTACAAACCTGAAAGGGAGGGGAGCCGAAGGCTGTGCTGCGAGGGAGAGGAGGTAGCGAAGGGGAGCCGGAGCCAAAGGCGGTGCGGCAAGGGAGGGGACGGGCGACGGCGGCGGCGGGGAGCTGGAGGAGAGGAGGCGGTGAGGGGACGGGGGACGCGCAGCGAGGGGGGGGGGGTGTCCGGGGTCGGGGGGGGGGGGCTTCCGAGGTGCGGGGAGGGGTGTCTGGGGTGTCGGGGGCCTGTCAGGGGTGCGGGCAGGGGTGTTCGGGGTGCGGGGGTGTCCGGGGTGCGGGGGAGGGGGGGCTGTCTGGGGTGCAGGGGGGCTGTCGGGGGTGCGGGGTGGGGTGTCCGGGGTGCGGGGGGCCTGTCCGGGGTGCGGGGGGGCTGTCCGGGTTCGGAGGGGGGGTGTCCGAGTGCGGGGGGGGGGGGGGGGGGGGGCTGTCCGGGGTGCGGGGGGGCTGTCCGGGTTCGGAGGGGGGTGTCCGAGTGCAGGGGGGGGCTGTCCGGGGTGCGGGGAGGCGTCCGGGGTGCGGGGGGCGGTCCGGAGTGCGCGGGGGGGGGGGGGGGGGTGCTGTCCGGGGTGCGGGGAGGCGTCCGGGGTGCGGGGGGCGGTCCGGAGTGCGCGGGGGGGTGCTGTCCGGGGTGCGGGGAGGCGTCCGGGGTGCGGGGGGCGGTCCGGAGTGCGCGGGGGGGTGCTGTCCGAGGTGCGGGGAGGCGTCCGGGGTGCGGGGGGCGGTCCGGAGTGCGCGCCGGGGGCTGTCCGGGGTGCGGGTGCCGTCCGGGGTGGGGGGGAGGGCCGAGAGGCCGGAGGGCGGTGGCCGGAGGCCGGAGGGCGGCGGCCGGAGGCCCGAGGGCGGCGGCCGGAGGCCCGAGGGCGGCGGCCGGAGGCCCGAGGGCGGCGGCCGGAGGCCCGAGGGCGGAGGGCGGCGGCCGGAGGGCGGATGGCAGGCGGCGGGGGAGGCCGGGCGGCCGGGGAGGGCGGGCGGCGGGGGAGGGCGGGCGGCGGGGGAAGCCGGGCGGCGGGGGAGGCCGGGCGGCGGGGGAGGGCGGGCGGCGGGGGAGGGCGGGCGGCGGGGGAGGCCGGGCGGCGGGGGAGGCCGGGCGGCGGGGGAGGCCGGGCGGCGGGGGAGGCCGGGCGGCGGGGGAGGGGAGGGCGGCGCGAGGGAGGGCGGCGAGGGAGGGTTAGGGCGAGGGATCGAGGGAGAGTGCGCGGGGGGGGGGGGGGCGCAGAAACCCCCCGAAATTTTTTAGCCAGCTTAGCGACCGCCATTGGCGGTCGCTAATGCTGACCTATAGCGACCGCCAGTGGCGGTCGCCCGAGTCTGGGGGGCTCCAATGCCCCCTTTTCTAGTAGTGTACCGATCACAAAAGTTTAAAGTATATATTCACTCAGAAATAATTGAACATGAGACAAAGGAGATGGCTAGAATTAATCAAGGATTATGATTGTACAATTCATTACCATCCGGGAAAATCAAATAAAGTGGCTGATGCATTGAGTCAAAAAAGTAATGCTTCATTAGCAATGTTGCGTTTGGAACGTGATCCTTTGGTTAAGGATTTGATGAACTTTGGCATAGATGTTGTTGGTGAAGGAAGTTCTTCTGTTTTGTTCCAGGTATCAGTGAGATCATCTCTATCAGATAGAATCAAGAAAGCACAGAAGCCAGACAGTGAGTTGCAGAAAAAGGTAGAGCTGGTTCAGAAAGGTAAGTTGCCTGAATTCAACATTGATAATGATTGTGTTTTGAGATTTGGGAAGAGATTGTGTGTGCCTTGTGATTCAAAGTTGAAGAGAGAGTTGTTATGTGAAGCTCATAGTTCTCCGTTTTCAGTTCATCCAAGCATTACTAAGATGTATAGAGATCTGCGGGAGTATTACTGGTGGGATGGAATGAAAAGAGATATTGCTGATTTTACTATGAAGTGTTTGGAATGTCAACAGGTTAAAGTAGAGCGGCAGTTACCGAAGAGGATGCTTCAGCCTTTACCAGTTCCAGAGTGGAAATGGGAGAATATATCCATGGACTTTGTTGTGGGATTACCAAAGACATCTCGAGTTAATAATGCAATCTGGGTTATTGTTGATCGCTTGACTAAATCTTCTCATTTCCTTGCTATACGAGATACTTTTTCCCTAGATCAACTTTCCCATTTGTATCTTAAAGAGATAGTCAGGTTACATGGAGTTCCTCTCTCCATTTTATCTGATCGTGATCCCAGGTTCACTTCTAACTTTTGGAAAGGCCTTCAGAAGTCGTTGGGTACTGAATTAAATTTTAGTACAACTTTTCATCCTCAATAAGATGGGTAGTCAGAACGAACAATTCAGACCTTGGAGGATATGCTACGTTCTTGCTCTATGGATTATCAGGGAAGTTGGGACCAACATCTTTCTTTGGTTGAATTTTCATATAATAACAGTTTTCATTCCAGTATACAGATGGCACCATTTGAGGGGTTATATGGGAAGAGGTGGCGAACTCCAGATTTCTAGGATGAAGTTGGTGAAAGGAAGTTGATGGGACCAGAATTGGTAGAAGAGATGGCAGAACAAGTTCAGCTAATTCAGAAGCACATGAGAACAGCTCAGAGTAGGCAGAAGAGTTATGCAGACAACAGGAGGAAGGATCTATCTTTTGAGGTTGGTGAACATGTTTTTTCTCAAAGTCTCACCATGGAAAAGTGTGATGCGATTTGGTAAGAAAGGAAATCTGAGTCCAAGGTTCATTGGACCATATGAAATTCTGGAGAGAGTTGGATCAGTTGCATACCATGTGGCTTTACCTCCGAGTTAATCTCAGGTACACAATGTTTTTCACGTTTCAATGTTGAGAAAGTATATGCCAGATCCATCTCATGTTTTGAGTCCAGAGGTAGTTCAGCTGGAAGAGAACCTATCTTATGAGGAACAACCGGTCCAGATTCTTGACCACAGGGAGCAAGTATTACAGAATAAGGTGATTAAGCAGGTAAAGGTTTTGTGGAAAAACCACACGATGGAAGAGGCAACATGGGAATCTGAAAATGGAATGAGGGATAAGTACCCCAATTTATTTGATAAGTAAATAAATTGCAGGGATGCAATTTTCTAAAGGGGGGAAGGATGTAACATCCCAAGTAAGTAATGAAAAATAGATATTTTTTATCTATGTCTATTAATGATTAAGATATTGTTTTAGAGGCTTAAAATTAAAATAAATACAATCTTATGCATGGAATACACTAATATTTTTAAAAGATTGTTTTATTGCCTTTTGATGGAAAACCCTTTTTAAATCTATTTTTGAAAATTTTATAAGCTATGTTTGTCAAAATAAAATTATTATTTATTATTAGGACATCAAAATTTACTTTGTGTGAATGTTTGGTATTTTTCCGATAAAGTTCATTTTTTAATGAATAGTGAAAAATGTTGTATTTTAATTCAAAACCTATTTTTTAATCTAATTTATTTATATGATTAGATTATCTTTTGAATTGGTTTTGAAGTGAAATTAGAATATATTTTTACCATTTTATCCAATGGTGGTCATTGGAATCAATTTCACTTTGAAATTGGACTTAAACTAGTGTCAATCTTTTGATACTTATTGTTTCATAAAAACACGCTATTTGTCATGACACCGGGAATTAATTATTAAATTAATTAATGTGACTTATATGTTTTTAATTTTTTAAAATAGACTTCATTTTTGAATTTGGAATATCAAATATATCTTAGGGTGAATTTTTGGTAATTTTCTGAAAAACTTCAATTATGATGAATAGTGAAACTACTAAGTGGTACTTATAAAAACTGATTTTTCCGTTTAAATGAAATTTTGCCATAATTGTGTTTTGAATTTCAAAAATACGACATACATGGTTGTCATTAAGAAGTAAAATGTGGTTCAATGAAAATAAAATAATTTTTTGGTGGATAATAACTTATTAAGTTTTTAATCGCGATTAGTGGTAATTAGTGTAGTTTAAGGTAAAACTAAAGTTTTAATAGTATGAGATGAGCTTGAAACTTTTCCTACCCTCATTGGTTGTGTCATGGCCAACCAAGACAAGCCATGGGTCAACTTGGGGACCCCATGGAGCCACTTTGGTTGGGAAATGACATAAATAACTTTTTATTTAATGTAAAAGTAAAAATGACACAAACATAATATGTTTTACGAAAACAATTTTTAAATGGGGTTATAAAGATCAGAGTTTTGATTATAAATAGTAATTGGAAATCTAAAAGGATTTCCTACATCATAGTATTTTTTTATAATTTTTAGACTTTAAATAAATTAAATTATTTATGACATCATGATGATGCAGCGATGACCTCATTATTTAACGATTTAAATAAAATGGAAAGATAATGTAATATCTAAAACGTACACATGTCCAAAACCTATTGTATGGGAATATTTAGAAGCCTTATCATCTTATCTTTTAAATATATCAATGTGGGACCTTATAAATTCGAAACAATTTTGAAAGTAAAATAATAGTTTCATGATTTCCAAAAGTACCCCTCCTCTCCTCTTATAAAAGGCCCCCACCTCTACCTCATTTCACACACTCCTCAAGCCTTTTTCTCGGCCATACCCTGACCATTTTGTCTCTCCACTTCCCTCTCTTACTCCTTGAAGCCTCACTTTGGGCAGAAGTCTTCCCAAGGAAGCCTTTGAGATCAAACCAAAGGTAGTTACCCGATTTTAAGGTAATGTCTTCTTTTGAGTCCTTTTGTTTTATTTTGCTTCTCCAACACCCTAAACTCTTTTTATTCTTTTCATTTGTAACAAATCTAGTATCATAAATATACTAGGATGTTGTTATAATAAGGATTTGAGCTACACTTACACACACCTACATCTAATGGTTAACGAACATACTATTTCCGTGGATGGTGAATTTATGCCTCCCGAAACGATGATTGTTTTACATTCTTTTAACACCTTCAAAGGTGGCCATTAAGATGTCACTATATTTATATATGATATGTAATATGTTTATGTTTTCCTTAAGCTTCTGTGTTTTTCATTTATGGCATACCATTATTGTTTCCATTATGGGTAAACACGATATCTTCATTTTAGGAAGTGCGGACTACCGCCCCCTGAAAGTGATTTGATTCGTTAATACCATATGTGGGATGTGTAAAGGATAAAGTTAATGATATTATATATGTTATTATACTGGAATTATAATATACTCTTATATCATTATGATTCCATTCCAGAAAATACGAAATAGAAATGGAAGTAGCGTTCATGCGTACGTACGGCTTACCGTCTCCATGAACGGTGCATTTCATTTCTTACCTCTAAATGTGATGTAATATTATAAATACAAGTATATGATGAATATATATGATATATATGTTATCCAAATCATTAATATCATTCTGGATATAACAAACCTTTGACCAAATTAACAACATGTAAGTGTAAGAAGTCTATTTTTGACTTAAGAACCAAATACCGACAAAATGAACATTATTAACTTAAATAATTACACAGTGTTCATGACATGGTAATAAGTATATAAAAGGAATAATGAACTTGAAAAAGGTTCTTAAGAGATTATAAATTAACTCATGTTTATTATTTAGGACATTAAATAACGGTCGAGTCAAGTCAGACCCGAGGTATGGGACTTCGTCTCAATCTCCTTTCATTGAGGCATATTTTGTTTTATACACAACCTTCTTTTATATGGTGTATAATCCCCTTTGACTTTTACGTTTATTCAAAAGGAATTTTTTTATACGAAGCGTTTAATAAACGAAAAAAGGGAGTGTTTTTGTCGTACGTATGCGGCGACAACGACTTCTCCGCCGCCGTGACCATTATTTGAGTTTCGGCTTCCTCTACAAGCCATACCTTTTTTTAAAGAAAAATAAATACCATGTTTTAATTTTATTTTATTTTGGTATTGAAAATTGTTTTCATAATGTTTTTATATCAATGTGTTGTATTGATATCTTGTGATTGAAAGGTAGAAATGTTATGTTTCCTTTATGCATGTTTTATGTGATACGATTATGTTGAGGTTCTTGGGAATTATTATGAAGACGGGTGGTTCCGTGATAGACTAAGGGGGGGTGAGCCCGATATAGCTCTCCAATGCATTGGGTAACGCGAAGGAGTGAAACGTTAAGGTTTCTCCGAATAGATTTAGGGAATATACTGTGATGGGTATTCCAAACGTAACCAATAGGGTTACTCCCTACGTAAGAATGTTATGAATGCCTCAAGTTACCTTTATGCCTTATGATTTCTATGATTTATTCATGATTTGATGAGGTATGTTAAAGTGCTTATGTTTTATGGGTAAAGTATGATCTCATCCTTATGTATATATGTACCCATGTTTCCTTTCTATATTTTTATATCCCTTACTGAGCTTTTTATGCTCATCCCAAGTTTTTTTGAAATGTTTTTCACAGGTCAAGGAAAGGTACATGATATGATGATAGTGTCAAGGAAGTGTCAAGAAAGAATCCATGTTTATTTTAAATATGTTTCCATTGATGGGAATGAAGAATACTATCTTTATGTAACCACTTTGTTTATATATGGAATGTAATGCAAGTTTTATGATCTAATTCTCTAAAACTCTAAACCCGAAAAGATCCTCAATGTGTAATCTTGTAATAAATCAAGATTAAGTAAGGTTTAAGGCTGGGGCCTTATAATATAACTATTATATTCATAACATTACATTAACTCATTAGAAATTATATTTTAAGGTCACCATAATTTTACAGAACCTATATGGTTGTATAATTGAGGTGTTGAAATGTTTTTGATATGTAAGGAATATAAAATTTCAATTATAATCCCATTCCATCCTCCAAATTATTGTGTTAAATCCATAATTATGTGTCCCTATTTACTAAACTCATAGAATATCTTATTATCCCAAATTAAGAGGAAAAATTATATTTATACATATCTAAATGCATTTCATGAATATGTTACCAGAATCCCTTTCGTTTAATTTATATAAGTCATTTTACATAAAAAATACCTAAATGGTAAATCTTGGAGCAATATATAGCCAACCACCACTTTCTTATACTAGAAAAAATCTTCTAGGCTGGTGAGTTATCTGGCTCCAAGTCTCTATACCCAAGGATCCTTGACTCAATATAAAACATAATTGCATCACAAGTATAACAGTTAATATTTATAATCTATATAAAAATTCTCAAATAAATCTCATAATCTTTTCCATGCCAAAGTAAAGAAGAAGAAGACCAACTCAATTATCATATATTTCATATAACTTTATATAATATTGTATAGAAATTTATAGAAGTAGTTTAACTATTTTGAACTAAATCATACATCATAATTCATAGTATCATTATTATATTTATAAATAATGTTGGTAATAAAGAAAATAAATGAATAATTCATATATTTTAGCATGAGATAAAAAATTAATGACCAAATCATAAATATAAAAAGTGGAAAAACAATAATTTTGAAATTCATTATGAACATTTTATATTCAAATATATATTAACATGTTTTTATCTAAACCTAACAAGAACTAATTTATGCTACCCTTTCATATGTAATTTACATTAATTATATGATTTTAAAATAAATATAATCATTTTTAATCTAAATATATTATGTAAAAAATTAAAAAACTCATTTTAAAAATTTTCAAACACTTTTCCATATTAATTATCAAAATAGATTTTTACATGGTTTAAATAGTTTCTCAAATAAGAAAATTTATTAAAAAAAATAAAATTAATTGTTATGAACAATTCATAATTAAAAATAACACTTTTATATTTATTGATTATTATCTTATTTATAAAAAAGTTATGAACTATAATTATAAGATGTAAGTAAATAATTTATATCTAAATTATAATTCAAGATATATAATTTCAAACGGTATTTTATATTAGCAATCGATAATATGGTTTTCTTTATTTAAATAATTTTATAGTTACTTATACACATTTTATAAGAGAGTAATTTACAACACTTATTAAATAAAATAAAAATAATGAAAATATTTTTTCCATAATTTATAAAAAATTTATAAATTTTGTAATATAGATAAAAAATAGTAAATGGAAAATAAATCTTTTATATGAATTGAGTATTTAATGATATAAACAAGATCATTCGATTGAATTTAGTGAAAAAAATTAATGTGCCCAAATATTTGGATACCACAACTTATATGTTATAATCATTCATTATCAATCATATATGACAATATCTTTTGTCACAACAAATGAATTTCTTATCATGGTTTTCAACAAGCCTGATGCCACCTCAGGGATATGAAATTTTATTTCGTTAGTATGCATTAGATTGAAACAACACCATAAATAAATATGATACACCATATCATACATTTTTATATTTTGAAAAAAATAAAGGGCTTATGTCATGTTTCCATTAAGATATCACATATGATATTAGGTGATCCTATCATATTTTATGATATAATATTTCATAATATAAGATAGATAACAAAATCGATATCATATTTGATATTATCCCATTTTGAAAATAATGTTATCTTTCAAATGACATACCATTTTATTATGATATAATAAAAGAAATAAAAATGATATGAGTATTTCTTCATTTTTTACATGATATTTAGAATCGAAAAACATATCGGGGATCTAATGCCGCATTTTGTTTTCTATTAATAAAAAACACTTATTTATAATACTATAGGGACTAAAAACCATAAAACCCTATATCTATAGGCTTTAAAACCGAATCCATGAGTAAAATAAATAAGAAAAATTCATCTACCTTGAAAAAATATTATTGAAACTATTGTATTATGTTATTAATTAAAATTAACATACCTTAGGAGAAACCCATAGGTTTCTTCCTCTATTGTGTATCTATGGGATGACCTAAAAAATTTTATGGGTCCCTTCTTCCTTATAAGATATGGTAATGGATTTTATGTTAATAGTCATAGGATGAATTGTATACTGAGAGAATCCATAGGTATTATGGAAAAAAATAAAATAGAAACCTTATCATGGTTAATTACTCCTTACAAAGGCCTTAACACACTATTTATCCTTCTCAAGCATTCAACCCTTTGTTATTATAGATTAAATCCATATTTCTAAAAATTTATCGAGAAACCCTAGAACTCATCTAGAGTATTAATAAAGAAAATAAATAATATTCTAAAAAAATAAAGTTTTCACAATACATCTCAGGTAATTTTGTTAAAAAATACAGTAAATATTCAACAATTCAATAGGTTATTCAATGAGTGTGCCTCCAGAGTATGCATTCACTTATAAATAGACCTAGAAATTGTATTTTACCCAATTTTTATGAAATTTAAATTAATTTATTATCATTTTACAATGGGAAAATGGTCTTGTGTTACATCTATATGATATTTTTAGATTCCCCACCTTAGATATCCCCAATGTTTGAATCTATTGATGTTTGGTATCAGATCAATGGTTTATCACTTTATATTTTATTATTGATTTTTTAATTTGATTTATTAATTAGTGGAACCCTTATTGAAATGGTTTTACATGTAATCATGTTATTAGGATTAAATAATTTGATGCTTTTAGTTCTTTGTTTTTGATAATGTGAAGGATAACAAAGAATTTGATTAAATGGGTGTGATTTAAAATCATCTATGGGTTTAGGTAGGTGGATTATTATATAAGATTTCATGGGAAAATATTATATTATTGAATGTTGGATTTTATTTAAATAATTATTTAAAATTAAAATTATTATTTTACGTTGAAAAATTGATTTTTTTTTGAATTGATTAGGTGAAAATGATTCTAGTATATTTTTTAGTGTGTGTATAATTTCAAAAAAAATTATTTATTTGTAAATTTGAATTTTCTTCTGGAATATGATAGATTTTATTTCATGGAAATTTTAATAATACATTAAAATCTTATATGATAATAAATAATGAGTTAAAAAAAATATTTTCCTCTATTATGTAAGATACTAAACATGGAATTCTCTCTATTATATGATTCTTTTAGTGATTTTAACATTAAATAATGGAAATCATGTAAAAAGGGGTGTTTTATATTTTTTTTAACTCATATATGAAATGCAATGTAGTGTTTATAAGAAAGGTAGTAAACCAACGATGTTTTCTAATGGATTATCCTATCATATTTCTATTGAAATATTTTACCACATTCTAATTTTTATTTTGTTACCGAATCAATATCATTCACTATTTAACCTCACCTATTTATAAACATCAACCACTAACATACTATGATCGGAAATATGTGATATAATTTTCCTATTGAGTCTATTGGTTATCATTATTCCTTTACCAAATGTATAAACAGTTGAAAATCCCCCATGTTAGGCCTAACAAAAGGGTTATCTCCACTGTGCGTAGCCCATGATTGTGAGGCCACTCCCCATTATACTTTAGAACTCTATCATATGAAGGATAAAAATGGAGTTGAATATTTGAATGGAAAAAACATGTTTAGAAAACCATAATGTATAGGGTATTGATTATTATAGAAAAAAACAACCAGTTTAACCACACATCACCATAACTCATAATAAAAACCTAATTGAAAGAGAGATATATTCAAAACTCGAAGCCACATAACTGGTTTATTTCACCTTAGATCTGCAACAAGGATAGATATCTATCATCACAGAGTTATAAGATTATTGGTGGAGAAAACATATATATTATGTAAATGAATAAAAGTATATATGGTAGAAAAGTTAAAAGATATTGAATTTAATGAATCATAGAATGTATACTCCCAGAGCGTCATCTTCTTATAATTAAAAACCTCATTTTCACTAGTTTTGTAGATTATTTAATGTAGGTTATATAATCTCAAATCTTTATCCATTTTGGATTTCATCACCCACGATCACCTCATCCCTTGATCTAATTGTTCAAAGATTTTTTAAAAAATAATTTTCTGATTGAATTAAATAATGGTATGGGGAATATTTAATGGTCACCTTGGGTATTCATGTTCCCTATATTGAATTATCCTTCATCTACAGACATGATAACTCCATTAAAATTTTAATTTTGAAGAATTAGATAGTGGGAAGTCTAGATAACATTTATCCAAGTGATGTATCATGTGTCAACCTCACAATGATGAAATTAGTCATAAATTATGTATTAAATTATATTACATGTAGTTCATGACTTAAAATAGTGTATAAATTGTTGATATAGATTTTGTTTTTTCGATTTGTATTACTATATTAGAGATTTAATTTATATTACTAATCGATAAAGTGTGTACTAGAATTTTTGATTCATTATCCAAAAACAAAACTCTATGATGATGATCACATTATGGCATGTTCGTGTTTTGTGTTTTATTTTGAGACTATATTGGAGTGAAATATATATTTTTTGATACTTATTCTATGTTATTATAAAAAATCTACCTAGTTGAAAAAACATCCATTTTGAGTTTGTGGAACATTATATGTGAGTATGAGGTAAAACAAGAGGTTTTATACCTTCTTAGGATCACATACTATACATATATTTGAAGGGTATGTAACATCAAGTTATGTTATAATATGGTTTTCATTAAATATATATAAATATTATTTATTGATGTTAGAATTAGTGATATTATTTCTTATTAGGGACCAAAACAAACTTGTTAATATATAGAAATAGCCTACAATACATAGAAAATTTGTCAATAGCTAAATTTTAAATATCACCATGGATTTCATGGACATTTTCCACTAAAAACCATCAAAACAAATTATTTAACCGAAAAACATAATGAATAAAAAAATAACAATTTAATCACTAAAATCATTATTTTAGTCCATATATTTATTAATCCCCACAAAAATCCTAAACATTTAATATTTTGTAAATAATCACACAATATTAAAATAGTAGGTTTATTTCCAAATAATTTCATAATAAATATATGGAAATTTCCTTCTAAATCAACCCCTAAACTAAACATTTTCCATTGATCAGAAAATAAGTAAATAAAAAACTATATCCACATCAAATCGTAACAATGATCACATATCCCCTCATGTTTTTTAATTGGTTAAAATTAATTCTAAATAGAGAGATATTTTTTAAATAAAAATACAAATTGGATAACGATTTTAAATCCTTCGTTCTCTTTCTCCATATCATGTTTTCAAATTAACTCGTCATTGATTTATCTTATGAAACATTCATATACATCATTTCACCATGTTAATTTAGTATTACTACTCATGTTCCCCTCCATTAATCTAAGTATACAGGTTATAATTAACAGTTTAGTAAGCATTTAATCATTCATAACTCTTATTTAGTAATTAAAACAAATCCAAAAAATAACCCATCCCTTATATATGAAATCAAACAAAGTTATTTTTATAATTAGGGAATTGATCATGGATTTAGAAGACTTTATTAGATTGATCTAAACTCCTAGTTATGATTTTTCAGACAAAATAATAGAAAAATACAGTTCCCTAACTGTCTTATAGTACATTAGTTCAGATTTAAACTACATTAAAAACTGTCGTTCAAATTATATATTGATTACATGGTCAATTAAATAAACACCTTCACTAGTCACCATTCTTTAACACAATCACCAATGTGTCACCAAACTAATCTGTTCTTTTATCTCATCATTTATCCAGTTCAAAAAACATCAACTATGAAACCAAAAAGGGTCAAATATTTATTGAACTTCTAGATTTCATTGAGGAATATGAATTCAATAGGATGATTATGTGAACTGACATATGGTTCCGTCATGACCATCTAAAAACTAGTCCCACACACTAAAAACCATTATAACATCAGGGTTATATGAACATGATTGATATGAAACTCCCTACTATAAATGGGTCCTTATCTCCACTCCACTAGATTATGATTTGTTTTCCAAAACTCATGTTATGATTAAAATATATATAAGTTAGATGATTAAAAGGGATAAATATTAATATCCATGTCAAAAAAGTTTAACCTTTATTTTTGAGATCCTAACTAATTAAAAATATATATTTTAAGAGTTTCGATTTGTAGTATTGATCATACTGGGTAATCTCTTGGGATGTTTCCTAGGATGTGTATGAGTGAGGATAAAGAACAATAAAACAATATCATTTGGACAGTGGATACTTTCATTAATCGTATGATCCATTTGGGAATGTGGGTGGAGCCTAGGAATGCGATAACACTTGTCAATGGACCTTTCATTTCGAGGGACTACTTAATTATAATTCTATAGTTTATGAGGTTTTTAATGGAGTAGTAATCATGATGGGTAACCACTTGGGATGTTTCCCAAGGTCTGCATGAGTGAGGAAAAATAACAATAAAAGAACATGTGTCGGACAATGGGGAAATTCATTAATTAAATGACCCATTTGAGAATGTGTGTGGGTCCCATGGATGGGATAACATATGTATACGGAACAAATGGTGTGCCTTTGGGGCCTAGTTGTTACATTAGTGTCATTAAAGGAACCATGAAAAAAGTGTGGTGGAACTTCCTTGGTTGAGATGTAGGGTACAGAATGGGGATGTTTTGGTCCAAAAGGTGGTTTTAATATAATACCTTGAGAAGTTAAAAGGATTAAAGTTATATATTTTACTGCCAATTCAAATAAGGTGAGACTTTATTTTTGGGATCCTACTTGATTATAAATCCACAATGAACATCGTTTTTTTGGAGTAGGGATCAGGATGTTTGACATTCGGGGAAGTTTCTCATGGTTTGTGTGAGTGATGAACAATAAAACTGAAATAATTTGTGTTGGATTTTAAGGAGAGCCATTAGTTTGATGGACTGTTTGGCACATGGGTGGTTCCTTGGGGGTGATAACGCATATCTATGAAGAAATTGGGTTTTTAGGGGGAATTTTACATTATTTCAATCCTCAACCATAAGAATTGAACATATCCACCACTCTCATATTCAAATGCAAGGATTGAAACAATAAAAATTCACCCATTCATGTCGTATAGGAACATTATACTAAATATTCAATGAAATTAATATCATAATGAGGTTCATGCCCTATCTCATCTAATTGTCCTTTCCCTACCACATGGCTTCACCCATACCACTCATAAGGAATATATTGTAAAGGTTTCCCCTGTAAGGACCCTTTCTACTTATTCTGAACATCACCATCCTTTATGATACTAATAATAAGATCTATCCACAAAATTTTTTATATACCACTAGGATATCATAAATTTATCCAAAAGATTTGGGTTATCAAACAATAAAAATACACAAATTCTAGTCAACACACCCCACAGGGGAACAGAAAAAACTCACCAAGGCTCCACAACCCTCTACCAAGCGTTCAAGGAAGTACACCAATTATATTGACAGTGCATTTACAAAAGTTAAATACTTAACTATGTAAACACACATTGTTTGTCCTACCAGTAAAAGTATAATAGGCCCATCATATAATATCATAATTTCACTGTAAAAGAATATGTTATCACCCCCTGACTTCCAGATCTTACCAAAACCCATGATTCAAATACTCTACTACGAACAATGACCAAAACTTTACTAATCATCTTGTTAGTCATGAATTATTAATCCTAGGATAAAATTCCAAAGGAATCAACTAAACAAACTACTGGTATTCCACATTTACTAGCTAAAGGATTACTTGATGCCTCCATATTGCAAGAATGACACCGTGCATATATATAGGGTAATAAATTCCCAACCGTTAAGCTAGGAATTGTTTCATGAACCTGGAGATGTTACCTATGTATCCATCACATACCGAAAGGGAATCTGAAACTGTTAGTGTCAATAATCTGAAATATAATTCCTTTCAAAATTAGAATATATATTTAGAACTATTAGTAAAGGTCCCCAACTATAACTACATCAAAACTAGGTTTCGAAAAAGTTTCACCTATCACGTAAGACAAAGAATTTAACTTTTATTACATCACTAAGATTATTCAAAGGAATGTGATATATATCTCCTAGATTAGTCTCAAGTATCACTAAAAAAAGGACAAAAAAATTTTAGAGCCACATTTGGGAAGTCACTAGGTCCTCCCACCCATTCCATCAGTCATATTATCAATCTGAAACACACTAGATGACACTGGATCTTTTCTCTCGGTAATATGTCATCCAATAAGCCAATACACCACTCCAAGTACATAAAACATTATAATGACTCCAATACATCACACCCATTCTCAGATTAAATATAAACAAATGGTTTGACATACCACACTACTAAACACAACTTATCACATACCCAAAAGTTCATAACACAAGAAGAAAATGAAATGGGTGTAACATTCAACATGAAAAAAACCACATAAGAATAAAGGTTTAAAAAATGGGCTCTCTAACTAGCCCCATATATAACCTACTATGGTTAAAAATATGCATATTGAATGTCCACCACCTCCATAGGGTCAACCATAATTCAAACCTTTGGAAAAAAACATGAAAGGTCAATCCACATATTTAATATTTCCAACACCAAAATTATGGGGTTTACATACACACTTCAAAGGATATCTCACTAACATAAGGCTACAATAGTCAGTTTCTATCCAAATATATATTATTTTTCTTTGAAAAAACTCACACTTTTAAACATTACAATTTTACAAGGTTTTAAATACCAAAATATAATAAGACTCACATTTCAAAATTTAACATCTTATAAATTTCAAAATCTTAAATTTCAAAATATCCCAGGATTTTTATTTTTTAATTCATCATTTCATATGTTTCCTTTTTCAAAATCTTTAATAAGATAGTAAGATGAGAAATTATCTATGACATGGTTGAATATAATTTAATTAATAAGCTATAAAGTAAAAAAACTTATATGTTTCTTATAAGATATCTATTTAATAATGATTTTCTATTGAAAATCTATTTTTATATACATTTACATAAATATATCATCTAGGTAATTGGACTGGTATGATGGCATGGCACCACATTTTCGTCTGGGAAAACACTAAATGAGATTTATTAGAAACATTAAATGAAAATCCTCATTTTTTAAAAATGGAATTCACAAAAAGGACAATATATATCAAAAAATACATTGAGAAGATGATACAAATCCCAGAAAACATAGAATTGACAACTAAATGTTATTCCCATAGCTTGATGTGTACCGTGTGATTCCCTACATATATAAAATAATGTATGAATCGAAGAACTATCTCTTTATATAACTGCAATATAATATAAATTTAAAAAAATTAATGTCAGACTTTATTTTTCTTACTCAGGGAGAAAATTAAATACAATCACAAAAAAATAACCTTGAACAATAAGTCCCATCCCTAGAAACATTAGTTTCTTTCATGATTTGTTTGATCACTCATAGGCACGACCTTATTACTAAGATCTCAAAAATCATATTCTACCATAAACCATGAAAACTAGTTACAAATAATAAAATAAGCATTGATATCACTTTGTAACATCACATTACTCGAGTTCACTAATAAGTATTAGTATTAAAGTTTCTAAAAAACCTCAAGAAGGCCCCCTATATAAATGAGGATTAGTACTATTGGAGGTGATATATATGATTTTTCGGAGAGACTATAATATCTAACAAGAGTTTCAATAGTTACATGAATTATAGAAACACATAAACTAGTCCATAGGAACATCACAAATAATAAATGGGATGTGAAAAAATAAACTAATTACCACAATTATATAATAGAAGGAGTATGGAAAAAAATTATCCACGAATAATCTATGGCTAGATCATTTAAAAGGATAAAAAGAGAACAAAAAATTAAGCTATAACTATATAATAGCCTCAACTATTCTAGTTTCTTGCCCAATACACTAATCTTTCTTCCACTCTAGAAATCCTTGAAAACCTTATAAAATGGTACCTTTCCCTAAACATATTACCTGCAATAAATAGTGTCATCTACTCAGGTAACCAATTTTTATAGAAGCTCGAGAATAGGTTGAGTACAAATTATCATGACACCACTAATGAAATTCCTAAAATAACCATTCTCGTAATGGAATTATATAAAGAAGTTCTACAAATAAAAAATTTAACCATTTGAATTTTTTTTATAAAAATAGTAAACAACCAGTAATTCTAGAGTTCATGGTGGCACCTGAGGATGATTATAAAATTTTCAAACCTTATGTTTGAGACCCCTTTCAACTATACCTATAACAGCCAGTTCCAAGGAATCATTCATCACATCATAATGATCATGCTTCCCAAGATTATAGAATTTGGATTCCCTGCTAAACATGATAATTGTCATGGACTTCCTCTATGACAGTTTTTTTCTCTATGTATCATAATCCAACATGAAATAAGGGCCTCCCCTAAGTGATTTTTCTTTTCCATAGAAAGAAGAAAAATAGTAACAAAATGACAATTATATGATTTTTATTAGCTAAAAAATATTACCATCCATAAAGGGTGCTTCTAGAATGATCCACAACCTCCCTAGTGGATGGTTACCTTTCCTTGAAAACAAAAGTTCTACAATGGGAATCTTCAATAGATTTAAAAATAAACACCCCTAAATGGTGTTTTTATTATGTGTAATACATGTCCACCCCAAAACAATAATTTCTATTTTCTTTTTATATAATTCTTATTAAATTTTGTATTCCCATAAATAAAAAATAAGTCTATAAAATTAAAACGGCTCATAAAAATTTACTATCCAATGTTTCCATATCAATATAATCATCTTTTAAACCATGATCACCACTATGGGGTGTATTAATTAACAATAATATTTTTTAACCACAATAATAATTTATTTTAAAAGATTATAATGATCATTTAATTCCAAAATGAAAGCAATTTATTATGTCATTTACATACCATTTGAATGAAAACATATCACACCACCATAGGACATACCACTATAAAATGCCCCTTGTCATTTCAGAAAACCTGAATGAGAAAGAATCACTCCATTTTAATAGTTATATACCTAATCCCAGATCACCATAATTTATAAAACCAAAATATAGATTTCAATAGGCCTTATTCAAGAGTCTATTCCATTTAATGTAACTAGTGATTATGATTCTCTATTTCATAATATTCAATTGGAAATCATAATCCCTAATTTGGAATAGTTGTAATAGGGATAAAATATTCAATAATTTATAGGTAATGAAATACAATTATCTAAAATATGGGGTATTCTAAACAATGAAAAACCTAATTTAAAACCAATAATTAATTCAAATATCATCAAATTTCAAACTGGAAATACCACACTATACATGTTCCAAAAAATAAATAATGGATATGGGAAAAATAAAAGACCAACAACCTCATGCTTAAAGAATACCAAAATTCAATTTCTAACATTTGGTATTTATGAAATCTAAATAAAATAAACACACTATAAATACAAAATATTTTAATAAACAAGAAAGAAACTACTAGATAGTGGTGTAATTGATGACTAAAAGAAACATGAGTAGTGGTGTTACTCAAGGGTCTTGATCTCACTAAGACGCAACTCTAGTATTCAAGTATCAAGGGATATATATCATATAGAAATAGGGAGAGGAATTGGAATTCAATGTATATTCATGAGTTGATATGGGAGGAAATCATTTGTGGATGAATAAGTGGGAAATATGGACAAATAGCCATTTTCCCTTATAAAAAATACTAAAGAGGCTATTGGAGAGATAGTGGGATAATGGATTTATGATGCTAGGTCACTGGTCAAATAGTGTGCCCTATAGTATTCTTGGGATACTACCTTTTCCACTAGATATTTGCTAGAATGGTGGAATCCATACTTAGGGTCCCAACCACTATTGGACCCTCCAAATTCTCACTCGAACCATCCGTGATCACTCTTGAGTCACATTTCATGTCCAAAAATATTTTTTTAGATTTTTGGACTCTCATTATTTTATTATAAAGTTCTATTTTAAATTCCCCTCTCTACTAAATCCAAAATCATGTTCTTTATAATGAGATGAACTTTTATAAATAAAATTTCATATGTTATTGTGTTGGAACCAGGGTCTTCAAAGCATGATTTGGCGTATGGTTTGTGTTTGTTGTCAATCCTCAGAGGAAGTTCAGGATGTTTTTGAGGATCAGAACATCAAAATTTGGCTAAGGAAAGAAGGTCGCGCAAGTATTGGTTGGGTCACGCAAGTGAGTTGCGCGACAGAGGTTACTGGAGACAAGACTTGCGCATTGCTGAGGGACTTGCGCGCCTCCGCGCAGGGGGTCCAGTTTTCCTATAAATACTGGACCACCCCTCCTCATTTGTAACGGAGTTCAAGACTGGGAGATTGTTCGAGCTCTCGTCGCGCAGGTGGTTGAGCCGCGCAGGTGGTAGTTTGGTCGCGCAAGTAGAGCTTGGGCGCCGGTTGTCTGTTGTGCGCCCAAGGCGGTTTGGGAGAGAAATGAAGTGAACCATGCAAGTTTGTTGTCAGGGAAGGAAGCATCGCACAGGTGCGTTGGTGACACTTGCGCGCCAGTTTGGACTTGTGCGCCGTATTGGGACTTGCGCGTCCGGCTTGGAGAAGCGCGCCAGGTTTTGCTGAAGCCCGTCGGCCTATTTGGAGCTGCACGAAAGCTAGGAGACTACCTGATACATTTGAGGAAAAGTGATATTCTTCTTCTGGTAAGAATCAGACTTCAATAGAGAATCTAGATATAATAGAGGATGCATTCTTATGAAAATGATGAAGAGACCTTCAAGTCTATAAACTGAGTGGGACTTCACCAACGGCAGTGAGCTAGGGGGAGTCAACAGGAGTGACCCGAGGGGAGAAATGGGCTATCCCTGATCCTTTATAAAGGCAGTGATTCTGGGACAGAGTAACTGTACCCTAACTTTTGTAATCTACCGCTAGTGAAGCATAGTGGATTTTGGTACGACCGACAACCTGTCGGTGTATGCTTCTTGGACGTAGCCCTTAGTGGTGAACCAAGTAAAAAGGGCTGTGTCTTCTCTGTGCATGTGAATGTTTTCTTTATGATCATAATCATTATACAGGTTCAACAAGTTCCTACCAACGTGGGAACAAGATCCATCACATTAAAAGAAAAAGTGGTCACCCTGATTCACCCCTCCCCTCTCAGGGTGTCCCGGGGTCCTTCATATTGAACTAGATTACCTATTTTATTTATAGAAAACACATAAACGTTTTGGTTTTATTGTATCCTATAAAATTTAGATACTGTTGAGAATCATTTAAATTGACAATATATCCATAAAAAAATTCATATGATTAGTACCAATATATGGTTTGGATAAATCCAGTAAAAGAAAAAAAAGGAAGAGATGGCCTTGACTAGTAGGATCAAACACTATAATCCCCATATATCAGAGCTTTTTAGAGAGGTAGAATCCCTTGAATTTTCCCTTGACCAGGCCCTTGACAATATATAATAACTGAATAACATGAAAAATCATTTATGGGAGATTTTGAAGCTCATCTAAATCACATCCCAAACAATGTCTGCTGAACCACCAGATGAAAATATCCCCATCACACACATCACCCTAGTGAAATTTTCTAGTATGATAAAGGGATATGTATCAAGACACTAATAATAAGAATATGTTTATTGAATATAATAATGAATATATTTTGTTTTTATTGTTTGTACATTGTATATTATATTAATTTGGATTTGATAAAACAAAAATTGTATTTTTGGGTAATATTCAATTTTAGTTAAGCAATTTATTTTGTTGAGTTAATGGATTTTTGAAATATATTTTATTTTAAAAAATTATTATTTTTAAAAATTATTTTTAATTTTTAATGATAATATATTATTTATGATGTTAAATTTAATTTTTATATGGGTTCAAAAACTATAATTTTCAAACAAAACTGTGAAATTCACAATAAATGATGATTATTTTTTAAAAGTTAAAATTATAATATTTAACGAACTATTTTTATAAAATAAATATTTTTGTTGTAATTAGTATGTTGAAATTTTCCCATGGTAAGTTTTTCATAATTGTTTGTGATAGTTTATTTTTTTGGTTAAAATTAAATACGATATAAATATACAGTGTGTTTTATGATATTATAATGTCCCAAAAGTAATGTAATAAATTCAATAAGATGTATACATAACCAAATATATGTTTTCCCTTTAATTTAATGTATTTCTAGGTTATTTGATAAATTTTCTAAATCCATTATGAATTTTACTAAACCTATATTATATTTTAAGGTTCTAAAATCATTTCTTTAAGAACAAGTCTCACTTCCAAATCACCATGGGTAATATTTTAGTATGTTCATCCCTTAGCATTATAAAATAATTAAAGGCACTCTTCTTTTGAATAATACAGTGGAAACAATCATTGGAAGGATTGTTATTTTTATTACATTATTGTATGGAATCTAAAACATATGTATGAGAAATAATAAAGAAATCCCCTCTCTTTTCTTATATAAACCTACCCAAGATTCCCTTCCAATAAACTCAAAAAACATGGAGCATGTGCTCACTCTTACCTATAATATTTAGATCCTCTCAAAGTTCCCCAATCTCTAACGAATCCCCTTCCAAGCTTTTGGAATCACCCCCTCAAGGTAATTGATCCTATCATTCTCCTCTTTATTCAAGAATCATTATTATTATACAAATTTTATCTCCAATTACTATTATTGGGATATGTTATTAAATACCCCCCTTAATGACCTTATGATTTCTAAATTCTGAGAGACCCATTTCACTCTCATTAATCCCTCCCATAAACATTTAAGTGCCCCCATTATGCTGCTGAATTTTCACTGTGAATTTCAGGGAAAACAATTGTGTATTGAATACCTATACCCAATTCATATCAATGTGATAAATATTATTCACTTATACTTATTTTATTTTGGAAATACATATATATAATCCAAAATACATTATATTTGGATTATATTTTATTAAATATGTTCTTATGTATGTGAACTATGTGGCAGACTAATGCATGCACATGATATGATTATAATGGGTATGCCTAGATAGCACTCCAATTCATTGGGTAATGGTTTATTCTCATGAGATTCCATAAATATTGCATGAGAGGTTATCCTGTAAAAATTATGTTTTGTTGTACTGTTGGTTAAAAAAGACATATGCTTATGATATCATGTTTAAAGTTATTGACACATTCCAATGTTTCCTTTATGTTATCATGCTACATCATGGATCATTTTTAATATTTATGAGTATCTCCTCTTTTATATCGCATGGAAATACCTACCATATAACATGTAATACTTTCTTCCTATTATGTTTTGTTTATTACCTTATCGGGACTTATATCTGACCTCATTATCATATTTTTTCCCAGGTTATCAAATATAGTTCTAAAAATTATGGAATAATATGAGCATGTAAAGGATGTTTACAATAATGATAATGTAACCCCTATTATCAATTTTTTTAATGTTCCAAGTACCCAAAGACACTGGGATTTTCAATAATTTAGATTGTATTATGGTTATTCCCCTGTAATAAATCATGAATTAATATATAAAAAATAAAGGGGTTGTCATAGTTGTAATCAGATCAATGTTTAGTTATTTTTTTGATTAGGATCTGAAAATGATAGTGAAAGCCTTAGGTATAAGACTAAACATAAGAATATATTACTAAATTTTGGTAAGGTATAAATTTAGTGGTTTCCATTAAAATTAATCCATGTTAGGGATATTCAATTTGATGTGGTAATGGAACAGATGTAGCTATGGGTAACACCTAAGAAAACCTCATTGAGTTATACTCAACATAGAAAAGGTTCATGATAAGGGACGTTGCTACACACCTGGATTGATAATCATAATGGATATGCTTTTTTAAATTCATAAGAACATTAAAACCCATTATTAATGTGGAAAATTCTCATATGTCTCAATAAGGGGAAATAGATTAGGGATAACAATGATTAAATACTAGAAATTCATATGTTGCGGAATAATTGAAATTTACAAATTACCCCTTCAATGTTATTGGATACTTATTTATGTGTTGAATAGTTTAATGTTAATCATTCCTAATTTTATATTTATTCTAGATGATGGATAGAAATAGGAGGACCCATGTAAAAAACCAATGTGAATGGAAATGTAATGACTTCTCAAATGAGATTCCCAGCCCAATTGGATCAAGAAATCACAAACTTTGTAAAAATACTCTATAAGATGACTCATGTTATGAAAATAATCCCGAATCAAAATGAATTCCCAAATCCCCGTAATAAAAAAAAGATATAATTATGATTTTTAAGTAAAAATTTCCTCAAAATTACAATAGTTCATATAATACCTTAATCATATAATAATTGATCAACTCCATTGAGAAGATATTCTCAATCCTTCAATGTTCTGAGCAAAAAAAGGATATACTGGATGTTTATCTTATAGAGGTAGAAGATAATATGTGGTTGACAATGTTCAAGTATATTAATATTAAGAAAGAGAACAAACTAATAGGGTTAAATGATTTTGGGAAAATGTTTTTTGAAAAACATTTTCACAGTGCTCTACGACTTAAAATGTAATGGGTTTTCCAAACCCTTGAGAAAAAATAAGTTGAATCTTTCAAGGAATACAAGGAAAACATCACAATACTTTCATGATATACCTATTATTTTTTCATTACCCCCAAATTAAATTTCTATCACTTTTTTTGTGATAAAACTAATTCTTTGAAAAGCCATGGAAATTCTAGAATTTGATAGCAATGAGGAAATTATCATCTGTTTCCTCAAAGATGAGATAAACATCATCAAATATCATGGTTATGAATGGAATAAGAAGCATAAATTGTAGTTTAATTATCAAGGTGAAATAAATAAATGAAATTTATGTAATAAATTTAAACATCCCACTTGTAATAATTTTTGAAATAAGAACTGAAAAAATTTCCTATAAGGAAGATGAAATGGATTATGTATTGAATGAAAGGGAACCAAGCCAACAACTATCGATGGGAGAAACGCATAAATATAATGGAAGAGGGGAAAAATTGAGCCAAACCTCATCCTGTTGTCCAATGTTTAAACTACAAGGAAAATGACACTATTGGAACCACTTCCCTAAGACAAGGGTTGTTGGAGACAATCAATGATAACAAACTACAAGGTGGAAAGGGTGATCTTATTCAATCACAACCGTTGGGGTGGATCCCAAAAATAAAGTGGTCAAATGTACACTATTTATTCTTTTAAGATTATAGAAAATAGTTTTTGATCCTGGTTCTATGAATTCTATCATATAAAGTATGTTTACTTGTACTAGTCACACACTACCAAAAATAATGGAAGTAGAGATGTTAATGTAATTGAATAATAAGGAAATTATTTAATCTAAAGCATATAACTCATAACCTATCACAATTATTTGTCAAAAAATCCCATTGAATCTTGTGATACCCCAGTTAGTGGAATTTGATTCAATTATAGGTATGGATCTGGTTTCTTTATATAGAGACTACATAAATTACCACCTGAAGTAAATTTTTCTCTGTATTACAAATTGTCCCACGATTCTATAAAAGTTCAAGGAGGGGGATGGATCTTCTTTAGAACCAACATCTCAATAATGGATATTATTTCCATATGAGAAATGATAAATATATATATATATATATATATATTAGATTATTTAGTCTAAGTAAAATATTATCCTTGTAGACATTACTATTGTGAGGGATTATACTAAAGTTTTTTCTAAAGGATTTCTTGGTCCCCTCCTAGCCTAGTTGGCTGAATTTTCAATAGAACATATACCTGGGGATTTTCCAATATCTAAGAATCTATATATAATGTTTTTATGGAACTCAAGAGGAATAAGATACAACTACATGAGAATATAGATTAAGAGAGCATATTCCCAAGTACTTCACCATGGGGTAAACCAATACTATTCATCAAAAAGAAGGATGGGTTAATGTTCCTTGGAATTGATTATTGCGAGCTCACCAATATCAAAATAAAAAAAATAACAATTAACACATATTGATTAGTTCCTCTATAAGCTATGTGGAGTCCAATACTTATCTACGGTGTATCTCTATACAATATATTATCAAATAAGGGTGAATAAATAGGACATCTCTAAGACTACTTTCTATAAAACGTATGGGGACTATTAGTACATAGTAATGCCATTTGGACTCACTAATGCTCAAAATACTATCATCCAAATGATAAATATAGTCTTTAGAGACTACCTTGAAATTTTCTTTATAGTCTTTATAGGTAATATTATAATATACTCCAAAATAATGGTGGCATATGAGGATAATTTGAGCACCATTCTAAATACCTTACAAAAGGAGAAGCTTTATGAAATGTAAAAAAATGTGATTTATATTTGAATTAAGTATCATTATTGGGGAATATTATCATAATCAATGAGATAAACGTGTACCATTAAAGGATAAAAGAATATTATTGACGCCAAAGGTGAACATATGTGGAAAACATCTATAATTTCTTTGGATTAATTAGGAACTATCATCAATTTGTGAGAACATTCTCATGATTTTTAAAAACTCTAACCATGATTACATAGGAGGGAGTAATTTTTTTTGTAATATTAAATACGAAGAGAGACGCATGTTGTTGAAAATTAGGCTTATCACTAAAGATGAATTTACACTACCCAACAGTGAGGAACTTTTCATGATATAAAATAATGCTTCAAATAAGGGATTGGGGTTGTGCTAATATTGAATGAAATAGTGATTGCATTTTCCTGAATGAAATTAAATATTAATGGAATGAACTAACCAAATAATTATCTAGAGTTGACTATAGTGATATTCACATTGATAATATAAAATCATCGACTCTATAGGGTGAAGATTGAAATATATAATGATCATAAGAGCCTCAAGTATATATTCACATAGAAAGAGATGAATATGATCCAATGAAGATGTTAAGAGATGATTAAGGAATATGAATGCTCAATCAATTACCATGTAGGGAAGGAAAATAAAGTGTCATGTTCTCTAGGTTGAAATTATCCTGCAATTTTATCATTCATGAGAAATGAGAAGGATCCAGGCTTCTTAGACTTGAAAAGGTTGTGCATGGGAATCATAAAGGAAGGAAAATCATCAACCCATTCATAAATGATTTATCAACTATCCCTTATAGAGAAGATAATAGTAACTCAAAGAGATGGTGGGTAAAGTAACATTAATGTGGAAGGTATAAGAAAATGGAAATCGTTGAAGTTAAAAATTTATAAAGAAGGAGTTATAAGATTTGGGTCAAAACAATGTGTATCATCAAATCCCAAGTAAAATAAATAGATGTTGAAAGATACACATAGATCACCCTTCTCAATTCATATAGGGAGTAAAATTATGTATTGATGACTTTTATATAACTATTTGTAAGAAACTATTTAAAATTAGATCATGAGAAATACATCAAGGAGTCTTTTATGTCAAAAAGTGAAGGCTGAAAGGTAGAAACCAAGGTTATGATGAAACCATTACCCATACCCACATTGAAATAGGAAAACATAACCACTGAATTAATCACTGGTCTTAAAAATAAATCAGTAGAAAATAATGTTATATGTGTTATGGTGGATCATCTTACAATATCTTTTCACTTCATTGAAATTTTAGAGTACTTATCACTTTATCAACTTGAATGTATATACATTAAAGAATTGGTGAGGATACATGGAAAACCACTATTGATTATATCTGATAGAGATACAATATTTTCTACCATGTTCAATAAGAATATATAATATGGTATAAATAATGAGTTTAACTTCAACATGAATTATTTCCATCTGATCATTGTCCAATGTGAACAGACTACCCAAACACTCGAGGTAATTTTTGACGCTCATTTTTGTCACAGAGTCTAGACGAATGAAAAGGGAAATGCCTTAGCATAAAGTGATTCTACCTTTGACAAAAAAATCAAAAATTAACAAAGGATTGAACAAGGCCTCAAATGTACATGGGTCACGAAAGTTCCCTATTGGTCATGCAAGTACATGTGCGCGCCACGTAATGGTCGCGAAGGTGACTTGCACGCCCTTTTTGAAAATTCTCCTAGGGTCTCTCCAGTCTATAAATACCCCTGTGGCCCCCCCATTTCGGGGATGAAAAATTCCAGAACCTCAAATTTATGTTCTTGGTGCCCTAGTCTCTTCTCAAGGCTTCCAAACACTTTTAAGGTAATTTATTACCTATAATAGAAGATCTAGAGAGGGGGAGGAAGACCAAAGTGTTGAAATTCATCAACACTTGCGCTCCTGAGTGGCCATCCCTTAAGGGAAATGGCCACAATTGCGCGCCGCCTTGATCCTTCACCAGAACTTGCGCGCCACACTTCTTTATACCCTTAGGGATAGTACTAAGGGCTTCAGCCAAGTCTTTCCCAAGTATTACCCGAAGGTCAAAAAGTCGTGCAAGTACCCATGTGCCGTACAGGTATACCTGCATGACCCAATCTCGCTCGCCCATGAAGTACCTACGCGCCCACCAGGACTTGCGCGCCCCTCTCTTTTTGGGTTCCCTTCCTTCCCATTTCACCCCTCTTACACCTATCCCTCTCTCCTCTTTAGGATTTAACATTCAGAACTCTCTCCAAATCCATTTATGGCATGATTTCCTTATTTGCATCCTTATCTGAAAGAAATTCTATGGAACATCTCTCGAAACCAAGTGATTTACACATCTTTACATCACTAAAGTTAGAGAGTTCATTCATTCAACCTCATCCTTTAAGATGAGAGAATCTTTAACCTGGGATTCCTTTTCAAGAGTAAGCCCTAGTATCAAAGTCTACAAATATGGGCATCCTCCTTAGGAGTAAGCTGCAAGTCCTCATTAATTTGGGCATCCTTTTTAGGAGTAATCCCCAAGTCCTCATTAATTTGGGCATCCTCCTTAAGAGTAAGCCCTAGTCTTAATTTCTCTTATCCAGTCCTAATTTACTATTGATTTGGGCTTCCTCCTCAGGAGTAAAAACCAATCATAAGTCCCATCCTAACATGGTCATCTTCCATAGGAGTAAACCCCAAAATTAGAATATCCAAATCTCCAAAAAGTACATATACCTTTATGGACCATGTTCCTGTATTTCTCCCCTGAAGTAAATCTTAATCTTCATCTATTTGGGCAGTCATACATACATTAGCCCCACATCGTTTCTTATGATTGCATCTTTCATGGCACATTTGTCTGGTTTTACCAAAACCTCTTGCTTCTCACACAGAGAATGACTCACATGAGCTTAGAGTGTAAAAGTAATTATGACATTTTTCTTTGAGCCATAAATCATATAATAAACATCATAATCCCTTATTTAAACTACGTGAGTTCTGATTCCATTTCTAAATAAAGGATACATAGGTAGCCCATCTGCGGGTACGATCCCAATTCTGAAATAATCCATGTCCTTCTGAAGGACAATAAACTTCAAGTGCCCCACTGAGTGGCTTTAAAACCAGTATGGTCATCATAATGACCAAGATACTTTTATGTATTAAAGGATACCATTTACTAAGAAATATCTAACAAATATTGATGATTCTCTATCGATGAAGAACCTTGAATAAATATAAAAGATTCTCTAAATTTACTACATATTTAATCATTGATTTTCAGATCTAAAGAAAAGCTCATTTTATACTTGGTAATGTAATAAGGATTCATGAGCATAACTTAAATCTATAAAGAGAGTCCTGGAGTAGACAATAATTCCTCTCAAAATGGTGTGATGAGTCCGACCTCCCATCCTCTCGACTAATGAAAATTCCCAAGCCTTATCAGTACACAAGTAATGAGAACCTACCTTTGGAAAGTAGGTCCAAATGTATATGGAATCATTGGATGTTTCCGGTTCTACGAACAAACCCATTAGAAACCACTTGGAATGTTTGAATCTTAAATCAATGAGATCATCCCCAATTCTAGAGGGAAACAAAAAATGGTGAACCAGACGTGAATCCTTAACCAAGTTAAAATGATGTTTTACTTATTTGTTAGGCCCCTATTTAAAACTCAATGAGAGGGCCAACAAAACAATCAATAACATATGTGCCAATCCAAAAGTTGTATCAGCAGAACATATCTTGATTATGTTTGTTATATCAAATAGGAACTCTTTTCCAAGATCTTCTACATTACGAGAACGACTATTCTTAAATCCACATATGTGAATACCTTTGCTGCGAATGCCACTGCTGGTACTCCTGTTGGATCGTCATCCACTCTGAGGATGACATCACCTACTCAGCATCTTAAACGTTGGGTATCAAATGTGATGGTTAAGGAGTACCATCAAAATGGTACTAATCTGACTTTGGAGACCACCCAAAATCCCTCCAAGTAAACAGTTCACCACCGTCTTCCGGATAGAGACGACCAGCGATCAAGAAGTAGGTGGTTCCAAACACTGTTTCAAACATTTCGGGTCATTATCCCCGGAACAAATCACCATTCACTCCCGTATTCTAGGGAGGTGAATGAGAAGGTCCCTCGAGGACTTAATTCAAGGAGACATAAGTCCTTCCCAAGGGATCCCATCAATAATTGCCACCAGACTCGTGTGGCAGTGCGCCCCCAATATGATTAGGGTATCGACTCCAGGCGTTCAGCTCAGGTTCCTCGAACCTGAGTAGGCAAGACGAATCACCAGAGGTGAAATCCGGTCAACAGTGAGCAGGTTCTCATCTCTGCGATCTCCGAAAAATTCCACCAACCTAACCTGGTGGCATGAAACGAGTGGGTACACACACCCATCCGTTTTAATTCTGTTGTCCAGAAGATTCGTCTTGCAGCATCACGCCAATACCGCCAGACAATTCCAACAGAGTACTATAGACAGGAACATACACATGTTTATAAATCATCAGCTAGTCAGTAGGCTCGTCTGACTTCATATGATGGAGCTCGTCAACCACATTCAGCGAAGTGAAATCACTAGGCACATACACCTACTAGTATTGATCAAGCCTACCAATAGTCTCGTTTGGCAGTACTCAGAGAAGTCAGTCGGAAAGCTCCGGAGACAAACAAGAGGTAGACTCAACTCTCTGCCCCCACACTTGAGTACTGCCAGGATTCATTGACAGGAAAAGGAGGACCGGAGTAGGAACACACACTTACTCCAAGCATGGAATGGACATATATCCCCGTTCCAGTAGCTGAAGTCACCAAGAATATTCTATCAATGGTGAAAGAGAAGTAGAAAATCCCTGCTCATATCCTAGATTCCTGTCAGGATATTATAACAGCTTCACCAGCATCCTAGGGAAAAACACATAAATCTATCCCTGCCAGTGGAGTGACAAATCAATGGAGTGACACATCAATAATTCACTTCGGAACAGACACACAAATCTGTTCTAGTACAAGAGGGTTGGGGGCGTACTCCCCCATATCATATGGACAACCATGTTAGGCACATACACTTGGTTTGAGCAGAGATAATCAGCCTAACCTGATCATTTATCCTAAGCAGGCACAAACACCTGCCAAATTGAGTAAGAAGGCGTCTAAGAAAAGGACCCACCCAGCCCAGTCAAGAATTCAAGGCCCAATCTGTAACAAGGCCTTACTCGATGCTGGAGTTCTTGAAGCCCCCAGACAATTATATTTTAGAATTTAAGATTCTACTTCCTCAGTTCCCAATAGTGGGAACATTAATTCTGAAGGTCTGCATCCGACACTTCCACGTGAAGGCTTGCTTCATGACAGTTTTATGGATCTTGAAGTTTCATCTTCAGATGAGATCCACAATAACCCTCTGTGTGGCCATAAGATCAAGGAGCAAGAGATTTCATCTTTTGTTGTAACCCGTCATGGTGGTCCTCCCCATGATGATGAATTTAGCTACTAAATCCCTCTCCGCTGAAGTAATTCGCATTGTCTGGAAAATTCTTTAGAAGAAAATGTAGTGACGAGAAAGCCCTCTTATCTTGAGGCACTTGAAAAAGTAAATCCAGACATGTCTGCTGCTTTACCATCAACAAGTGAAATAATTTCTCAATCAGAAGATAGCCCGGGGTGTAGGTCATTCTCTGAACCACTCTTAGGTCATTCATCTTTAAGTTTGATCAGTGGATTCTCTACCAGTCTTGTTGAATCTGATAAAGAAACAAGAAAGCACCAGCTCTGGTCTAAACAGGTAGAAGAATCTTCATTTAATGATAAAGTGGAGATGTTGAACATGAGAAAACAACTGGTGAAAGGTGAAGTGCCAGTCATGTTTTGGCCCTTTGCCGACTCTCAGTATGATATTCCAGAGATGTTGACGGAAGATGGAATTCATGATATTCACCTCAACATATGGAAAACTCTTTGTCAATTGAAAAATAAAGTATTATCTTATGATGAATATGAAAATCATGTTAAGATAATAGAAGGGTTACAACACCAAATTGACATGTAATATCTATCAGTCTCTCAATATCTGAAGGATGAAAAGCAGCAGAGAGCCCTTCAGCGTTCATGCCTTAGCGCACTGAGAAAATTGCGCCAGTTAATTGCCAATACCACATCTGGTATTCATATCAGGGGATGGGGTGTTCATGGAGTACCACATTTCACTGTTCTCTCCAGTCAGCAAAGCCCTCCGAAAATGGTTTCATGCAATGTTATTACCCATGGCCAGCCAAAGTCAATGGGTTTTGTTTGTAATCAAAAGCTTTCCCAAGAACATACTTCAACTAGTTCCTCTCAAAATCAAGAATACTGAGAACAAGTTGTTGAATTAATCCTTCATCAAGAAAACGAGTATATTGAATAGGATTCTCATATGGAGCAAGAACATCATCAAGTGATAGAAGTGTTAGAAATCATCCAACGGTATTTTGAACCAGGTGATAAAAGTGGATGTCGATTGATGCATCTAGATAATTTCCGGACCAAGGTTCGCAAAATCAGGAGAGATTTTAAGAAATTCTCAGAAATAGCATGTCAAGAGCCACCCCAGCTTGCCAGACTGGGGACTATTTTAAAGCAACCCTCAGAATCAATAAATATGATTCTAGGAGTTGAGAAAAGACAGCATGAACGACCCCATTCCACCGGACTAGGGACTTTTTGAAATCCTCAATCCCTCCCTCAGAGAATGTCAGTCTTCTCTCAATTGTGGAAGAAGCATCAAGAGGAATGAATATCCAAATTATTAGGAGATTCCCTCCAAATTACGGTTTTTCAAGAAGTTTTTGAGGGATCAAATCAACAAAAGGAAAGTCTCATCAAAGACATGGATGAATATAATATCACAGAAATGCTGATAGAAGGGATGTGATGCATTATGCTTCAATTAATGTCACCAATGCTTTTGTTACTGATCCACCAGATGAGGCTCATTCATAGGATCATATGAAGAGGTTCCTGCTCAAGAAGTTTTATGTACAGACACAAATGAAGAAGGTGTGCGTACACAAAATCAAAGGCTTACTCAGAACCTAGGTAATCCTTCATGTAACCCACTTCCCCCTCTCCGAAAGGGATCCAATAAGGGGAAAGGAAATAATCAGGTTACATACCCTTCCTCTAGAGAAGGACAATCGCTCTCATTAGAGAAAAGATTTGCACAACAAGAGGAAGAAATGAAGGAATTGAGGAGGATGAATGCAGAACTACATCAGAGTAGTCTTCCTCCTAAGCATGCTGAATTCAGTCAGTCAAAGGAAGTTATTGTGGCTACTAAGATGGATTATAAATATCCTCCTTTATTAGTACATCCTCATAGGTCTAATCTTATGGGTCAAGTGCAACAAAAATTGGCAGTGCAACCATCAGTTGTAGTATCAGCCACCACATCTGTACCGGCTTCAGTCATTGCACTAGTTCAGGTCTAAGCTCAACCGGATGGTTCTCAAAAGTTAATAACTACGATTGAGTCATTAACAGCTCGGTTGGAAGCTATGGATGGAAAGAATGCTCAAATTCAACCAGAAAAGAGATGTTATCCTCAATGGGTTGATGCAATTCCTCTTTCATAAAATTTTTAAAGTACCACATTCCCAATCTTTAATGGTTCGAGAGACCCAGATCAACACTTAACACATTTTGTTTCTTATTGTGATCCTATGATGGGAACCCTTCAGCAACAAGAAGAAGTTAAGATCAGGTGTTTTGTACAGTCATCACAAGGACCTTCTCTTGTCTGGTACACAAGCTTGCAATCCCGATCAATTACTAGATGAGAGGATCATCGCCAAAAAAAATTTCTTCAGTTCAGCTCAACGTTGCCAAGGACAATTGTTTTTGATCTTACAAACTGTAAGCAAAGGGAGAATGAAAGGGTCTCAGATTTCATTTCTCGTTGGAAGGTATTAACATATTCCCTAATCTTAGCACTACCTCAAGAATAATTGTTTCCAATTTGTGTGGAAAAAATCGCGTGATGAATTACGCACACAGCTGATCCCTGTGAAATACACAAGAGGGTTTCAAGACATTACTTCGATCGCTCAACAGATTGAATATTTTCTTACGAAGACTAAGGATAAAACTCGTGTAATTCCATCAGCTCCAGGAAGTATAATGGGTAGATAAGAGACTGCTATAGTCATGCTTAAACAGGCACCTGTACCTACTTCTACTTCAAATCATTCATCTTCCTGAAGGGTTCCACCTCCTGAGCATCAGCAACAGAGGTCGTTTCGTCAATACGATCAAAGAGATCAAATATGGAAATAGTTTGATGAGATGAAAAGAAAAGTTTATTCTTTACGAAAAGAACAAGTTCCTGGTTACTTCATTTCAGCCTTGGAGAATAATTTGGTTCAGCTGCCAAGGCCCTAAAGGCCAAACAAGGAATGAGATGAAGATCGTACCAATTATTTCCCATTTTATCAGATGTTGGGTCATCCAATTCAGGAGTGTTTTTTTCTCAAGGACCTCCTGCAAAGAATGGTCGACTTGGGACAAGTCAAATTGAAGGGTTCTTCAGCTCAGGTAGCATGTGTTACTTCTACAGATCCTGAGTAAGGAGGCGAGTGGAAAGAAGTCAAAAACCAAATTGCGCAGAAATATGATGATTGGATGGTTAGAAAAACAATCAACCAAACTCATGCCATTTTGCGAACCCAATTGAAGAAACCAATTGCGTCTTCTACTGTAAATTCCACAGTGAAACCTCCATCAAAAGAAAAATCTTCAAAAGAGAAGTATAATTCAAAGAAAGAAGAAAAATCTGAAGAAGACGAATACGTGTCAAAGCCTATGTTGTCTTTGACTCTGGTAGATTTCATGCCATCTACTTCAATGCCACGGGCACCATCCCACAAAACGTCACGGCCTAAATAGTATAATCAGGCAGAGTATTCAACGGATGAAGAGTTAATATTTGGTTCTGTTAATATGATTCACTTATCAGATCCTTATGCCAGTCACATTTTTGAATTCGATGAACCTAGTTTCTCCGTATCAAACACAAAAATTAGAGGAAGTTCCAGAGGATCAGTATACAGGGGAAGACATGGATCTTTCATAGGCTACTATCCCAATTATACCCCTGCTAGAACTGTGTATGTAGCAGAAACTCGTGGCAGAGACCTTCAGCGAGCTCAACAAGAACAAGCAAGTTCTTCCAACAATATCAAATTCAGTCCTAGAACAGTTATTCTGGAGGATCTTATGGGGGTTCCAGCTTCATCCTCTCAATAAGAAAATGGATCTAATTGGTCTAATTTTCCAAAGCTAGGAATATTTCCAACTCCTATCCTAATACAAGATGCATCTACTTCTAAGGTACATACAAAACCACATGTTCAAATTGGGAAACGTAGACCTTTGGATCAAAAGTTTGATGTATTGAAACACCTAGCCCAATTACCGGCCAAGTTATCAATTCTGGATGCTTTGAATCTGTCAAAGGATCTTTGGGAGGCACTCATCGAGGCTTTGTCAAGTCCTCAGGAGTTTGAAACTGAAATTGCTGTAGCGGAAGTCTACTACGTAGAGAATAATCATGCAAAATGCCTTGCACTGATATCTTTCAGAGATGAAGATGAAGATGATGTCGTGCATGGGCACATTTGACCTTTGTACTTATCTGGAAAGGTCAATGGTGTAGACATCCTAAGAGCTTTCAATGATAATGGTTCATGAGTCAACCTCATGCCCATTCGTACACTTCATCGATTGGGCCTCACCAAATCTGATTTATCTCCTTCTACCATGATGTTACAAGGATATGATAAAAATGAACAAGAACCATTGGGCGATATTACACTCAGAACATCGTTTGGAGATATTGTATCCAATTCATATTTCATGGTTGTTGATCAAGACTCAACCTTCAACATCTTGCTTAGAAGACCCTGGCTACATCAACATGTGGTTATCCCTTCATCATACCATCAATGTCTTAAGTATTGTTTCGATGGTCAAGTTGGGACATTATATTGTGATAAGGCCCCATTCAAGACATGTGAATCTCAATACATTGAGTCAGAATTCTACCACATGAGGGGAAATGAAGAATCCACAACAAAGGAGATTACCAAAGTTAATGCTCCATATGGTTTGGAAAAGATCCCAGTAAATCAATTTACACATGTGAGTACAGATTATGTGTTTCCCATCAGTCAAATTGATAGGATAGAATCAAATCAAAATACTCTCATGGAAAGATCCATAATATCAATTACGACAATCAAGCTAGACAACATGGGAGAAAGTGGTGATCCACTATGAAATGATAAAATCCCAAATGGAGATGACATCATTTCATCTGCTGAAATCCAACAAGTATATACATCCCCAACCAGGCTAGAAGAAGTTATAGCAATGTTAGAGTTGAAGGATGATGTCGATTCTCAATCCATCATCTCCTCTTCATTACGCAAATAAGACCCTTCATCATCAATTAGGTCAGAAATGGAATCTTTTTCTTCAACATGTGAAAATTTTAACGTCTCTTCTGATCATGGAAATTTTGCATCATCATTTACTATGAAAGTAGAAATAGAGGAAATAACACATGTTAAAGAAGAAGAAGAATATCTCAGGGATGCTTCTCCAGCATTTGAAGAAGGTATCTCTACCACCGTGGATGAACTCAGAGAAATAAATCTGGGCATAAAAGAAGATCCACGCCCCACTTTAATTAGTGCGGCTATGACTCTTGAAGAGAAAGAGATGTATATTTCCTTTCTAAAGAAAAATCAAGATATATTTTCTTGGAACTATATAGAAATTCCAGGGCTTGATCCTGATTTTTCCACTCATCGTTTGGGTTTACCAGAAGAACATCGAGGATTCAAACAAGATTCTAGAAGAAAACACCCAACCTATGCTTCCAAAATTGAGGCTGAAGTGGATAAGCTTATCAAAGCTAAATTTGATAGAGAAGTTCAATTTCCTAAGTGGTTGGATAATATTTTCCCAGTAAAAAAGAAGAATGGGAAAATTAGAGTTTGCATTGATTTCAGAGATCTTAATCGGCATTGTCCTAAGGATGATTTTCCAGTTCCGATTACAGAACTATTAATTGATGCAACAGCTGGCTATGAAGCACTCTCATTCATGGATGGATATTCTGGGTATAATCAAATCTGAATGGCTCTAGAAGATGAGGAATCTATAGCCTTAAGATCCCCTCAGGGTGTGTTTTCCTATCGGGTAATGCGCTTTGGCATAAAAGAATACAGGCGCAACATATCATCGTTCCATGCATCGTATATTCAAACCCTTTTTAGGGAAGTTTGTTGAATGTTATGTGGACGATTTGGTGGTCAAATACAAACAATGTTCTAATCACTTGCCCGATTTTGAAGTCATATTCCACAAGCTTCGACAACATAATTTGAAGACGAACCCCTTAAAATGTGCTTTTGGGGTAACCTCAGGAAAATTTCTCAGCTTTATTGTATGCCATCATGGTATCGAAGTCGATCCTGAGAAGACAAAGTCAATCCATGGTATGTCACCTCCTTTAAATTTGAAATAATTGAGAGGACTTCAAGGACACTTAGCCTATATTCGGTGTTTCATTGCCAATTTGGCAGGCAAAAGTTTACCCTTCACCAAATTGATGAAGAAGGGAGTCACTTACCAATGGATTAAGAATTTCAAGAAGCACTATATATTCTCAAGAAGTATCTCTTGAGTCCACTAGTGTTTATGCCACCTGTTGAAGGAAGGCCACTTATCCTCTATGTGACAACTTTAGAGCGATCATTGGGTGCCTTTTTTCTCAGAATAATGATTCTGGGAATGAAAACAACTTCTACTATCTCAGTTGAACTATGCTTTATTCAGAAATTAGATATTCACGTATTGAGAATTGCTGCTTAACATTAATCTTTACAGTTCAGATGTTGAGACACTACCTGCAACATCACGAGGTACAATTGGTATCTTGCAATAACCCGCTCAAATTCATCCTTAGTCGTCCAATGCGTACAGAACGTCTGGCAAGGTGGGTAGTTATCTTGCAGCAATATGATATTCAATATGAGTCTCAAAAGGAAATAAAGGGCCAAGCTCTGGCTGATTTCCTGGCTGAACATCCTTTAGTGGAAGACACATCTTCAAATATTGAACTCACTGTTGAGGAAGTCTTCTCTATTCAATAAAGTCTCCAAACATGGGAAACTTACTTTGATGGTCCTTCCAGAATTCCAACAGGGAGGAAAATGGAAGATCCTAAATTTAACAAAGCTGGCTTAGGAATTGTGATCATTTCTCCATAAAAGGAAGTGTTACCTTATTCATTCTCATTGTTGGGAGGCGGTACAAATAATGAAGCAGAATACCAAGCTCTCATCGCAGGCTTGGAGTTGGCATTTAGAGCACAAGTGAATCACTTACAGGTGAAAGGTGATTCAGACCTGGTAATCAAACAAGTCATTAGGGATAATGAAATTAGGAAAGAAGAACTAACCCCTTTGTATGATTACTTTAGAGAGTTAATATCAAAATTCCCTTCGGAACTGACATTTTCTTATGTCCCAAGATCACAAAATGCTCAAGCTGATGCACTGGCTAATATAGCCACAACTCTGGCGGATCCAAATCGGGAGGAGACAGGCATCAGTATTTCCCACCGTCATACAATTTCACCTTATGTTCAAATCAGAACAGAAAAAATCAATGAAATTAGTCCCATTCCTAAACCATATGGCCACACTACGGGATGGATGACACCAATCAGGGAATACCATCAAAATGGAACACTTCCACCTGATGGAGCTGGGAAAGAACAAATATGGACACGTGTGGTCAATTTTTCTCTTTATGATTGCCCAGATCACCTAGAAAAAATTACCTACAAGCATGGTTTTGATGGAGTTCTCTTCAGATGCACTGATGGTGAAGAGACAATGGATGTCATGAAAAAAGTGCATGCAAGAGTTTGTGGTGCCCACCTGTCTGGACACAGACTATCTGATCAAATTGGAAGGCTTGGATACTTTTGGCCTTCAATGATACAAGATTGTATTGATTTCACAAAGAAGTGTCATTCAAGCCATGTATATTCCAACTTCAATCATCAACCCTCAATGTTGCTTCATACAGCTAAATACTTGTTTCCATTTTCTACATGGGGAATGGATGTGGTGGGACATTAACCTTCAGCTACTGCCAAGCAGTTTAAGTATATTCATACTACTACTGACTTCTTTTCGAAATGGGAAGAGGCAATACCTCTCAAGGAAGTCAGTTTTAAATGCATTGTTAGCTTCATCATGTCACGACCCATCCTCGGGGCCCGTGCCGTGACTACCCCAAGCTCTCCTTCCATAGGCCAGGGGCTGGAGACTAGCACCAAGGCGTAATTCCCTATAAAAGGGTAGGCATTGCCTTTGTAAAGTAAACAAACACCACAGAGAAAGAAAGCAGAAGTAAACACTAAGTAAAAACTGGGTACAATAGTAAGTGCGGAAAAAATAAGTGGGCCAAAATACAAACCCAAACTTAAAGTAAAGTACAACTTGAAATGGAAAACAACAAATGAAAGTAAAGCCGCATACTCGAGCCGTCCACTGGAAGTCCCACCTGAAGGGTGGGTAAAAATAGCCTCCACAGCTCCTCGGGTTCAGCCATCCGCTTCGTGTACGTCCCGCCCAATGGTCCACCTCAAGGTACCGACCTGCTCCACAATCCTCAACCACGATCATCACTATCTGTCATCTGTAACCAAAATAACGTAGTGCGGGCATAGCCCGTGCAGGGGTGAGTATAAGCTACTCAGAAGGGACCCTGAGACCCTCGAAGGTCTCCCAAAACCCACAAAGGATAATCCACAAAGGAAAGATACAATCACGAAGTAACATCCAACACTACTTAGGTATATGCCCATACATATACCTAAGTCATCAATTCTCGTTCGGCTCCAACATACGAGCTCAAGTACAACCCAGTACACATAGGAAACCACAACCCAATCCACACAGGAAATCATAACATAATCCACATGGGATATCAAGTCAGTCATATTGAATATAAGGATTGAAAGTCAAGATACAGCTCACACAGATATACTTCTTCGTATGACGATAGAGATGATCAGATATAGCCACTGATTCATCTAAGTCATCAGACCAACAAAGGATCGATAGGTACTAACCCACGCAATGACTCAAAAAGGATCTGAACCACACATGATCGATAGGTAACTAACCCCCACAATGACCGACACAGGATCAGACCCACACAGGATCTGTAGGCGCTGACCCACACAGGACCGCTGAGCGCTGACCCACACAGGATCTGACCCACACAGGATCGGTAGCACTGATCCACGTAGGATCGCTGAGTGTTGTTGTAGTCGCCGTCAAATCCACGGAGGATTTATGCACAGTCGTCATCGCCGTCGCAGTCGCAGCCAGCTCTAGGGTCCTGCACACAGCAAGCTCGTTCGGGATGGTCCGCTCCACAAGCCGAGGGGCTGATACATCAACTGACACATAGTCCGAATTTGATGTATCCAAAAGTTCCACATCATCAACAGGAACTCAACGTCACAGACGGCGCGTCAATTGGATGACCGGTCTGAGAGTTATTGACTTTTTCGTCCTAGGGGCCCGGTTGGTTTTTGAATCAAAACCAACTCGACCATACTCAAACTGCATCCAAACCTCGACCGGAGTAATCCAAAAGGTCCGTCTCACTAAGAGGAATCCAACAAGGTTGACAACACATCAATCGGAGGTCTAGAGCTCAAGTTATAAGCGTTTCCACTCCGAGGGCCCGGTTTGTTTCGTGTACGAACCAACCCGACCAAACCCAAAGTACCCCGAAACATTGAGTCTAATATACTGAAATGACCGTCTCGATCCAAGGATCGCATCATAGCTGACGTTGCGTCGATCGGAGGTCCGCAGGCCAAGTTATGGGCAGAAGACCGAAAGAGGTTCGGTATTAGGGGGTTCAGGCCCGGTCCGACCCAGCCCGATACCCCAAGGGTCGGCCCGAACCGAGTCGACCCGAACCGAGTCCGGGTCCGGCCCGCTTGGGAGCGGCCTGGCCCGGCTGGCGCGGCCTGACCCGACCCGGTACACTGGCGCGACCAGTGGCCAGGCGGCTCGGCCGTAACGGTCGAGCGGTGAAGGGGGGGGGGGGGGGTGCGCACTGCCCCCCCCCCCCTGTTGAGAACCCGTGACCCACAGGTGGGGGGCCGCACCTACTGGCCGACCGGGGGTTACAAACCCCCAGTTTTTCCCTGACCGGCCGGCCCACTCTGGTCGGCCTGCTGTTGCCGCCACGTGACCGGCGCTGGCTCGTCCCCCTGCTCCGACACCGGCAGCTCGGAACCGGCCGCCGGTCTTCCCGCTCCGCCGCGGCCTCAGCCGCATCCTTGGTCCATCCGGCACGGTGGGACGGCGCCGCGCCCCTCCACCGTGGCCCCGCTCCGGCCACGGAACTTTCGTAGTTCTCCGGCGTGGCGCTACCATGTCGCGTCTTTGGTTCGTCTTCAACGGCGCGGCGAAACGACGCCGCTTCTCTCCCTTTCTTTAATATTTCTGTGCGGTGCTTCGGCACCATGTTTCATTTTTCGTGCCACAAACAACATCAAACAACCAAAGGGGAGAGGAGGGTGGGCCGTGTCCATGCGGTCCGACCCCCTCCCGTTATTGCGGTATCAGGCGGGTTCAATAGAAATGAAGAAAGGCAACGAGAGAATTTCACGAACAACAATTAAAATAAATCCCTACCTCGTCGAATTCGATGAGCGAGGATTCGTCACGGAATTAACCGTCGTGGAAGAAGGCGTCGTGGAAGGAGTATCGTCGCGTCGCAGAGAAGGAATGTCATGGAAGAATCGTCGCAGAAGAAGCTTTGTTGGTGTCGCAGTACACGGCGTCGCGTAGTCGATCTCTTAGGATTTGGCGTTCTTCATCGGAGATCGGTGCGTTCTTCGCATTCTTCGCGTTATTCGTGTTCTTCATCGAAGAAGAAGGCTTTTCTCCCAATCCTCTCCATGCAACAAGTTCCAACCCAAATAAAATAAGTGTTGTATTATTTTATAAACACTCAAACAAACTCTTTGAAATTCAAAAAGAAAAGAAACGATCAATTAATTGAGGAGTTTAAAACCGCCCAATTAATGAGATGTTTAATATCTAGATTAAACGCAAGAGTTGACTTCATTAAAAAGGGGTGTGTGGGTGCATTACTAAAGAAGAAAATAAATGGTGAGGCTCATGTGGGACCTACCTCACAAATATCCTACCAAGTGGTGTAGGATATTGTGGGTCCCACTTTAACACCTTAACTTAGGTTAAACAACTTAAATAAAATAAATGGTGCGACTAATTTATTTTATTCATTTACTTAACCTGAAAATTTAAAAACCACACCCGAGAAAATGCCACTCTGGAAAAGGCGTTTCTAAGCAATTACCGGCGCTGCGATTCCAACGGTGCCCTCAGAATCCGATTCCGAGCACCGGTTCAAAAGTTAGAAAAAACCAGCTTGTTCGTTCACTGAACATACCCGAGCTAAACTTCGGAAAAAGATTACGGGCACACCGGACCTCATAATTAGGTTCCGTCAGAAACTGCGTTCTTGTAAAATTCCCAAGAAAATTAAGAAAAAAAAATTCTTGAATTTTTAGGGTCTTTACATCACTCCCACCTCAGGGATTTACGTCCCCGTAAAGATACATCAAAAACTAGGGAAACAAAAGTGGGTACTAAGAACGCATCTGAGCCTCCCGATCCGAAGTGCTCTGCTAGAGGTTCCCGTGCGGCCATCTGATGCGCACTAGAGGAATCGACCGTCCACGTAGGACCTGCTCCTGTCGATCCTCAATATCAATTGGGACCTCTGCAAAAGTCACCCCATCATCAATGTCCAACTCCCCATAGTCAATGATATGAGTCGGGTCATGCACGTATCTCCTCAACTGATATACGTGGAAGACGTCGTGCAGTCGGTGCAACTGAGGTGGTAGAGCCAGGAGATAAGCCACCTCTCCAATCCGAATTAAGACCTGGAATGGTCTGATGAAGCGTGGAGACAACTTGCCACCTCAGCCAAATCTCCGTAATCCACATCGAGGTGAGAACCGCAAGAAGACATGGTCGCCATCCTCGAACTCAAGTGGTCTCCGCCTCCTATCAGTATAAGACTTCTTCCAGCTCTGAGCTGTCCTCATCTGCTCCTGGATGACCTGGACCTTCTCTGTCATGGCCTGGATCATATCCAGTCCCACAAGTGCTAACTCCCCAGGGTCTATCTAGCACATAGTAGATCTGAAAGGTCGGCCGTACAACGCCTCGTATAGTGCCATCCCAATGGTGGAGTGGTAGATGTTGTTTTACGCGAACTCCACCAAGGGTAGGTGGTACTCCCAGCTGTGACCAAAGTCGAGGAAACATGCACGGAGCATATCCTCAAGAGTCTGAATGGTCCTCTCCGTCTGACCATCTGTCTGAGGTTGGAAGGCGGTACTCAGACGTAGTTGCGTCCTGAATGCTTCCTGCAACCCCTTCCAAATCTCGGAAGTGAAGCGAGCATCTCAATCGGAGATGATAGATGATGGCACACCATGAAGTCGTACAATCTCCTGAACGTAGAGATGTATCAAGCTCTCCACTGATCCCTGCTCTCTGATGGGTAAGAAGTGAGCTGACTTGGTGAGTCGGTCGACAATCACCCAAATGGAGTTGTGACCTCTAGAAGTGCGTGGAAGTCCAGTCACGAAGTCCATAGATATCCCGTCCCACTTCCATTCCAGGACCTCCAAGGGTTGTACCAAGCCTGCTGGTACCTGGTGCTCTGCCTTCACCTACTGGCAAGTGAGGCATCGAGAAATGAACTCTACCACAGCCTTCTTCATGCCCGTCCACCAGTGCTGTCGTCTAAGATCCTGTTACATCTTCTCCACTCCTGGATGTACCTCCAAAGGGAATGTGTGAAACTCTCTCAGCACATCCTCTCGTAAAGCAACTGGTACCAAGGTATGTCCTCTGAAAAGGACCTCGTGCTCTCCTACTAAAGAGAAACCATCAGGTGCCTGTCCGGAGGATATCTGCACACCCCGCGTCTCACAGTCGGCGTCCCCACGCTGTGCCTCTCTGACCCGCTGCAGTAGTTGAGGAGTGACTGTGAGTGACTGAAGGAAGGCTGCTCCATCTCTATCCTTGAAGGATATCTGCAAAGAGGCTAGCTTCTCTGTCGCCTCCCCAAGTAATTGAATGCCCTTCCTCCCGCTGAGAGCATCATCTACCACGTTCCCTTTTACAAGAGTATAGACTATCTCAAAGTCATAGTCCTGGAGGAACTCGAGCCATCGCTGCTGTCTCAGGTTCAGGTCATTCTGAGAGAAGATGTACCTGATACTCTGATGGTCAGAATATATTGTAAAGCGCTCGTCCATCAGATAGTATCACCACATCTTTAGAACGAAGACCACTGATACTAACTCCAGGTCATGGGTAGCATAGTTCTGCTCATGTGGCCTCAACTGACATGATCCATAGGCGATCACTACCCACTCCTACATCAGTACACATCCGAGTCCGGTCCCTGATGCATCGTAGTAGACTACGTACCCTAACCCCTCCTCCGGTAGCCTCAAGATAGGTGCGCTGGTCAATCTCTGTCTCAGCTCCTGGAAGCTCTGCTGACATTTTTCTGACCACACAAAGGGTTCTCCATTCTTCTTCAAAGATGAGTATGGTGCCGCAACTCTGGAGAAGTCTGGCATAAATCTCTGGTAGTATTCAGCAAGTCCCAAGAAACTCCGCACCTCTGTCATGCTCCTGGGTGGCTCCCAAGCTAGCACTGCCTCGATCTTCGCAGGATCCACTGAAACACCCTCCTCAGAGATGACGTGTCCCAAGAAGTGGACCTCGCGTATCCACAACTGACACTTTGAGATCTTACCATAAAGCTGGTGCTCTCGGAGTGTGCATAGTACAACCCGTAAGTGGTAGGCATGCTCCTCCTCAGTCGTCGAGTAAATCAAAATTTCTTTGATGAAGAACACGACAAATCGATCGAGGTGTGGCTGAAATATCCTATTCATGAGGCACATGAACACTTCTGGAGCATTGGTTACAACGAATGGAATAACCAAGAACTCATAGTGGCCATACCGACATCTGAAGGTCGTCTTCTGCACGTCCTCGTCCCGAACTCTGAGCTGATGATAGCCTGACCTGAGGTCTATCTTCGAGAACCACCGTGCTCCCTTGAGCTGATCGAAGAGGTCATAAATCCTTGGTAGAGGATACATGTTCCTGAAGATCACTTGGTTAAAGAGACGATAGTCGACACAAAGTTGCAAACTCATGTCCGCCTTCTTGGCGAACAATATCGTGGAAGCCTAGGGTGAAACACTGGGTCGGATGAATCCCTTGCCCGGACAGTCCTCCAACTGTACCCGTAGCTCTCGAAGCTCGGCGGGAGCCATCTGATATGCTGGAGTGTATATCGGGGTTTTCCCAGGGTACAGATCAATATAAAAGTCTACCTCTCTGCCAGGAGGTTGTCCTGGAACATTATCGGGGAAAACTTCCGCATACTGATCCACCACTGCAGGAAGACTAGGACTTTGCACGTCAACTGCTGCTAGGATGAGGCTAGCCAACTGATGAGTGATGGGTTGTCCACTCCTCTGCGAGAGTCCATCCTGTGCTATGAAGGCTCCCTTCTCACCGATGAAGGTGAACCTGCTCCCGCCGGTGCGTACACACCACACCTTGCGCCTAATACAGTCAATCTAAGCATGGACTGTATATAACCAATTCATGCCCAAGATGACTTCGTAAGGCCTCGACGCTGCTACAAGAAGATCCCAGCCGAAGATCTCGCCTGCTAGAGTAAGTTCACACTGCCGGAACCAGTGCGTAATTGTCGAGTCTGCTCCTGTAGGAGTCCCTAGCTGTAAGTATCCAGCCAACGGCTCCGTCGGAATCTCCGAGATCCGAACAAGGGCATCGGCTTTGAAAGAATGACTCGCTCCTATGTCTATAAGAACTGCAGAAAGGTTGGAATAGACACAGATAGTACCTCGAATCATCTCGGGCGCGCTGTGGTCATAGGCCTCCACTGCCTGAAGCTGTGACTGTCTCTGCCCACCAGCTCCCTGTGGTCGGGGTGGACCTCCTGGTTGTGGTGGTGGTAGAGCCTCAAAGCGTCTCCCCCCACCTACTGCTCGGACAACTCCTCTGCCTCATCCGCCTGCCTCCTGCGGACTGCCATGGTCGACCCTCTGCCTCTGCCTGGGTGGCCCCTCAACCGTCTGTTGCTCCTCGGCATGGCGGGTCAGGCAGTCACGAGCCATGTGGCCCTACCCGCCACATGCGTAGCACTGTCTGCCTCTCAAAAGACTGGCTCCGCGCTGTGTGCCCCGCACTGCTAAGCCAATGTCTTGAGGTCGTCTGCTTGAGGGTCTGGTCTTCCTGGACCGATGAGTCATCCGTCGACTGCCTGTTGCAGAAGACTCTGCTGCGTGCCGCCCTGCGGTAGGTCTCGCTGCCGAAGTAGGCTCAGCAAGGAAGCTCTCGATGAGAAGGGCTCGCTCCAGTACTCCTGCCTATGTCGGAATGCTGAGGGAGATCAGCAATGCCCTGATCTCATGCCTCAATCCTTGATCAAAGGTCTGGGCACGGAAGAATGGGTCCCGTACCATGGCTATCGAGTAGTGTGAGAGGTCGGTAAATCTCACCGAGTACTGGGCGACCGTCAAGCTGCCCTGCCGCAGCTGTAGAAGCTCTTGAATGCACACCGCATGGAGGGTGGCTGGGATGAACTAAGAGAAGAAGAGGATCTCAAATTCCGTCCATAGGAGAGATGCCTCATCATGCACCTAGAGAATCAAGCTTCACCATCTTCTTGATGCCGCATGAAGGAAGCTCGCTGTGAGGATAACAATGAGGTCTGCTGGTGTCCTCACTAACCTGAAAACTCGAACAACTGCCTCCAGCCAATCCTCAGTTGCCTGAGGGTCCGTCTCCCCGCGGAACCTTGGTGGTCACTGGCACTGAAACTCATGCAATTCACTAAGGTGACCTGCATCGTCAGCGGATGGGGCTGGTAGCATCAGTGGTTCGGCAGGTAGAGGTATCGCTGATGCCTCTACTGTCAAAGTGCCATGTACCGAGACCTCGTCGCTCGGTGGGCTGTCGTCACGCACAACTCTTGAAACCCTAGCCGGCTTCCATCGTGGGGCCATCCTGAAAAGAAACAGGTGCGCCATGGTCAAACAGTATACCTGGTGAGCTGACACAAATTAATCACAGAGAAAACTTGAAACACACATGCAATCAATGTCTTCGTGCACTAAGTCAGAAATCAGAAGTCAGGGTCTTGGTGTACGGATACGTCGGCCGCCGCACAAACACTGGACTCCATGGACTGATAACAACACTCAATAACCTTAACACTATTGATTCACATAGAAGAAATATCAGATTCCTGAGTTCTGCGGTAGAACCGAACTCCTCTGATACCAATTTTTCATGACCCGTCCTCGGGGCCCGTGTCGTGACTACCCCAAGCCCGCCTTCCATAGGCCATGGGCAGGCGACTAGCACCAAGGTGTAATTACAGATAAAAAGGTAAGTCATTGCCTTTGTAAAGTAAACAAACACCATAGAGCAAGCAAGCAGAGGTAAACACTAAGTAAAAAATGGGTACAACAGTAAGTGCAGAAAAATAAGTGGGCCAAAATACAAACCCAAACTGAAAGTAAAGTACAACTGGAAAGGGAAAACAGTAACTGAAAGTAAAGCCGCAGCCTCAAGCCGTCCACTGGAAGTCCCACCTGAAGGGTTGGTACAGATAGCCTCCAAAGCTCCTCGGGTCCAGCCGTCCGCTCCGTGTACGTCCCACCCAATGGTCCACCTCCAGGTACCGACCTGCTCCACAAGCCTCAACCACGATCAGCCCTGTCCGTCGTCTGCAACCAACACAATGTAGTGCGGGCATATCCCGTGAAGGGGTGAGTATAAGCTACTCTGTAGGGACCCCGAGACCCCTGAAGGTCTCCCAGAACCCACAAAGGATAATCCTCAAACGAAAGATACAATCACAAGGTAACATCCAACACTACTTAGGTATATGCCCATACATATACCTAAGTCATCAATTCTCGTTCAGCTCCAACATCCGAGCTCAAGTACAACCTAGTGAAAACAGGAAACCACAAATTAATCCTCACAGGAAAGCATAGCTTAATCCACACGGGATATCAAGTCAATCATATTGATGATAAGGATTGAAAGTCAAGATACAACTCACACAGGTGTACTTCTTCGTATGACGATTGAGATGATCAGATATATCCACTGATTCATCTAAGTCTTCGGACCCACAAAGGATCGATAGGTACTAACCCCCTCAATGACCCACAAAGGATCTGACCCACACAAGATCGATAGGTAACTAACCCCTGCAATGACTCACACAGGATCAGATCCACATAGGATCTGTAGGCGCTGGCCCACATAGGACCGCTGAGCGCTGACCCACACAGGATCTGAACCACACAGGATTGGTAGAACTGATCCATGGAGGATCGCTGAGTTCTATAGTCATCGTCATCGAATCCACGGAGAATTTATGCACAGTCGTCATCGTCGTCGCAGTCGCAGCCAGCTATAGGGTTCCCGCACACAGCAAGCTCGTTCGGAAGGGTCCGCTCCATGAGCTGAGGGACTAATACATCAACTGACACATAGTCTAGAGTTGATGTATCCAAAAGTTCCGTATCGTCAACAGGAACTCAACGTCACAGATGGCGCGTCAATCGGACGCCCGGTCTGAGAGTTATTGTCTTTTTCGTCCCAGGGGCCCCTTGGTTTTTAAGTTAAAACCAACCCAACCGTACTCCAACTGCGTCCAAACCTCGAGAAGAGTATTCCAAAAGGTCCATCTCACTAAGAGGAATCCAACAAGGTTGACGGCACGTCAATCGGACGTCCGGAGCTCAAGTTATAAACATTTCCGCTCCGAGGGCCCGGTTGGTTTCGTGTACGAACCAACCCGACCGAACCCAAAGTACTACAATACCTTAAGTGTAATATATCTAAATGACCGTCTCGATCCAGGGATCGCATCTCAGCTAACAGTGCGTCGATCGGAGGTCCGCATCCCATGTTATGGGTAGAAGACCGAAAGAGGTTCGGTATTAGGGGGTTCGGGCCCAGTCCGACCCGGCCCAATACCCCCAGGGTCGGCCCGAACCAGGATGACCCGAACCGGGTCCAGGTCCAGCCCGCATGGGCACGGCCTGACCCGGATGGCGCGACCAGTGGCTAGACGGCTCAGCCGTAACTTCCGAGCGGTGAAGGGGAGAGGGGCGCTGCCCCCCGCGTTGAGAACCCGCGGCCCCCCATGTGGGGGTCCGCACCTGCTGGACGACCGGGGGTTACGAACCCCCGATTTTCCCCTGATCGGCCAGCCCACTCTGGCCGGCCGGCTGCTGCCGCCACGGGACCGGCGCTGGCCGGTCCCTCTACTCTGACGCCGGCGGCCCGGAACTGGCCGCCGGTCTTCCTGATCCGCCGTGGCGCTTTCGTAGTTCTTCTGCGTGGTGAAACCGCGCCGCGTCTTTGGTTTGTCTTCAACGGCGCGGCGCGACGGCGCCGCTTCTCCCCCGTTCTTTAATATTTCTGCACGGTTCTTCGGCACCGCGTTGCCTTGTTCGTGCCACAAACAACATCAAACAACCAAAGGGGAGAGGAGGGTCGGCAGTGTTCGTGCGGTACGACCCCCTCCCATTATTGCGGTATCAGGTGGCTTCAATAGTAATGAAGAATGACAACAGGAGAATTCACGAAAAACAATTAAAATAAATACCTACCTCGTCAAATTCGATGAGCGAGGATTCGTCGCGGAATTAACCGTCGCAGAAGAAGGCGTCGCGGAAGGAGGAACGTCGCATCGCGGAGAAGGAACGTCACGGAACAAGCGTCATTGAAGAAGCATCATTGGTGTCGCGGTACATGGCGTCGCGTAGTCGATCTCTGAGGATTTGGCATTCTTCGTCGGAGACCGGTGCGTTCTTCGCATTCTTCGCGTTTTTCGTCGAAGACGAAGGCTTTTCTCCCAATCCTCTCCATGCAACAAGTTCCAACCCAAATAAAATAAGTGTTGTCTTATTTTATTAATACTCAAACAAACTCTTTGAAATTCAAAAAGAAAATAAATGATCAATTAATTGAGGAGTTTAAAAATTCCCATTTAATGAGATGTTTAATATCCAGATTAAACGCAAGAGTTGACTTCATTAAAAAGGGGGGTGCTGGTGGGTTACTAAAGAAGAAATGAATTGGCGGGGCTCGTGTGGGCCCCACCTCAAAAATATCCTACCAAGTGGTGTAGGATATTTTGGGTCCCACTTTAACCCCTTAACTTAGGTTAAACAACTAAAATAAAATAAATAGTGCGACCAATTTAGTTTATTCATTTACTTAACCTAAAAATTTAAAAACCACACCCAAGAAAACGCAACTCTGGAAAAGGTGTTTCTAAGCAATTACTGGCATTGTGATTCCAACGGTGCCCTCAGAATCCGATTCTGAGCACCGGTTCAAAAGTTAGAAAAACCTGCTCGTTCATTCACTGAACGTACCCGAGCTAAGCTTCGGAAAAAGATTCTGAGCACACCGGGCCTCAGAATTAGGTGCCGTCAGAAACTGCGTTCTTGTAAAATTCCCGAGAAAATTAAAAAAAAATTCTTTGAATTTTTCGGGTCTTTACACATCAAGTATAACATTATTACCAGATTTGGTGTCCCTCATACCATATTGACGAACAATGGCACCAACTTCTGTTCATCCGAGGTGGAGAAGTTGTATCAAGAATACAACATCAAATCCAATCATTCATCTCGGTATCATGAATCGGCCAATGGCTAGATAGAAGCCTTCAACAAGACTCTGTCAATATACTGCAAAATATGGTGGGAAAATATAAGAGGTCATGGCCTCATAAACTATTTCATGCTTTATGGGCTTATTGGACTACCATCCGCACTACAACACGGTCAACTCCATATTCACTCGTATATGGAACAGAAGCAGTCTTTCACATTGAAGTTCAATTACCTTCTCTTAGAGTATCCATTTGTGATCAATCATCCACAGTTGAACAATATCAAAAGCGATTGGATGAATAGTAACTGTTAGATGAGAAAATAGTGTGCACCCTGCCCCACTTGGAAGTCTATCAGAATTGAATTGCATGAGATTTCAACAAAAAAGTTCATCTTCGTTCATTCGTTCAGGGAGAATTGGTATTAGTTATCAGAACTCCAATGATACTAGGAAAGAAACCTCCCATGCTTGAACCAAAGTGGGAAGGACCTTATTCAATACATAAGGTCTATTTCAATGGAGATTATTCTTTAATCTCAATGGATAGAGAACTCATCACTACTCCAACCAATGCCAGATTTCTGAAGAAGTATTTTGTATAAACAGAAAATACACCATCCACGGTCCATGCATATGACCTTAAAATATTTTCATGTCCCTTACATCTAGCACAACATTAAACATCACCATCCATGGTCCATGCATATGACTTTAAACTATTGGCACTTACATCCAACATGACGTTAAACTGTGACGTCCAGACTACATGATGCTAAACTGTATAGAAGTCCCTTACGTCCAACAAGACATTAAACTGCATAACTAATGGTCCATGCATATGACCTTAAACTATTCGCACTTTTGTCCGACATGACGCTAAACTGTATCGTCCTTTTTTCGTTCAACATGATGTTAAACTGTGAAAAAATCCCTAATACGTCCAACATGATGTTAAAATGTGTTCTCTTTTGTCCTTACTGCATGACATTAAACTGTACAATCATCTTTTTTTCCAACATTACATTAAACTGTATTGTCCCCATCGTCCTAACTACATGATGCTAAACTATATAGAAATCCTTTAATACATCCTACATGACGTTAAAATTTATTTTTCTCCCTACTACATGACACTAAACTGTGCAACACCAATAGTCCTAACTGCAAGACTTTAAACTGCATAGTCCTGTCATATGTCCTACATGAAATTAAACTGTGCATTGTTAAGGTTGTTCTTACCTCTTGTTTCTCACACCGAGTATAAATCACGTGAGCTTAGAGAAAATTTAAACCATAACACCCTCTTTGGGCCGCTAACCACGTGTAATTCCCAACATCATTTTTTAGGTCGTTGTCCCCAAAAACAACTTCATCACTAATTCATTCTCTAATTGAACTACGCGGACTTTGATCCTTGTCTTCCAAGCTGGGTACGTAGGAAACCTCCCAAGGTTCAAGCCCAAAACCAATCTCTTCACATCGGTTCACCTCCATCTCATATGATGTGGATTCATGAAACCGCCCCCAAAATCAATATCTTTACATTGGTTCACCTTCGTCCTTGCTATACGACGTTAAACTATACAACATTTCTGCCATGTATGACAATAAACTACAGTATTCATTGATACCCTCAACTGATAGGGAATCATTATTTACATTGATTTTCAGTCATGTTATATTCCAAAAAAAATTATGTGGATACATGGAAATACCTAAACCTTTTATCTTGGGTTAAACCATCATTGCACAAAATTCCCCTTTCTCCCTTCACATGTACAAACCAAATTTGTATAGAAGGTATTTCTAGAACTACGTGGGCCTGATTCTCATCCTTCTGGGATACGTAGGAAAATTCGAGTGTCCCTCGAATCCATCCCCAAGTCTTTTTGGCCTAACCCCAAATTCCACTTTCAGTCTTCTGGCTAAAAAGTACCCATGAAAACACACACTGTGTATTTCTTATAATGGTCCGAGCTCTATGACCCTAAACTAAGATCTCTCATACTTTCGTCCCACATGATGTTAAACTGTATTTCAAGAACTACATATGGCTTGATTCCCATCCTTATGGGATACGTAGTGAAGTCCAGTATTTCAATTCAGTACCTAGACTCAACATGATTATGGTTAGCATTGATCTACGTATCTTTACATACATTGAACAATACCAATTTTTATGTGTCATAATCTTAACCTTAAATTTTTTTAGATCTTCATAAACCTTTTCTTAACTTCTAATCACAAAAGGCTTGATAACCGAGAGTTCTTTTGCCTGACTAAGCAGCATGTACCCTTAGGCGGCCTTGCATAAGTAGTCTACATAACAGACCTGTCAGCCAAAAGATGCTATTATTTGACTATGAAGCCAATGCCCTTAGGCGGCACCACATAATTAAACCCCCTAATGGGTTTGTTAAATAGTGGTAACTTAATTCTTGGGAGGAAAAACTCTTTTGTCCTTATTTGTCTTAATGAAAATATGCAGGGATCCGCAAAAATATCCATCCTTAACATATTTGTCCCATATTCCTTTTCATGATCTGAAAGTATTCAAGTCTATGGTTTATATTTTCCTTCCCTACAATTGGATCAGTCATTCGTATGTGTAACAGTCATCCAATTCTTAGACAATATTGATTGAAAATATTTTCTCCATATTCAAGTACCTCTTTCCATATAGAAAATTCTATACTTTGGAAAAGTTGAATCCCCATAAACACTCACTGGCTTCTTAGCAGTAGAAAATTAAATTTCTGAGAGTTCTTTTGCGTGACTATGCAGCATGTTCCCTTTGGCGGCCTTGCATAAGTAGTCTACATAATCGACCCGTCAGCCAAAAGATGCTATTTATTTGACTATGCAGCCAATTACCTTAGGTGGCCCTACATAATTTAACCCCCTAACGGGTTTTTTAAATAATGGTAACATTATTCTTGGGAACTTCTTCAACTAATTCCTTTTAGCTTTTTTCCATATCATTCCTCAGATTCAAATTTTATTAAGTAGTAGTTTACATATTTTCCATCATACTTGAGTGTGGTAATATTTTTTCAGATAAATTGTCAAGGAATTGAGTCAATTTTAACCCATTTAGGTCAAATATATTTCGACCTTAAACAGTAGCCTCTATATGTCTGATGTGCATGAATTTAAACTTCCCAAAAAAGACAAGGGAAATCTGAATAAAAGTCAAGTTCCATCTCACTAAACATTCATTTTGAATGATTTTGGTAATATTGAGCAATTAAAAGATTCAATGTTTGTAGGGTTATTTATAATAATCATAGTAAAAAATCAAACTATGCTTGCTAGGCCCATTGTCTTAGGTAAAAATCTAAAGCAGGTAGGAAAATAATTGTGTGCATAAATGATTGAAGATGAAAATATTTTTCATTGATGAACAAGAGATTAGAAGGACATACACATATTGGAGTCTCTTCTCTTTTCCAGGAAATTATAAGAGGCTATCAACATAAGTCATCAATTGATGTACATCATCCCAAGCATCATCAGCAGCCACTTGAAGCTCATACACACGACCAACTTCACTCTTTTCAGCATGGTGGAGAGCTTTCTTAGAAACCACAATGGCTTTTATCCCATTTGTTTGATCTCCCTACAATGAATTATTGATTTGGTCAAGTTCCCCAGTAAAAACATCTAACTTTTGCTGGAGGTGCATCTATGGGATGAATTTATCTTTGATCTTATGCTTCAACTCCTTCATTTTGGCAGCATAGTTAGCCTCAGCTCGGGATACCGCATCCTCAAATTCACTGATGTTGGCTGACAGCTTCACCCTGGTCAGATCTTCACGACACTTTTGCTCCTGTCCCATTCTTAAAATGACCTATTTCCCCACAACATGGATCTTTTCATATCCAAAACCACCAAGTTCCAATATGACGAATAAGGATGACAACTGGGGAATCTTCGATGACAGTTCCACCAAAGGCACTTCAGATATGATTTCCCATATGTTCTGCCATGCCTTGCGTCGTGAAAATTGGAATACCTTTTGAACTTCTAGGTCCGACTCAGTGTCACTTTCACAGGGGGGGTATAATCTGGGATTAATGCACTTAGGGAAGTGCCTTGTTCTGCTCCTTCCCCCCTGACCCATGTTTCTTCGGATTCGATTCCCGTTGGGGTGGAGGCTGAGTCCTCAGCTCCAGATCTAGCCACTGTAATTAGTGGCCCTAAATAATCAATTTAAAGCTTTGGTGAGTTTCAAAAGATAACAAAAATTAATTGATTTTCTTTCAAATTAAGTACAATAATAAATATTGTTATTACTTACCCAATGGTATATCAGCAACATGAGAAGGATCCTCCCCATCTTTCCTAGCTTTGACAGGATTTTCAGAGTGATTTTGAGGAAGCTTTACTGGGTTCAGTTCCACTTGAGTTAATGTCTCTACAATGGTAGGGTTTTCTGTACCCCTTCATGCATGGGTAGTTCAACAGCTTTCTCAGACAGAACTGCACATTTGAACCGATCGTGATTAGACATGTAATAAGAAGTTATTCTTAATAGGACGAAGAATAACACTCACTTCCATAATCATATAAATTACATGGTAATTTAACATTATTTATAAAATCTTAGAAAGATGCGCCATGCTCCATCATTTCATCTAATTTCATCTCAGAATCCCGCTTAATCTCACCAGTGGGATAATTTGATGTGTCTTCTTGGCGACCGTCAACCTACGGTCCCTGACCCTGGACAGCATCTTCAGATAAGATCGCGACATCAGTTGCAATAGTCGCCAAAAGCTCTAATGCAGGGGTTGAACCTGAAGTATCACAGAATGGAAGTCAGTCGGTGTTTCATTCAACATTTTATGAAGCATTGTTAACTTACCAGAAGCTGGTTCACCCCTTCTTGCAATAGTAGCAGGAGGGATACTAGGAAAAAATGCTGACTCTTCTCCAGGAGCAGCCAAGTCAGCTTGAATTTGTGATTTTTCCAAAGCACCCTCTGTGGTCCTAAATGGAGGATCAGTCCTCTCCCTCAGAGGGGAAATTAAATAATCCCTTGCAATCCCAAGGAAAATGAGCATCCTTTTCAAGGGTTAAGACTCATGATTATCCGAAGGACTTACCACTACTGATGAAGCGTTTATCTGTGGACTTATTCCTTCGATGAATTTGTCTCTTTGGATTTTGGGGAGTGTCGGCAGTCTCCCTTACATGCAGTTGAATTGGAGAATGTAAGGCCATGTCCAACTCCTCATTCATGGCCTGCTGGCCTGGAGATATCTTGCCCAACTCACAAGTAGATTCAGCAGCAACCCCAATGGAATTACCACCAGAGATATACTGTGGCGATGGAACCTCATTAGTTCCTTTCTTTGAAAGCTACAAGATGAAGAAAATAACTTCCTTGAATAACAAATAATCGATTGAAATCAATTTTCAAAGCAAATAAGGAAAGAAAACTTACATCTTCATGGGCCACGTAATTGTGCCACTCCTCATCAGTCCCCTCAACGACACCACGATCAATCATTTCCTTCACCCGCTTGGTAACATGAATGGAATCATCGGTGGCATATATGAGAATTTTCAGCTCTCTGATATAATCTTGCAATTCATTGGGGCTATCTTTGGAATTAATATTGGTAGAAGCCAGAAGATTCCCTATTCCAAGGAGGTGCATCCCCTCGCATAAATATGTCCAGGTAGTTTCAATACCATAGTATAAACTCTACCACAGCTGGACAACCTCTGGTCTTTGATATTCAGTACGTGTACCAGAAGGATGCGAGGAAGGTCCTAAAATCTTGGACTTCAATTTTTCCCCAGCTCTTGCACCTATTGATATAGAATAAGGAAATAAGACTTATTGTTTAATAAAATAATGGTGATTAAATTTACACAATGAAGTAACTCACCAAGAGTTTATGGAGTATGTATTTTGATTATGACCAAAGGATTATATCGGGCACGAAGCCGCTTTTCTGCTTGTTGTGCCTCACAATCCCCATCTTGGGAATCTGGGGAATTAGTCCTAGATGAGGAATCTGGCGAATCAACTTTAAGCGGGGAAGCATCACCTTCACGAGGAAGAGTTTCATTCTCTATAGTCCTCTTCCTTTTCCCCACCTGATAAACCAGGTGATTCATCACCCCTTTAGGGTATGTTTCTATCCAGTTCATAGCATACCTTTTAGTCAAGTTATATGCTGCTTTTTCAACTGGTAGATCAAACAGTGCCTGAGTATTCTCCTAGATGTCAGCAACCATAGTTTCTGGGCAACCATCAGATGTTTCTCTAACCTGAAATGTACAAGGGGAGATACAACAGTCTGATTTAAACACTTGAATTTATTTGAAAATATATATGGAGCATATGCCTCACATATAATCTCTCCGTCAATTCGGGCGACCAGCACACCATCTCTGCAGGCCAACATGTATTCCCTCAAATCCAGGCTGGTTATTCCATCATCAACAAACTGCCCGGTTGGCAGATTTCTATAATGAAATAAGTTTAATTCCTCATACATGCCCAGCCTCACCTTCATGTCATAAGCATTTAGAATTAATGGAGCAATTCTAGAGAACGCCTGCACTGATGGCCTGAAAGAAATTCCATGAATCAGTACTCCATTCTGTACATTATACATCCTAAAGTGAGTGGTGATCCATCCCCACAAAACTTAGAATGGTCCCACTATTCTCAAAGGAGACTTACCCATGAAGACATGGGGTAAGCTCCAGTGAGTCTTTGATAAAATGGGGGTATCCAACCCCACCATTTTCCACTCAATCAACTTGGCTACAATAATTAAGGTCCCGGGAATGACACCTCCCTTCGAGTCCCTGACTGGAAAAAGATAAATGCTAAGCCACAAGGCCAAGAAGCCTGCAAGATGAGTCTTCTTTGGGATTCATTTATTCACTTCGTATCCCCACTTATCAAATTCCCCTACTTCTAGATTCGTCCAGAATGTTCCTGGAGCACCCCTCTTCTCTGTTTTGGTACAGGTGGTAGGACAAGTGGGCATCTTCTCCTTGGGCTTCTTTTTCTTGGATCCATTCTCCTTCAGCTCCTTCTCCTTTGGTTCCTTCTCTTGATTTTTGGTAATAAACATATCCATCCACTCCTCTGGATGAATATCCTTTATGGAATGAGTTAGGGAGGTCTCTGAACTCTTTATCTTTTGGAAGATTTTAAAAAATTCCTGATCTAAAGACGGATTCTTCTCCGAATCATTCCAAGTCATCTTGGGAGAGATGAATTCATCAAACATATCACCCAAAATTTGAGCCCCTGAGATCTTGTATACATCCCACAGTCTGATGCCTACTTCTCCATGAGTAAAATGGAAAGAATTGGTTTCTGGGCTCCAATGGCTGAGTATCTCCGGCATGAAGTTATCGTGTCTGTAAACATATGTTTTCCCAACCAAGACGGCTTCGTATATTGAAACTCCTTTCAAATCCGCAACAAACTCTGTATAGCTTTGTCGTACCCAGTATTCCAACATCCAAGTTGGGTTCACACCTCCTCTAGGACGGATGTCCCAACTTCTCTTACATCATTTGGATTGATCCATCTGAGTGTTTCAAAAAATTGAGGGATTACAATGTGGTTGCATCTCGGGCTTATGAGGTTTCAGATCTGGCGTACAAGGGCTATGATGCATCATATGCGCCTTCTCCACTGTTCCAGTAGTTAAAACTTCTCCCCCACATGAAATATTTGCTGAATCAAAGTTGGTATAATTATGAAACCAAGAAATTGGGAGATAGTTTTTTGCCTCTGGAATGGTAACTTCTCGTAGATGACCATAGCCATATAAAGGAAGATAAATGCTCTGGGGGGAAGTCATGATGATACTTCTTCAAATACTTATCCAAATATGGGAGAGTGATATCACAGACGGTATAGTAATCTTGGCCAATTATGCTCATCATATCATCAAGGCGCTTGCTTTCAAGTTCATCAGTCATTCCGATTCTCTTGGGAGCTATTGAATCTGCACAAAAACTGAATAAATTGACTCTTAAATAAGTTGATTTTTCATAAACTTTGTGAAGGAATTATAAAAAATGGCTAAGGCATTAAGGCACACATGTCTAATCTTGGTGCACAATTATGAATATGTCGCGCAAGTATAGATGTGCCACACAAGTTTTGGGCGTCCAAGTATCACCGCGCAAGACCAGATACCTTGACAACAGCACGACAATGAAGAAATAACAGAAAAGAGATCAGCTTGAACGACGAAGGTAACCTGCGTGGCGAGAGCTCGAAAATCTGAAATTCGGTGCTATGCACGAAAAATGGCCACATATATATAGGCCCAGCTGCAACCATGCACACCTAAAACCAGTGTGCTCTTCAGCCAGTGCGATCAGCACTTGCGCGCCTCCCTCTGCGCGCTCAGTACCTGCGCGCCAAAGTCTCTTTGGTTCTTCTTCTTTCCTCAGAGTTACATCCTCATTTTCTGTCAGATCTAACTCTGAGGGTGTTCTTTTGTTGACACTCATTTTTGTCACAGAGTCTAAACGACTACAAAGAGAAATGCATTAGCATAAAGTGATTCATCCTTTGACAAAAACATCAAAAATTAACAAAGTCTTGAACAAGGCTTCAAATGTACTTGGGTCGCGCAAGTTCCCTCTTGGTCGCGCAAGTACACTTGCGCGCCACCTAATGGTTTCACAGGTGACTTGAGCACCCTTTTTGAAAATTTTCCCAGGGTCTCTCCAGCCTATAAATAGCCCTGTGGGCCCCTCATTTCATGGATGAAAAATTCCAGAACCTCAAATTTCAGCTCCTGGTGCCCTAGTCTTTTCTCAAAGCATCCGAACACTTATAAGGTAATTTATTAGATATAACATAAGATCTAGGGAGGTGGAGGAAGGCCTAAGTGTTTAAATTCATCAACACTTGCGTGCCTAAGTGGCAATCCCTTAAGGGAAATGGCCACACTTGCGTGCCGCCTTGCTCCTTCACTAGAACTTGCACGCCACACTTCTGTAAACCCTTAGGGATAGTACTAAGGGCTTGAGCCAAGTCTCGCCCAAGTATTACCCCAAGGAATAAAAGTCGTGCAAGTACCCATGTTCCACATAGGTATACCTATACGACCCAAACATGCGCGCCTACGCAGTACCTGCGCGCCCACCAGGACTTGCACGCCCCTATCTTTTTGGGTTCCCTTCCTGCCCATTTCACCCCTCTTACACTTATCCCTCTCTCCTCTTCAGTATTAAACATTCAAAACTATCTTCAAAGACATTTATGGAATGATTTCATTGTTTTCTTCCTTATCTGAAAGGAATTCTGTGGATCATCTCTCAAAACCTAGTGATTTACACATCTTTACATCACTAAAGTTAGAGAGTTCATTCATTCAACCTCATCCTTTAAGATAAGAGAATCCTAAAACTGGGCTTCCTTTTCAAGAGTATGCCCCAGTATCAAAGAATAAAATTTTGGCATACTACATAGGAGTAAGCCCCATTTCCTCATTAATTTGGGCATCCTCCTTAGGAGTAAGCCCCAAGTCCTCATTAATTTGGGAATCCTTCGTAAGAGTAAGCCCTCGTCTTAATTTCTCATAACGAGTCCTAATTTACTGTTGATTTGGGATTCCTTCTCAGGAATAAAACCCAATCATAAGTCCCCTCATAACTTGGTCATCTTCCATAGGAGTAATCCACAAGATTAGAATATCCAAATCTCCATAAAGTACATATAACTTTATGGACCCTGATCCTGGATTTCTTCCCTGAAGTAAATCTTAATCTCCATCTATTTGGGCAGTCATACATACATAAGCCCCACATCATTTCTTATGATTGAATCTTTCATGGAACAATTGTATGGTTTTACCAATACCTCTTCTTTCTCACACAGAGCATGACTCACGTGAGCTTAGAGTGTAAAAGTTATTATGACATCTTTCTTTGAGCCATCGATCACACAATAAACATCATACTCCCTTATTTGAACTACGTGGGTTCTGATTCCTTTTCTGAACAATGGATACGTAGGTATCCCATCTACAGGTACGATCCCAATTCTTAAATAATCCATGTCCTTCTTAATGACATTAAACTTAAAGTGCCCCACTGAGTGGCTTTAAAACTAGTATGGTCATCATAAAGACCAAGAGACTTTTATGTATTAAAGGATACCATTTAATAAATATATATCTAACAAATATATATGATTCTCTATCAATGAAGAACCTCAAATACATAGAAAAGATTCTCTAAATTTTCTACATATTTAATCATTGATTGTCAGATCTAAAGAAAAGCTCATTTTATACTTGGTAATGTAATAAGGATTCACAAGCATAACTTCAATCTATAAAGAGAGTCCTGGAGTAAACAATAATTCCCCTCAAAGAAGTGTGATGAGTCCGACCTCCCATCCTCTCGACCAATGCAAATTCCCAAGTCTTATCAGTTAACAACTAATGAGCACCTACCTTTGGAAAGTAAGTCCAAATGGAAATGGAATCATTGGATGTTTCCGGTTCTATGAACAAACCCATTAGAAACCTCTTGGAATGTTTGAATCTTAAATCAATGATTTCATCCCCAATTCCAGAGGGAAATAGTGATCTTGGGAGAATGCTAAAGGTACATAAAAGGAGGAAGAGATAGTTTATAATCAAGAATCCAAAAGACTCCCTATGAAACCCTTTTTGGGATGAGGTGAAGAATACCTACATGTGGGGATGAAGTTGGTGAACACAAGATGCTATGTCATGAAATAGTATTCGAAATGGTGGAATATTAAAAGACCATTCAGTAACACATCAAGGATTCATAAATTTGATAGAAGAGCTATGCTAATAATTGATGGTGATACCAAGAATTTGAGGTTGGAGAAAAGGTATTCCCACACATATCTCCATGGAATAAATTCATGAGATTTGTGAATAAGGGAAAACTTATTCCAAGATAAATCATCAAATTCAATATACATGATTGAATAAATGCATTGGACTACCAAATAACACTCCAACCTATCATATCCCGAGTACATGATGATATCCATGTATCCCTAATAAGGATGTACATACCATAAATCTTACATGATATGAATATATAGGTTTTACTATTCGAGAATGAACTTTCATATGAGGACCATCCGGTGAAGATCTGATATCATAGAAAAAAAGTTCTACAAAATAAGACAATGCACTTGGTCAATGTGTGATGGAGAAACCACAAGTTTGAAGAACCAACATGGGAAGTAGAATATGTAATGAAACAAAATTACCATAATATTTTTTAGTGTGTTAAATGAAAATTTCATGTGTGAATTTCTTAAAGGGTAAATATTTGCAACATCCCAAATGTTTATAAATAAACTTCCTTTTGTGATTGAACAAAAAGTAATATTATTATTATACAAAACATATGCACTTATTTGATTTTATTATATCCTATAATATTTGAAATAACACTTAGAATAATAAACATTTAAAATATACTGGTTTAACAGTAATCATATTATTCATGTAAATATACAGTTTGGATAAATCCAATTAACATAGACCAAGGAAGTGATGTCCTTTACTAGTAAAATCATACCCCATGAAGCCCATTAATCTAAGATTCTGAGAGAGATAGAATCATTGATATTTTCCCTTTGAATAATTTCTTGTCAAGACCCAAAATCTAAAGAATATGAAATCCCATTTATGAGAGAAGTTCAAGTTCATCGAGATCACTACCCCAACCATGTATGCAAAACCACCCCTGAAAATATCACATTCATGCATCATACCATTAGGGGGTTTTATAAATTAATTAATGGGATATGTATCAATAACATAATAATATGATAATGTATATTTTATATAATAATGAATATTTTTTCTTCTTATTGTTGTTACTTTATATTTTCTTTTGATTTTGATAAGAGAAAATAGAAATTGAATTTTTGGGCAATATGGAATTTCCATTAAGAAATTTATTTAGATGAATTAATGTATTTATGAAATTAATTTTATTTTGATGAATTATAATTATCATCTAATTATTATTAAATTAAAATGATAATATAATTTTTATAATGAAAAATGTAATTTTTATATTGGTTCAAAAACTTCTATTGTTAAAAAACCCTACATTTCGTAACAAATTTTGATTCTATTTTAAAAGTTAAAATTAAAATATTTCCAAAATTATTTTAATATAATGAATATATTTTTTGGAAACAATACATCAAAATTATCCAATTATAAATTTTTCATTATTTTTTATGATAGTTGAATTTTTCAGAAAACAAATTAAAAAGGTATAGATATATGGGGTGTATTATGACAATATAATGAATCAAAAGAGATTTATTAAACTATATAAAATATATCCATGAAAAAAATACATTTTTAACCTTTAAATTAATTTTTTTGTTTATTTGATTAATTTTATATAGCCTTTATGAATCCCCTAAAACCTATCTTAAATTTGAAGGTTATTAGATCATTTCTATAAGAACATAACTCACTTACACATCACAAATGATGTTTTTTAATATGTTATACACTTATACATTTAAATTATTTAAAACAATTCTTATTTGGTAGAAACCATGTGAAAAAAATATATGATGTTTTGTGGTTTTGGTTACTTAAGTAGTGAGATTTCAAAACCTAAGATTGTATAGTAAATTCCCCTCTCTTTTCAAGTATAATATAACCAAAGATCCAATTACTCATTTTTAAATAACCTTGTAGTACATTTTTACTATACCGTATTCTCTCTATATCCCTCTTAAGGTTCCCTAAGATCCTTATAAGCCGATACAAAGCTTTTAGAATCACCCTGTCAAGGTAAGGGATCATCCACTCCTCTTTATTTAAGCATTGTCAATATATTATGCATTTTATTTCCAATTTATAATGTTGGGATATGTTCTTCCATTCCCCCTTAATGATTATTAGAGACTTATTTTACCCTCATTAATCCAAAACAAGATCAGTTCTATTCCATTGTTATGTTGCTGAAATATTAATATGATTTTCTATCCCAAACAATTGTGTTGTAAATACCTATACCCATTTCCTATCAAGGGTGTTCACATTTAAGCACTTATAATTATTTTATTGGGGAATTAAATTTACATAATCCACAATAAATTTTCATGGGATTAAATTTTATTAAATATGTTATGATTTATATGATATATGTGGAAGACTTATGCATGCACATGTAAGATTAAGATGTGTTCACCTAGATAGTGATCCAATAAATTGGGTAATGTTTTCATCTCATGATATTCCATTTATGGTGCATGTGAAGTTATTCTAAAAAAATTATGTTATTTTTAATAATTAGTAAAACATGAATTATTATTATAATTTCATGTTTAAAATTTTTACACATTCCCAGGTTCCCTTTACATTGTTATGCTACACTTTGTTTCATTGTTCTTGTTCACGAATCACTACAATTTTATGTCCCATGGAAATTCATATCATCTAAAAGTAGTAATTTCATCATATTATGTATGTTTTCCCTTACTGGGATTTATAACTCAACCCTTTCTTATATATGCCCCCAGGTTATCTAATACAGTTTTAAAAATGATAGAATAATATGACCAAGTTAAGGAAGTTTTCAATAATGTTGATGTATTCCTAGTTTTATGTTATTATGTAATGTACCTAATTACCCAATGAACCTAGAATTCTAGATCTTTTAAGTTGTATAATGTGTATTACTATGTAATAAATCATGAATTAATGTGTAATAAATTCCAGGATTGTCAAATTATGAAATTTAAATACCCAAATATACACAGGGAGTTATAAGAAGTTAGGGGAATCTAGTATCACATCATGTAGAGAATTGGGGTCTACAATTCGATATTTATTAACTCTATGGAGTGGTTCTTACTACTTAAACCGATCATAATGTTCTATATTATAGTGTTAATGTGTTCTATTCCCTTATTCAATTCTAGTAAGATACTATTGTTTCTTCTTTTTAATTAATTCAAAATATAACACTTCTTCCTTGTATTTTTCTTCATCTGTCGAGGCATATAAAAAATTATCATAATATTAAATTACATTAAAAGATAATTTAGTTTTTAATATTCCAATGGGATCATGTACGATCAGTTGGGGTGGGGGTGGGTGAATCTTATGTGATTGACTTTATACAAAATACATACCCATATAAATATTTTCCCCTTTTAATAAATCATGATATCCAAACTCTTATTACCTATTAGGATCTAAATAAAACAATCACCCTATCACCTAATACTAAACACAAACATTCATATTAAAATGCTATGTAATGAGCATCACATGATGTTTTTATATTGTATTTCCGCATAAAAGGAAACAAAATCCTTTCAATGACCAGTTATTAATCTCGAGAAAAATATTTTCCATTATAACACAAGTGGTTAAAATAGGGCATGGAGTATCCTTAACCTATAGTACATCCTACACTTATATAGTAACCCATTTTGTTTCGTAGTATCACATTGGATATATAATAAATCATATATTTTTACTCCCCCAATATGTATTATATAATTTTCTTCAAACTACATGATGTAGATCTCTAATATATTTTGGTTGTCACTACATCATAGTGATTTTTTCTATTTTTTCAATTTAATATTTAACTATATTGTTATAAGCTAATAGAGTGTATACAAGTCATACTTTTTATATAGTCACACCGCAGATCATTAAAAAAATTTGATCTTAATCATATACCACAATTGAGATCAGGTTATCATTAATATTCAAATAGTTCCTCAATATTAAAGGATTAATAGTAATATCTAAATTAAATATATTAGTATATGTATCCCTCAAACTCTTCTTTTGTTTCCTTATATATCTACTTATTTGATATTAATATCATACGCCACATCAAGTGGCCTACCAATCATTTATTTTTTTTGAAACAATAAACTAATTTTGATCAATATAATTATTCCAGATTTATCCACATCTTTGATAATCATATGATTATTCCTCTATAGAGATATATCATTTTATTCTATTCTTTTTCTAAAAAATTTCTTATTTTCTCCTACTTCATAATTTTTTTAAATATTTTTCTTTCCTTTTATAATATGGATGATATAAAATATTTTCTATATTATTTATAATAGAATATAATTTAATCAATGATGGTACCATGATCTATGAAATTCTTTTTCAAGATATTCACAAGGATTTGTTCTCAAAAACACGAAATATTAACTTTTTATAACTTCTTTAAGCCACTAATACTCTAAGAAAACCATTTACTCAGTTAATAATAAATAAACTGATCCAACTAAATCTCATTTTAATTTCATTGAAAAATATCCGAATTATCATACATAAAATAATCCCACATCATTGACAATAATTTATTTGACCATATATTCTTTATAACATGTTGAATTTTTTTTATGGTATGTATTCATGTTACACATTATGGAATCGATTGACATTCTCAATATTAACATCATCTTGATATTATTTTTTAAATTTCATCATATATTGATATTTTTATTCACAAACATAATGTTTATCTTTATCAATCAATCAATTTGAATTCCTAATATAATTCAAAACTAACCATCATAGAAAGAATAATATATATAAAAATTACCCAGGTCATTCTATAGGAGGAAAAATTTTCTAATGTTACCAGAAGATAATTTCATGATTTAATATAAGAGACCGGAAAGGAAAATAAAACCTCCGAAAATGTAGTTATAAAACAAAATTAGTAAATACACTTGTTAATATTAATATACATAACCCAACATATAACAATACTACTGAAATAAATCTTGAAAAAAATGAGCAGGTTTTAGTAACATAGAATACTAGTAAAACCACCCCTAGTTAAAATGAAAAATGGGAACATAAAGGAAAACTCTAGACCACCTCACTCACCATAATAATAAAATTCAAGAAGAATAAATCCCAATTAATGTACAAATGGAAGTTTATGATAGTATTAATTCCACATATATTTATATTTACACTATCTATATTAAAATAAAATGGATTCATTTTCAATATCAATTTTAGTTCAGAATTTTAATGTGGTAAATGTCCATATAGAGGATTTCATCATGATCTGAGACAAAATAACTTCATTATTTATGGATATTATTTATTTGGATATAGAGTGCAGTAAGTTCATAATTAGTTGGATCCTATATAATATTCCAAGTACCTATAATTTAATATTCTTATAAAATGTCTTACATTATGACATTGATTCTATTATCACAACTATTTTGGCTCCCACATAACAATAAAATATTTTTTTATCTTTAAAAGGAATAAATATAAAAATTTGATGGGGGGAGGGATCATAAAATCATTTATTATATTTAATGCACCTGATAATAGATTCAAAATCATCTAGATAAATAATGATATTAGGTATTATGATATTGGGATCTCAAATTCCATAATTCATCTCTTCACTAATTGAGACTCCCAATTTTTAAACTTGTAATATAATAAGAAAAAATCTTTACCTCATATGTATTATAGTGTGAGAATCAATTAATTTATCAATTATAAAATTTTCTCCACAATAATTTCTTATTATATATGTATTGAGCACCTATTCCGTATCAATAATATAAAATAATATGTTGGAATTTTTAGAATTTCTAGACAAAAAACATTTTTAATAATTTATCCTCTTACTTATTAAATAAAATAAATTTTCATTCTTAATTTTTTCTCCTTGAAACCTTATACATATCATTAAATAATTTTTCATATGGGTTAATAAACATTTCCACGTAAACAAACACTTATTATGCACATTCTCCTTTACTATTATTATACCATAATCCTCAGAGGATTCTTTTGTATTTAGTTCCTTTATTGATTTTCCATAATGAAGAATTTTTATGTGTTATATCACACATAAAACATATTAAAAACCATTATCTAATTCACATTATCCACTAATTGAATATCTTTTAGCTGATAATTTTTGAAATTTTATTTCTAGAATCAAAAAACAAATTATGTATCATGGAAACATCAAACATATAATCCACATTTTCCAATTTTTCAGTTATAAGCCTAGAAAATTTATTACATATGAGATTACAAAGAATGTTTTTAATTCTAATAAAAAAATATTAAATAAATAAAACATGATCTTACCAAATAAAAAATATTCAAATCAAATTCATTCATCCCCAAATCACTTTTAAAATATTCAAGTGACTTTAAAAGTATTTAAAAATTATTAAAAAATATGATTTATTTTACTACATTTAATTAATCAATTCAGAGTATTTCAATAACTTTCAATTTCACTTATAATTAGATCTGAAAATAAAATATCTAAAACCATCATTAAATATGTTTTAATCATTGTATTTAGAAGATTCCCTACTAAATGATTAATGGATAGTCTCTCACAATAGTAGCTTGGTTTTTCAACCTTTAATAGTAGCTCATAAATAATTTCACCTATCCAAGTCTTCTTTCTTTAATGAAAACATGTGGAAGAAAGTCATTCTATCATTTAACAACACTTTTTATTACCCTTTAAATTTCATCCCTCCAATAATTATATTTATGAGTTTCTCATTAAAAATTAGCTAAACTAGAATCCTATTATAATATAATAGACATGTTCCTAATATATAAAATATAATATTGTTTATTATCATTATGAGTCTCTTATTCTATAATAAAATCTCAACATACATTGAAATTCCTTTAAAAACATTGAATAATTATAATAGTGGCTCAAATAATTAATTTTGGTTTTTTGGTTAGTAATCAAGGTTTCAAAAATTATAAATGCACTAATAAATCAAAAAATAAATCCTTCTTATTTAGTTTTCCAAATAATTCATTATCTTCATAAAAGGTATCCTATAAATATTCCTGAAGTCCCTCAAAAAGTTTTATTTTATTCCGAATCACCATAACTTTCACAGTGATTTATTCTTCTTTAATATCCCTCTAAATAATTATCTATTAATATTTTGAATGTTCAATGAAATAATAATGTGACTTAGTTTGAAATTATATTTTTATAGAATGAACTGTGATGAAATAAAAATTAATATAAATAGCCTTGTTTTGTCTCAATATAGTTATAATAATTCTTTAAGAGTTCATCTAAATTGTGAGTTGTTGGGTTTTCATTAAGTTTTCATCCACTTATAATACTTCTTCTAGTTATTCTTATACATTAAACAAAAAAAAATAACATAGGGTTAATTATTCATGTGTTTTCCCATATACAATGATCTCATGGGTCTTCCTCATTATGAGTAGGGAAAATTTGATGATCTTTCTTTTGATACTAGAGTTCATAGAAAATTGCAATGAGTTTTTTATAATGATTCTTAATCATTGTTTTCTAATCATTATGCACATAAAATATATCATTAATAGTATAACTAATCACTTCATGTGCTTATGAATAGTTTTACCAAGTATAATTGTGATTATGAATTTGAGCACATCATGGTTATATTAGATTAAGAAACAAAATGAAATGTAAAAAAATAAATGATGAATTAATTGAATCTAGAATGTATCTTATTCCAAGAAATAGTTCTAAATTTTAACAAATAAAATTACACGGGAATATTAGGAATACAATTAAATCCCCCTAAATATAAATAATGGGAAAACCAAAAGTTTTTCTTTGATGACGATGGATACAGTAGTCATATTTATTATTATTATTAGATTTTTATGTGTTTATTACCTTTATAAAATAAAAATTATGTAAACATGTGGTATAAATGCGGTTTAATTCATATAAATACTGATATAATGTGTTAGGAATAATGGAATTAAATCATTAGAGTATTTACTGCAATTGTTTTATCATTGTTATACTAGATTATTTTTTCCTACTAGAATTCTTGTTTAGTTGAATGAAAAAATATAATTCATAAAACAAACTTACCTATTTCTTATATTTGACCCCCTATAGATAATTATATAAAATGAAGGGTCATATTTTCTATATAATTCTAATGGTAGTATTTATAACTCAGCTTGGTAGATAGATACATAAAACTCCCCTTTGTTTGGACTAACTGAGGAGGGAGATCCACTAGAAATAGACCATGATCATGAAACCACTCCCCATATACCATAATTCTCCAACCTAGGAAGGGTATTATAGTAACGGGAATTATTAAAAGGAAAATCCATATTGAGAAGAAATTTAGAGTATAGGATATTCAGAACCACCACCACATACAACTACTTTAACCACACATAATATAACATACAGAATGGGATCATGGAAAGAAACACATATCAAATACTCAATGAAAAAATTGATTTATTCCACCTCATATGAACTCCCATGTTTCTTCTATACCATCCTTGAATTAGAAAATTATAGAATAAGAATGAAAAAATAGAATGGAAATCCAATAAAGTGATAAAATTAGTAAGTTAGGGAGATCTTGAATTTCCAAAAAATTAATATTCTTATTCCTATGAAGAACTCATATATTTATAGAATGTCTTATTTACCCTTGATATATATTTATTCAAACAATGTTCCATTATCTCTACTATTTTTCATGTTTTTGTTTTAGAACCTATGATTTTATCCCCCATTGATCTTCCACTATGTGGTCATTGTATTGATTTCAGTCCCTATTAAGATAGACATTGGATATGAGAAATATTTGATGGAAACCAATTATATGAATGTCCAAAACATGAACTTTTACTATATTTTGGAATGGATTTACCTATTATGGATGTAGTCTAGAATCTTCTTTAGCAGATAAAATTATAGAAAATTTCATATAGTGATGTAGAGTGTGTCAGTGCATTGAGGTGTGGTAGATTTATAAATTAGGATATAACAGAGTGTTATATGGATAAAGGAGATTAAATTTTCAATATAACATCTTTTCATATGATTTCATTTAATCTATTGGACGTTTACATTCTATCAGTACTAAACACTATGTTTGTTGGTCCTATTGAGTCATCTCCAAAAAACAAAGCATCACAATGAATTTTTTGTTTTGAGTACATTCATTGGATAAATTAGGGAATGTAGATCTATTATAGTACAATGTTATGGGTGTTGGAAGGTAAAAAGGTATTAAATTGTGATACTATCTTATATAGTAAACAAAATATCCATTACTGGTGGGTGTAACCTTAATAGTGAGAATAGGGAATTGGTGGTGGTTAGACACCTTCTAAGGATCATATCCCCAACCAATATTATAGTTGGAAATTTCCTTAAATTATCAGTTGTATATATATTTTATATCTATATAACTATTCTTGAGTGTCAGTTATTGTTGGAATTTGTTAATCAATTTAAGGTTTGGGTTTTAAATGTTTGGATTATAAATTTTATGGTGTTTATTGATGAGATATTATTTCAAAAACATTGTGGAGGTTAGTGAGAGTTTTGGAAAAATATATGGATCATTGATTTAGGTTGGTGGGTTTGATGTTACTAATGTTTTTTATTCAGTTGGGTATTCAATATTCCAGATACATTGTTATTGAATTTATCAATAAGTTTCGTGACTGGGTGACTTCACCATATATTTTTGGATGGGATTGAGTTGGCTTAACCTTCAATACAGAACACATAGCTTGCTAAAATATTTGATAGTGAGACCTTGATGGAATGATTCCCAGTGAAACTCATTATGTATTAATGGTGGTGTGGGTTTTTTCATAACTAGACAAATATATTCAAAAATGGTTCTTAAAAATGTGTTTGATTTAAATAGAATTATATAGGAAAATAGTGATTTGAGAAACGATTTTGAAATTAAAATTCAAAATGGGAAATAACGTTTTCTAAATATTATTTTGACAATATTTTGGAAAAGTACCTTTTTTAATAAGACAGAACATGTGTCAATTTTTAAATTAATTTAAGAAGGATATTTTTTGGTTTTCAATGGAATTCTAATGTGGCATGGTTGATTATTTTTTCTCATTTTGACCAAGTGTTGTTGATGAGTTATTTTCAAAGAATGGGTTTTTTTTTCATTTTCACTCCTTATTTGATTCCCTTATGTGATGGTTGTTTTGTGGTAATGGATAAACATGCATTTTCTCCTCTAAAAGATGTTTTTTATTTCAAATTATACAATAAGAATAACCTCATGGTTAGGCAGATATGGGTCTAGTGGACTCTAGTGGATTACATTAAATGGGGTATTTAAATTTCAAGAGTCCAAAAAATTTGTATTTTTTGTGACTGAGAGGGTTTTGGAAAAATTATATTTGAAAAATAGATGGATGATTTGATATTTGGGACAAATCCTCTAGGGCCCTATTCGAGGATGAATGATTGTTGAGTTTTGAGACTAGTCGTCTTCCCTATTTGCGTTGTTTAAGAGTGTTGAATGTGTGAATATAATAAGGGATGGTCTATAGTGTTTAGGGGGGGATTGCGAGACATTGGAACAAATATGAGTGGGAAGGATATTGAATCCTTTTCATGGGTGATATGGGAAGCTATTTTTGGGTGATCGTCTGGACCCAGTATGGGTAATAAGGTTTGGGTTGAGATGGTATGTGTGACCTACCATGTGTGAGACAGTTTGTCTAGATAAATTATTTTTCAACACCTACTGAATGAGAATGGATGAATTATATTCTTAGCTTGTGACCACTATTGACTGACAAGGGTTATACTGGGACTTGAGAAAACCCTACATCACACCTTCAGGTTGCAACTAGGATTACTATGCGACCTGAATTGAGTGAGAAGGGATGGGTGGATGTGTGATAACATCCAACTCTATAGATTTAGGCATGGATAGAGATATGGTATTAAATCCTACCCCATAAATTTATGTATAGGTTATAGACTTTAGTATGATGTTTAATCTCTTCCATCCATCAAAGAGTAGAAGTACGTGAGGTAAGGTATCATGGGGACCTGGTTAGCACATGATGACCAAAATTTAGTGATTATGTGTTCATTTTTTTCGTTTTTTCCTAGTGGATGTATTTTATGAGAATAAATAATATTTTTTATATAAGTATTACATACATATAAACATGATCATAATAGAAAACATATTTTTTATGGCACAGAGTATTTCTATAGGGTCATTAGTCTAACCCCCAACCTATGTACATGGTTTGGGTTTTAATATATGGTAGTATAAAATCCCATTTTCTATCACGGTATAAGTATTTCTAAGAGATGAGCATGTGGTATATTTTTAAAAGGAAATAGAAGCAATGAATTTGTCAGGTTAAAGTATTTGAGTTAAGATAGAGTTATGATTACATTTCAATTTTATATTTTTCATGTGTAGTGTGTAGTGTAATGTTAACCAATATGATGACTATATTATTTATTTATATAATTTCACTGGTCTATTAGGTTTTATTCATCATCTATATAGATTTTCTTGATTTCAATTCTAGACAATGTCTGCCCGATTTGTCTCACTATGTGTTTTCTATAGGTTTATGAATTTAAATTGTATCTATATTGACCAAGGATTGTCATATATAGATAATACATCATTCTTGATGAACATTAATTACATTACACATTCGCATGGAACAAAACCGTAAAATTTTAGTGACATTGAAAAATTGAAAACATAAAACTTGGTTTGTAATTGAGGATTATCATCTCACGCTATGTTTTTTCAAACCAGAACCCTTATTATACACATATTATATAATAGATATCCTCAAAACATATGGATAAGAAACATAAGAAAGGGTGAGATTTGATTCATAGTAAGGGTAAAAAAGAGATATAAAAAACCATAACATGAGAATAATGGTATGATAAAATGAGTATGAAATGTGAAAAGTATACCCTATATGTCAATGATCATAATCTTGAATCAAGTCATAATGATTGGAAGTTCATAAGACATGAATCATAAGGGTATTAAAAAAATGATAAATGAGAGCATGAAATTGGAAAAAGAACCTCGAATTTGTGGCATACACTTAAGTATAGAAATTCATTTCCATGTTAGTCAAGGTTCCATATCAGTACCAATATTGAAGAAAAAGTTATTTACTAAACCAGGTTAACTCCCTATTCTAGACCTATCTTACTAAATTGATTTCACATAATGTTCTATCAGTAACATACTAAACCAAGTTCACTCCCCATTATAGTCATGTCAATCTAATTATATATGAGTCATTACCTAGTTAATTATAGGGAGATATAGGTCTCACATGACACATAATGACTGAATGACCTAAAGGACTTTTTTATTTGTGATAATCCACCTTTATAGGGGTCGGGTAGAACCATTATAAGGCCTGATGGCTTAAGAGATAATTACATGACCCATAGTTATTAAGGGAGTCAACCAGACCATACAATAAAGAACTAATCCACCCTAGAAAATTCCATGATATCATCACTCCACCTTCACAAGGTTGTTCGGCTAGCTGTCATGTGCATAGCTACACATGCTCAGTACCAATGGAAATTTTACACCCACTTTATCCTCCAATTCCGGTTAGCTTTTATCTGGTGAATGAGCTTTCTCTGAATCCACATATGTAGCCTTTTCCCATGTAAATTGACCGATATATCTACATATTTCATGTGAACCAAAGGCCTTGGGGTGGCATGAATGCATTGTGGTAGACTAAATTCCTTGTGAGACAACTTGATCGAAATTCCTTGGGTGGCCCCAAAGCCTTGCAGGACCCAAGGACCAAACTGGTGGCTCGAAGGCCTAGATGGATGAATAGTTCTGGCTGCTATAGTACCAAAAATTAATTTCTATAGTAAATGTTATATTACCTACTACAGTACTGCTATAGTACTACTGCATATTTATGCATTGAAAAAGATCATAAATATTAATTATATCATAATCCATGAAACTAAATGGGTATCATAAACATTTCATCATATCATAAACTATCATAAAGTGAGAAGTTTCATAATCATTTCATCATAGAATTACCCGTGAATAGTATCAAGTTTCATAAGAATATCCTTATTGTATAACCCAAGGAAGAGAAATGATTTCATAAATATCTTTTCATTATAAAAATAAACCATTAAGAGGAATAATAAAATGATATCCTTGGATCATATCTTTATTAAGTCTTAGGAAACACCAATAATTGTCTACTTAGATGGAAAGTAATTTCAAAATATCATTTAAAATTATATTTGAAGAAAATATCAATTCTGATTTGGAAATTGATTTTTAAAACATAAAAAATTTTGAATTTTTTTATTTGGACGTTACCTTGGATAATTATAATAGAGGATTTTAAAATCATGATAATGGGAAATAATTTTCATGTGTGACTATTAAAAACAAATATTCTTTTATCCTTTTTATTAAAATCCAAGTGTGCATTGTTTTAGAAAATGACATGAAGATTCCATTTATTTTTTTAAATGTAAATTAATGGAAAAAATAATTTTAAAAAAATCATGAATAATATAACAACATTTTGGAAATAATTTTTAGAAAACTAGTTTTTGTAAGATAATATAATTTAGATTGAAGATTGAAATAATGTCTGATCTTTTGGAAAAAAATATTATCTCTAATGATTTAATACAAAAGAATGGAATAATGGTAAAATTTCATTAAGGTATTATTAATAATCATACAATAATTAAATTATTATAATTATTGAGTCATTTATCATGATATATCATCATTGGATACTTGATCATAAACAATTCCGATAAATGATGAGATTGTGACATAAAATTATTACCACTTTGGTAACAATGACTCATAATCAACATGAACTAATAACATAAAATGAAACCTAAAATATTATGAGGATGATAAAAACCATGATATTACATTTCAATGGGGATGTATATAAACCTCAAAAAAATGGCAGGGCATAACATAACTTACATATCAATGAAGGAAAATTGAGATAAAAATCCCAAACTGTACAAGAAACTTTTCAATCATAATACATATAAAAGAATAAGATGAATTGAAACATTATTTATCATTAAATTATGTATATTAATGATATATCATGTAATAGGGTAGTATATACACCACACAAATGATAATATTATTGAATAAGGCATTAGTCTCTCAGAAATAAAACTGAGACTAGAAATCCCTTACCTTTTTTCTTGAATTCCACCATACTTGATCAAAACATATGTATAATAAATATAAGTTTATTATACATATATTAAAAAACCAAATTTATATATATCATACCATATATTATTTTCATTTTACCTTCAATTACAAGTTTATTAACTATTCCATGTTAATGTTATGTCTTGGGTAACAACTGCTTTGTTTTTCATATATGTTTTGACTTGTCATAATTTTGATTCTCTTACTTTGTAATGGTTAAAAATCTCTAGAATGGTAAAAATGATATAAATATCTTATAAATTCAGTATATATTTATTTATTTCAATATATAGAAATTAGTGATAGGAAATAATATACATTGTTGAAGGTGATGGTAAGCCATAAAAATGCTGGAAATTTATTTTTCATTTTCTTATTTATTTGAAATAAAGAAAAGTAAATTATATATATTATAAATCTATAATTATGGTAATTTTATATATATCACCAATTTTTATTAAAATTTTGCTTATTATATTCCTTATAAATTTCAAATGAATCTCATTTCTTTGAGATGCGGTAGTTTACCATACAACGGAGCAATGTGATTATATTCCCACAAAAGGGAGATTATGAAGGTATGTGTGATATAAAAATTATAGTAAAATAATAAAATAATAAAATATTATATATTTCATAAATAACATATAAATCCATCATTGTGACCATCAATGTTATGTTTTAATGAAAAGACGAATGATATCTGTTTGAGAGGTGGTAGTCCCCTGTAAACGACCAATGATTTCAAAACCCATTTGATAGAAGTGGATATGGTTATATGTAAGTAGCTTTACATAAAAATATCTCAATATATGTAATAAACTAATTATAATATATAATAATTATATTATTATAAATTAAGGAGATGGGGGAATAATGAATACAAATATGCTTGTTGATGAACGTTACTACTTCTCTAGGTATCCTCCTTAGAGTTTCTCTAAAAGTCTTCCTAGGATGGATTTCTTGACAAAATAAGGATACTAATATGGGGTGAGGGATTTTGGGAGATTATTTTTGATGGTCTTGTCTAATAAAAATAGGTTTGATGGTGTGAAGAATATAGGATAGGCGGTGTCCTTTTATATGTGGGGAAGTGGATAGACTTGGTATTTTTGAAGAGAAATAAGTGATCCCACATTACTTCTATAGAAAGGGATAAAACAAGGATAAAATTAAAATTTTATACCTAAAAATGATTAAATATTTTCAAAAAATAGACAATTATTTTGGAAAATTTCACCCTCAATCATTTTGGTGTAACCCTCAGCAAAACCATTTTCACCTTAATTGTGATAATTTATTTTTACAGAATTAACTATCCATTTCGGCCCAAAATTAATTTTTCCCTAGTAGAAAATTTAAAATCTTCTAATTCCAAATATATAATAATTTTTTCAATTTCCATTCACATTATTTGAGAAAAATTATTTTAAACATAATCCTACAGACCTAACAAGAAAGATGGATTTTAATGAAAAAATATTCAAAAACATACAAAGTATTCATATCCAATTTCAATATGAAATTGAATACAATTACTCAATATATATTAATATATGAGTAATTTATATAAACAAATTTAAAAAATTTTAAAATATAATTCAATTTTATAATTAAATTAAACGTAAATGATATTTTGAAATAAAATTTAGTATTTTTCACTATTTATCAAAAAATCAAACTTTTCAAAAAACTCACAATAAGTCCCCATAATCTTATTTTGACATTATTATTTAAAAAATGAAATTTAGTTTTCAAAATGAATTTTCAAATAGTGTAAATTAGTAATTTTATTATATTTTGAAAAAGATAAAAAAATAGTTTAAAAAATAGTATTTTCAAAAAATATAAAGACATAACCAAAGAAATATAAATTTTATTATCATTATGTTATATATATAAAAACCCATTTTGCATAATATTTAAAATTTATTTATTACTATTAATAGATATAATTTTAACTTCATGTTTATAATAATCTCATTTAAAAAGAATAATTAATAATTTATCAAGGTTTTCTCCAAAATTTATATAATGTGTGACACAAGATAACCTAGTGTTTCTTGTAGAACAATCATATCATGGTGTATCAAGAAAAAAAATACATCAAATATATTTAATGTATTCAAAAAAATGTTCATAAAAATTCAGGGTGTTGTATTCTACCCTATATAAAATGAACTTATCCATAAAAATTCATCATTATAAAAAAAGTTAAGATACTTATACCTTATCATATCACCATCTTCCCATATAGCTTCTAAAAACTAATGGATTTACCACAAGACTTTTTTTATTTGAGTGATATTTTTTCATAGAACGTTCTCTATATAATCCTGAATCTCTAATAGTTATTCCTCATAAGAATGTTCTTACTCAAGAAGTATGACTTCTATGTTCAATAAATGTGAATAGTATGGTATGTATATCCTTAGGAGACACACACGAAAAAAATCAGGGGCTTGAGAGAGGTTCTTTCAAAGATCCAAGTGATGGGCTACCATCCTGATACGATTAAGAATTTTAATCGAACTGGTATTCCTAAGGATTAGTTTCCCTTCCCTCCAAAATCTCAAAACCTACTTCAATGGATAAATTATTATAAATACATTATCCTTGAATTCAAATTATAGTTCACACCTCTGATTATTAGCATAAATGTTATAATAACTATGGGCTTAACTAATGTTTTTATGAATGGATTTGACATTTTCTTAAGTTTCATCAGCTATCTCATGTCCCAATATATTTCTTTCTCTAGCTTCATCCTAGCATGTTAGAGCTCAAAATTTCATTCCATAGAGGGATTCATAAGGATCCATCATAAATCTTGAGTGAAAGTTGTTGGTTTAAGAAAAACAAACTAGTAAAATGTGTTGATCTCCAAAACCATTGAAATCAAAATAATTAGATCAAAAGATATCCTCTGGGTTTTGAATTTTTCATTTATACTTACCATCTATTTGAGGATGAAACAATGCCCTTAAACTCAATTCTGTATCAAGAGGGTGTCGTCATGACTTTGAGGTAAACCTCAGATCCTAATATGACCCAATGAAATGCAGTATTCCATGAAACGTTACCACTTCCTTAATGTATATCACATAAACATGATCTGAATAGAAGTATTCTCTGATAGTAATAAAGTGTACTGACTTAGTAAGATGATAAACTATCACCAATATAACATTATTTTCATTAGATGTTTTGGGAAGTCCAATGACAGCATACATGGTGATGTTTTAGTATTTATATTCCAGTATGGTTAATGGATTCAATATCAACTTATAAAATTTTCTATTTGCATTAACATTTTGACATACCATAAATCAAGATACTAACTATGTGATATCTCTCTTCATTCCATCCAACCAGAAGTAATATTTCAAATCTCAATACATACTCATACTTCCTGGAAGAATATGTAATGAATAACTGTGATCTTACACTAACAACTCATTCTTAATATCTAGTATATATATAATACATACATGGTTCCTAAATATTATCTTTATATAATGAAAATGGTTAAACTAAGGAATATTTAGAGCCTTTATTTGTACCTATACATCCTCCTTCTATAGCTCTTTAATATTCACCTGGATAGATGGTTAAAAATTTAATTGTGTAAGATGGTATTTTCCCATTCCTTCATGATTTCTATATCCATCCTTTACAAATATAGAAATATTGGATGTTTTTTAACCTCACCAAGGATAATCTATCATTGTCATTTGGACTCAAAGCATCAAAAACCTTGTTCACTTTCGCAGGGTGGACATATATTGAGAATTTATAATATTTAGTTATCTCTAACGATATTTTTCCTTTCATAATAAATTAAATCTATATTAATATATAATTTTAAATTTTATAATCACTATATATATATATATATCACATTTCTCCATAAATATAATTCATCTATTTCTTTAATGTATAAATTACCAATGTTAACTGAAAATTATTAGTTGGGAAACTTTTCCCATGGATATTTAGTTTTGATGAGGCATAAGATATAACCATGCCATTATGCATGAGAAAAATACACAATACTTTATGGATTAATCACTATAGATTACAAACCCTTCTTCAATATAGGTAAATTTAAGCATAGGTGTGCAAACAAAATGGCCAATTTAGTTCCATGCGTTTTTTTCAATTCATCTCTCCAGAGGAACAGTGATCCCGTATGATTTAATTTGGTTAGTGGATTATCTAGTTGTGATAAATTCACTCCAAACCATTGATAATACCCAATTCAACCAATAGAATGATTAATCAAAGTAATTGTGGTTTCTCTTGTCCAACATCCAAGATCCCATATCCCATATGGATCTGCTGACAAACCATCTCTTGAGATTATATTTCCAAAAAATGAATCCTTTTGAATCCAAAATTCAGTCTTTGTAAATGTTTCATTATTTTCTCCTTTACAGTTTTTAATATAATTATCATATAGTCAAAATTTTCATCCAATATATTTTAGTGGGTTAGAATATCATTTCAAAATACTACCACAAACTGATCAAGGTCATCTATGAAGAATATATTCAGTAAATCCATGAATATAAAAGGGGAATTAGTAAGATAGAAACGAATTAATATGTATTCATAATGTTTGAACCATGTATATAATTCCATTTTTTTATATCCACATTCTTAACCATCATATTATGACTTCCAAAATGAAGTTCAATCTTGGAAAATTATTAAGCGCTATGAATTTGATCAAATATGTCATCAATATGGGGAATATGATCCTTGTTATTAATTATGATCTATTTCATCTCACGATAATCAATACAGAGTTTCATCAATACATTATTATTTTTAAAAAAAATAATAGGTGCACCCAAAGGTGTTACATATGGTTGAATGAATCCATTTCCAATGTTTTCTTATAGTTTCATCTTTAATTCCAACTAATCAATTACGAAAATTCTATAGAGAGTATTTGAAATATTTTTGGCATGCGTTTTGAGTTATCATAAGAAATCAACTTCAAATTTTGGTGGGAGGCAAGTAAAATCTTCCATAAAGATATCAAATAATTCCAAAAAAATAGACATATCACCAATGTCATGTTTATCTCTAACCATATGATATAAACAACCCTTATGACTGGTAATTAAGACCCATAAAATTGTTTTTATCTTAATAAGATGTTCATACTTATTATTACATTGGTAGATGATCATTGGTCAGTTAAGAAGATAAAATTTGACTTCCCATCCTAAACAATTAATGCAGTATTTATGTAGAGAAATATAAACCATACCAAGGATGACATAAAATTACACTACAGTAATAATGAATTTATTTTCAGGAGGCACATTCCTGCCAACATCAGCTAGAGTGGAATAATCTTCTTTTGACACGATCATCATGTAATTATGATTTTTACAGTAAATTTCACATCTATTCATTTGGATAAAATCTTGATAACCATATAAAATTATTCAAATAAAAATTAATGAGTGTATCTATAGTTAAATAATACACTATAAATTATGTTATGGATGGTAATTGTAGATTTCACCACCTCCTTATTGAATCCCTCATCAATAATAATGATCTCATGAGATTTCATCTTTTCCATTGGCTAAAGAGGTTTCTGGCAGTGATCAAAATCTTTAACCCTTGGGGTTGGGAACTGGATAGAATAAATCAAAGTCTCCTTAAACATTAAGCACTAAAGCGAGGGATGTTAATTCTATATAGCTTTCCCTATATTTCTATCATTAGATAACTTTATCCCATCACTTCAGTAATCAATTCCCCAGTGAAATTTCCTTCCACACTTGAAACATTTACTAGACCCCTAAGGAAATATCCTCCATGTTTCCTCCTTCACATTGAATATAATTTAAATCACATATTATTCTATCCATGGTTCTTACAATTTTTTTTGTATCCTATATTCTTTTATTGTCAAAACCATGAGACTAATATATAACTCCCACATCCATTTCCACCATGACAGAACATAAAACACCCACTTCATATCCACTAAATTCTATTATTGATAACACCCTTATGAGTCATGTTTTTAATCCCCCAAAGAATATATCATCCTTAAATTCAATTTGGATTATAATACAAGAAGAATACATTGTAATTATTGTAAAATTTTCTACATATGTACAAATAGTTTTCCATCCATTTTTTATAATTGAAGGAACCCATTATCTACATTCATTAAATAAATATGATGAAAATATGTATAATAAACTTGTCCATTAACTCATCCCAATCCTTTGAGTCAAGTACATCCCACTGACTCATATTCTTGTTAAGATTCTCCCATTGACCTACTTCACCTTCCAAAATGGTAGACATACAAAATGACCTTTCATTTTCCAAACATTGGTGAATGGAAAAAAATATTTTTAGTGGTACTGATCCATTGTTTAGAAACTTTTAGATCAGTAGATTCACTCATGGAAGGTGGAAATTACCTCATGAAGGACTCAACAAAATGCCATTATATCCTTTTTTTGATGTCATGCATGATTCATATCTTGAGATAGTTGTGGGAGCATAACAATGAGGATTGATTTTCCTTGGATAATAACATTTGGATTCTTATGAGGAGAATAATTTCATTTTCCATCCCAATGAGCTTTAAAATTGTTCATTTGGGTTCTATCCATTGACTAAAACAAAAAATAATAGTGTAAGAAATAGAAATCATTACCAGAAAACTCATTATCATGAAAAAATTCTTATTGGATTTTAAAATCATGACACCTTCTTTTAATCCATGAAACCATAGCATTATCCAAGGACATTCATAGTCAAATTTTATTTAAATCCGTATCGATGGTTAATAAATATTTTTTAAATTCCAAAATCATATACCCTGAGAGTGTTAAACTAGGTTTGCAGTAAGGTTTATTATCGTCTATCAGTTCCCGATCGAGTCTTACTAAATACGGTGTTTTCGGGTTTATTACCCCTATATACAATTGTGATAGATCCACATCCATTTTTAGTATCTAGGCATGGATGTAATTTCTTAGAAATCACTTTCTCTTTACATTACAAAAATTCTATTATATTTTCCAATAATTCGACTCATCGTTATACTTCAGCTTAGACTCATCTTTTGGGATCTCACTAAGGTTTTATCATCATAGTATCCAAAGGTTGACTAAAAATTTCCTATGATACCAATTATAATGACACTATTGTTGACACTCCTTTCGTCACAGATTATAAAGATTGGGAAAGGGGAATATATTAGCACAAAGTGATTCAACCTTTGGACAAATATAAAAAATTGACAAAGGAATGAATAAGAAGAACATTGCACAAGGGTCGCACAAGTTCTAGAATTTCCGCGCAAGTACACTTTCACACCTCAATGGTCGTGCACGTACACCTGCACGCCAAAGTTGGTCGTGCAAGTCACTTGCGCGCCCTAGGTGATAACTGCCCGGGGTCTTCTCGAGCCTATAAATACCCCCGGTGGGGCCCCCATTTTGGGAGGAATTTTTATAGAATTCAGATACAGAGCTCTGAACGACGAAGTCTCATATTCAGGTCTTCTGAACACTTCTATGGTAATTCTTTACCTAGAATGGAAGGTCTAAACAGGAGGAGTAAGGTCTAAGTGTTAGAATTCACTAAAAATTGCGCGCCTAAGTGTTTAACCCTTATGGGAAATAAACGCACTTGCACGCCGCCCTACTTCTTCACCATAACTTGCACGCCATCTTCTATAAAGCCTCTAGGAATGATTCTAAAGGCTTTGACAAAGGATTGCCCAAATATTACTCTAAGGGAGGAAAATCGCACATGTACCCATGTGCCACGCTGGTATACCTGCGCGACCAGGACTTGCGTTCCCACACAGTACTTTCGTGCCTTCCAGGACTTGCACGCCCCTACCTTTTTGGGTGCCTTTCCTGCCAATTTTCACCCCTCTTTTACCATTCCACCTCTCCTATTCAAGATTCTGTCTTCAAGACACACTTCAAAGCCATTTATGTCATGTTTTCGTGACTAAATTACTTATCTGAAAGGAATTATATGGAATATCTCTCAAAATATAGTTATTTACACATCTTTATATCACTAATGGTTGAGATTTCGTTCATTCAACCTCATCCTAAAAAGATGAGAGAATCCTAACCTGGGCCTCCTTTTTAAGAGTAAGTCCCAGTCCAAATTCTCATTACTGTGGGCATCCACCTTAGGAGTAAGCCCAATGTCCTCTAAACTGGGCATCCTCTTTAGGAGTAATCCCCAGTCTTAAAATTCCCAAATATGGGCATCCTACTTAGGAGTAAGCCCCAACCATAATTCTCTTAGCATGGGCTTCCTTTTCAAGGGTAAGCACTAATCTCAAATATGGGCCTCCTTTTCATGAGTAAACCCCAGTCTTAAATTCCATTTGATCTGGGCTTCCTTATCAAGAGTGAAACCCAATCATAAGTCCCCTCCCAACTTGGTCATCTTTCGTAGGAGTAATCCCTAAGATTAGAGTATCCAAATCTCCATGAAGCACATATACCTTTATGGACCCTATTCATTTATTTCTTCCCTGAAGTAAATCTTAATCATCATATATTTGGGTAGTTATATATACATAATCCCCACATCATTGCATGGCACAATTTTTTGGTTTCACCAATACCTCTTGTTTATCACACCGAACATGACTCATGTGAGCTTAGAGTGTAAAAAAAGTCATGACATCTTTCTTTGAGCCATTAATTATGCATAACATCATACTCCTTTTCTCGAACTATGTGGGTTCTGATTCCTTTTCCAAAACAAAGGATACGTAGGTAGCCCATCAGCGGGTACGATCCAAACTCTGAAATAATCCATGTCCTCCTGAATGACAATAAACATCAAGTGCCCCACTGAGTGGCTTTAAAACTAGTATGGTCATCATAATGACCAAGGGACTTTTATGTATTTTGAAGGATACCATCAAATAATAATATCTAACAAATACAGATGATTCTTCATCGATGAAGATCCTGGAATACATATAAAATATTATCTGAATTTCCTACGTACCAATCATTCATTGTCAGACTAAAGGAAATCTAATTTTATACATGGTAATGTAATAAGGATTAATGAACATAACTTAAATCTATAAAGAGAGTCCCGGAGTAGACAATAATTCCCCTCAAAAATGTGTGATGAGTCTGACCTCCCATCATCTTGACCAATGAAAATTCCTAAGTCTCATCAGTCCATAACTAATAAGCACCTACCATTGGAAAGTAGGTCCAAATGGATATGGAAGCATTGGGTGTTTCCGTTTCTACGATCAAACCCGTTAGAAACTGATTGGAATGTTTGAACCTTCAATCAAGAGGTCATCCCCGATTCCAGAGAGAACCAAAAAATGGTGAACCCGACGTGAATTCATAACCAAGTTAAAATGATGTTTTACTTATTTGTTAGGACCTTATTTAATACTCAATGAGAGGTCCAAAAAAACAATCATTGATATATGTGCTTATCCAAATGATGTAGTGGCTGAATTTATCTTGATAACGTTTGTTATATCAAACATGCACTCTTTTCCAAGATTTTCTGTATTTTAAGAAATGGATTCTCTCAAGTTCGCACCTGTGAATACCACTGCTGCAAATGCCACTGCTGCTACTCCTGCTGGATCGTCATCCACTCTGAGGATAACATCTCCTACTCAGTGTCTTCAACGCTGGGTATCAAACACGCTGGTTAAGGAGTACAGTCAAAACGGTACTATTCCAACTCTGGAGGCTGCTTGACAAGCCCTCCAAGTGAACAATTCACCCTGGTCATCTGGACTGTGACGACCAGTGATCAAGAAGCAGGCGATGCTAACCACCGTCTCCAACCGTTTCGGGTAGTTATCCCCGGAACGCAATCACCATTCACTCCCATATTCTGGGGAGGTGAAAGAGCATGTCCCTCAGGGACTTAATTCAAGGAAGCAGGAGTCCTTCCCGAGGGTTCCCATCAACCATCGCCACTAGACTCGCGCGGCAGTGTGCCCTCAACATAATGAGGGTGTCGAGTCCAGGCGTTCGGCTCAGGTTCCTCGAACCCGAGCAGGCAAGACGAATCGCCAGAGGCGAAATCCGGTCAACATTGAGTAGGTTCTCATCTCTTCCATCTCCGGAGAAGTTCACCAACCTAACATGGTGGCAAGAAACGAGCGGGCACACACACCTGCCCGTTTTAATTCCGATGTCCAGTAGACTCGTCTGGCAGCATCACGCCAATCCCACCAGGTAATTCCGGCGGAGTACTATAGGCAGGAACATACACCTGTTTATACATCATCAGCTAGTCAGCAGGCTCATCTGACTACATATGATAGAGCTCATCAACCACATTCGGCGAAGTGCAATCCGTAGGAACATACACTTGCTAGTACCGATCAAGCCTACCAACAGTCTTGCTTGGTAGCATTCGGAGAAGTCAGTCGGAATGCTCCAGCAACAAATAGGAGGCAGACTCAACTTTCATCCCCCACACTTGAGTACTGTCAGAATTCACTAAGAGGAAAAGGAGGATAGGAGCAGGCACATACACGTAATCCAAGCACATAATAGACATATATCCTCGTTCCGACAGCTGAAGTCACCAAGCATATTTTATCAATGGTGAAAGAGCAGAAGAAAATCCCTGGTCATATTCTGGATGCTTGCCAGGATATTATAACAGCTTCAGCAACATCTCAAGGAAAGACACATAAATCTATCCCTACCAGTGGAGTGACGCATCAACAGTTCACTCCGGAACAGAGACACACATCTTTTCCAGTTCAAGAGGGTTCTGGGGCGTACTCCCCCATATCATACAGACAACCAAGTCAGGAACATACACCTGACTTGAGTGGCGATCGTCAGCCTAACCTGTCCATCTATCCTGATCAGGAACATACACCTTCTCAGAGTAGACACTTTCGGCAACAGGTGTTTTCCAAGGCGAGTAAGATGGCGTCTAAAAAGAAGACCCGCCCAACACAGTCAAGAGATCAAGTTCCAATCTGTAACAAGTCCTTTCTCGATGATGGAGTTCTTGAATCCATCAGACAGTTATCTGTTGGAATTCAAGATTCTACTCCCTCATTTACCAATAGTGGGAACATTAATTCCGGAGGTCTTCAATAGACACTTCCCCATGAAGGCTTGCTTCATGACTATTCAGTCGATCTCGAAGTTTCATCTTCATATGAGAGCTACAATAACCCTCTGTGTGGCCAGAAGACCAAGGAGAACGAGATCTCATCTTTTGATGTAACCAACCATGGTGGTCCTCCCCATGATGATGTATTTCACTGTGAAATTACTCTCCGCAGTAGTGATGCAAATTGCCCGAAAAATGCTTTAGTGGACAATGTTGTGCCGAGAAAGGCCTCTTATCTTGAGGCACCTGCAAATGCGAAACCAGTCATGTCTAATGCTTCATCGCTAGCAGGTGAAATCCTTTCTCAATCGGAAGATAGCCCAGGGTGTAGGTCATTCTCTGGACCACCCCTAAGTCATGCATCTTCTAGTTTGATCAGTGGTTTCTCTACCAATCTTGTTGAATCTGATGAAGAAAAAAGGAAGCACCATCTCTGGTCATATCAGGTAGAAGTATCTTCATTGAATGATAAGGAGGAAATACTGAAAATGGGAAAAAACTGGCGAAAGGTGAAGTGCCAGTCATGTTTTGGCCTCTGGCTGACTCTCAGTATGACATTCCAGAGATGTTGACAGAAGATGGAATTCATGGTATTTTTCTCAACATATGGAAAACTCTTTGTCATTTGAAAATGAAATTATTATCTTATGATGAATTTGAAAATCATGTTAAGATAATAGAAGGGTAACAACGTCAAATTGACTTGGCATCTCTATCAGTATCTTGATATCTGAAGGCTGAAAAGAAATAGAGAGACCTTCAACGTTCATGACTTGGCACACTAAGAAGATTGTGCAAGTTAATTGCCAATTCCCTATCTGGTATTCATGTCACAAGATGGGGTGTTCATGGAGAACTACATTTCACTGTGCTCACCAGTCAGCAAAGACCGCCGAAAATGGTCTCATGCAATGTTATTGCCCGTGGCTGGCCACAGTCAATGGGTTTTGTTTATAATCAAAAGCTTGCCAAAGAACAGGCCTCAACTAGTTCCTCTCAAAATGAAGAATACAAATAACAAGTTGTTGAATTACTCCTGCATGAATAAAACGAGAATATTGAACATGCCTCTCGTATGGAGCAAGAACATCATCAAGTGACAGAAGTGTCAGAAATCATCCAACGGTCTTTCGAGCCGGGTGATAAAAGTGGATGACGATTGATGCATCTAGATAATTTTCGGACTAAGGTCTGCAAGATCTGAATCGATTTTAAGAAAGTCTTAGACATAGCATGTCAAGAGCCACCCCATCTCGCCAGACTGAGGACTCTTTTAAACCAACCCTCGGAATCAAGAAATAGGATTCAAGGAATTAATCAAAGACAGCAGGAACAACCCCAGTCCATTGGACTGGGGACTTTTTCAAATCATCAATCCCCTCCTCAGCGAAATTCGGTCTTCTCTCGATTGGGGAAGAAGTCATAGGAGGAATGAAGATCCAAATTATCATGATATTACCTCCAAATTACGGTTCGTCAAGAAGTTACTAAGGGATCAAATCAACAAAAGGCAGTGTCTCATCAAATACATGGAAGAAGACAATATCACAGAAATGATAATAGAAGGGATGCGATGCGTTATGCATCAATAAATGTCATCAATGTCATTGTTGCTGATCCACCAGATGAGGCTCGCTAAGGGGACTCAGATGAAGAGGTTCCTACTTAGGAATTTGTATGCACAGACACAAATGAAGAAGGTGTGCATACACAAAATCAAAGGTTTACCAAAAATCTGGGTGTTCCTTCAATTAACCCACTTCCCCCACTCCAAAAGGGATCAAACAAGGGGAAGGGAAAGAATCAGGTTACATATCCTCCCTCTGAAGAAGGCCAAACACTCTCACTAGAGAAAATATTTGCGCAACAAGAGAAAGAAATGAAAAAATTGAGGAGGTTGAACGCTGAACTACTTCAAGGTTGTCTTCCTCCTAAGCATTCTAGAGTCAGTTAGCTAAGGGAGTTTGTTGCAGCTACTGATATGGATCAAGAATATCCTCTTTTATCAGTACACCCTCACAGGTCTAATCCTACGGGTCAAGTGCAACAACAATTGGCAGTGATTCCATCAGTTGCAGTACCAGCTCGCATACCTATCCAAGCTCCAGTCAGTGCACCTGTTCAAATTCAAGCTCAACCAGATGTTTCTCAAAAGTTAATAACTACTATTGAGTCATTAACAGATCGGTTGAAAGCTATGGAGAGAAAGCGTGCGCATGTTCAACCGAAAAAGAAAGCTTACCCTGAATGGGTAGATTCAATCGCTCCCCCATCATGTTTTGGGACCATGTATTCCCTATTTTCAATGGATCAGGCGACTCTGAATAGCATTTCATGCATTAAATGTCTTGTTGCGATCCTATGATGGGAACTCCAGAGTAGCAAGAAGCAGTGAAACTCAGATGCTTCGTGTGAACCTTGCAAGGGCCAGCTTTTTTCTGGTATACAAGCTTGAAATCCCGGTCAATTACCGGATGGGAAGATCGTCATCAACGATTTCTTCTTCAGTTCAGCTCAACTTTTCCAAAGACAACAGTTTTCGATCTTAAAAACTGTAAGCAAAGGGAGAATGAAAGAGTCTCTGATTTCATTGTTTGCTGGAAGGGATTAACATATTCCCTGAGATTAGCACTCCCTCAAGAAGAATTTTTTCCAATATGTGTGGAAAATCTGCGTGACGAATTACACACACCACTGGTCCCTGTGAAATACATAGGAGGGTTTCGAGATCTTACCTCAATCGCTCAACAGATTGAAGATTCTCTTATACAAAATAAGGATAAATCTCAAGTAATTCCATGAGCTCCAGAAAGGAGAATGGGTAAAGCAGAGACTGCTATAGTTATGCTTAAGCAAGCACTTGTACCTACTTCTACATTAAAACCTTTATCTTCCCTAAGGGCTCCACCTCCTGAGCGTCAAAAACAGAGGTCGTTTTGTGAAGACGATCAAAGAGATCAATGAAGAAAACAATTTGAGGATCTGAAGAGAAAAAGACACTATTTCTGAAATGAACAAGTTCCTGGTTACTTCATTTCAGCTCTGGAAAATAATTTGGTTCAATTGCCAAGGCCCAAAAGGCCATACAAGGAAGGAGATGAAGACCATCCCAATTATTGCCCCTTTCGTAAAATTTTGTGGAATCCCATCCAGGAGTGTTTTGTTTTCAAAGACCTCCTGCAAAAGATGGTCAACTCGGGACAAATCAAATTAAAAGGTTCTTCAGCTCAGGTAGCATGTGTTACTGCTACAGTTCCAGAGGAGGAAGGTGAGTGGCAAGATGTTAGGAACAAAAATTCACAAAAATATGATGATTGGATGGTCAGAAAGACGATCAACCAAACTCATGCTATTTTTTGAATGCAATTAAATAAACCAATTTTCCCTTCTTCCATGAATGCCACAGCAAACCCCTCTTCATCAGAGGGAAAATCCTCAAAGAAACAGCATGATTCAAAGAAATAAAAAGAATCAGAAGAAGATGAGTACGTATCAAAGCCTAAGTTGTCTTTGACCCTGGAAGACTTCTTGCCATCTACTTCAAATCAACGGGAACCGCCCCACCAAATGGTACAACCTAAATTGGCTAGTAAGGGAGATTATTCATCGGATGAAGAGTTAATCTTTGGTTCTATTAATATGATTCAATTAACCAATCAATATGCCAGTCGCAATTTTGATTTTGATGGGCCCGAATTCCCCATATCAAATAGAGGAATCAGAGGAAGTTCTAGAGGATCAGGATATAGGGAAAGACATGGATCTTTTAGATGTCACTATTCCAATTCTACCCCTTCTAGAACTGTGTACGCATCAGAAACTCGTGGTAGATCCCTTCAACGAGCTCAGCAAGAACAAGCAAGTTCTTCTACCAATAACAAGTTTAGTCCTGGAACAATTATTTTGGAGTATCGGATGGGGATTCCGCCTTCATCCTCTCAAAAAGTAAATAGATTTAATCAGTCTAATCTTCCAAAACCAAGAATATTGCCAACTCCTATCCCAATATAAGATGCATCAACTTCCAAAGCATCTGCTTCCAAGGCACCTGCTAAACCACATGTTCCTGTTGGGAAACACAGACCTCTGGATCAAAAGTATGATGTATTGAAACACTTGGCCCAAGTACCAGCCATGTTATCAATTCTGGATGCTTTGAATCTGTCAAAAGATCTTCACGAGGCACTCATCGAGGCTTTGTCAAGTCCTCAGGAGTTTGAAACTGAAATTTCTAAAGCTGAAGTCTATCACATAGAGAATAATCCTGCAGAATTCCATGCAGTGATATCTTTCATAGATGAAGATGAAGATGATGTTGTTCATGGACATATTATACCTTTTTACTTATCTGGTAAGTTCAATGGTGTAGATGTCCGAAGATCTTTCATTGATAATGGTTCAGGAGTTAATCTCATGCCCATTCGTACACTTCATCGATTAGGCCTCATGGAATCTGATTTATCTCCTTCAACTATGATGTTACAAGGATATGATAAAAATGAACAAGAACCACTGGGCAAAGTTACACTCAGACCTCAGTTTGGAGAGCATGTATTCAATTCAGATTTCATGGTTGTTGATGAAGACTCAGCCTTCAACATCTTTCTTGGAAGACCCTGGCTACATCGACATGCGGCTATCCCTTCATCATACCGTCAATGTCTCATGTATTGTTTCGATGGTCAAGTTGGGACATTGTATGGTGATAATGCCCCATTCAAGACATGTGAGTCTCAATACATTGAGTCGGAATTCTATCACATGAAAGAAAATGATAAATCCACAACAAAGGAGATTACCAAAGTTATTGCTCCGTATGGTTTGGAGAAGATTCTAGTAAATCCATTTGCACATATGAGTACAGATTATGTTTTTCATATCAGTCAAATTGATAAGATTGACCCAAATAAAAATACTCTTATGGAAAGATCCATAATGTCAGTTACGGCAATCAAGCCGGACAACATGGGAGAAATTGGTGATCCTCCAAGCGGGGATGAAAGTACAAATAGTGACATCTTCATTTCATCTGCTGAAATACAACAAGTCTATACTTCGCCAATCAGGTTAGAAGAAGTTATAGCAACATCAGAGGTGAACAATGATGTCGATTCCCAATCCATCATTTCCTCTTTATTTCCCAAGGAGGACCCTTCATCATCAATTGGGTCAGAAATGGAAGCTTTTTTCTTTAGGGTGTTCAAATTTTAACATCTCTTCTGATCATGGAAATTATGCTTTATCCTATACTATGCAAGTAGAAACGGAAGAAGTAACACATGTTGAAGAAGAATAAGAAGATCTCAGAGATGCTCCTCCATAATTTAATGAACGTATCTCTACCACCATGGATGAACTCAAATAAATAAATATACGTACAAAAGAATATCCACGCCTCACTTTAATCAATGCATCCATGACTATTGAAGAGAAAGATATGTATATTTCCTTTTTAAAGAAAAATCGAGACATATTTTCTTGGAACTATACAGAGATTTTCGGGCGTGATCCTAATGTTTGAACTCATCATTTGGGTTTACCATAAGAACATCGAGGATTTAAGAAAGTCGCAAGAAGAACACACCCAACTTATGCTTCCAAAATTGAAGCTGAATTGGATAAGCTTATCAAAGCTAACTTCATCGGAGATGTTCAGTATCCTAAGTGGTTGGCTAATATTGTCCCTGTGAAGAAGAAGAACAGAAAAATTAGAATTTGCATTGATTTCAGAGATCTTAATCGGCATTGTCCTAAGGATGATTTTCCATTTTCGATTACAGAAATTTTGATTGATGCAATAGTTGGCTATGAAGAAATTTACTTCATGGATGGATATTCTGGATATTATCAAATCTGAATGGCCCCATAAGATGAGGAATGCATAGCCCTCAGATCCCCTCAGGGTTTGTTTTGTTACAGGGTAATTCCCTTTGGCTTAAAGAATGTTGGCACAACATATCAGCATTCCATGCATTGTATCTTCAAACCCTTTCTTGGGAAGTTTGTTGAATGCTATGTAGACAATTTGGTGGTTAAATCCAAACAATGTTCTAATCACATGGCTGATTTGGAAGTCATATTACGCAAGCTCTGACAACATAATTTGAAGATGAATCCCTTAAAATGTGCTTTTGGGGTAACCTCGTGAAAATTTATCAGCTTTGTTGTATGACATCATGGTATTCAAGTCGATCATGAGAACACAAAGTCAATCCTTAGTATGTCACCTCCTTGAAATTTGAATGAATTAATAGGAATTCAAGGACACTTAGCCTATATTTGGCGTTTCATAGCCAATTTGGCAGGAAAAATTTTATCCTTCACCAAATTAATGAAGAAGGGAGTCACTTACTAGTTGACTAAAAAATGTCAAGAAGCATTTGATAATCTCAAGAAATACCTCTTGAGTCCACTCGTACTCATTCCACCTGTTGAACGAAGACCACTTATCCTCTATGTTCCAGCTCTAGAGCGATCATTAGGTGCCTTCCTTACTCAGAAGAATGATGATGGGAATGAAAACATCCTCTATTACCTCAGTCGGACTATTCTTGAAGTAGAAACCCAGTATTCAAGTATTGAGAAGTGCTTCCTGGCATTAATATTTGCAGTTTAGAAGTTGAGACACTACCTGCAACATCACGAGGTCCAATTGGTATCTCACAATAACCTGCTAAAATTCATCCTTAGTCGTCCAATGCTTACAGGACGTCTGGCAAGGTGGGTAGTTATTTTGCATCAATTCGACATTTAGTATGTGTATCAAAAGGAAATAAAGGGCCAAGCTCTGGATGATTTCTTGGATGAACACCCTTTAGTGGAAGACATGTCTTCATATATAGAACTTCCTGATGAGGAAGTCTTCTCTATTCAAGAAATTCCTCAGGCATGGGAAGTTTATTTTGATGGTGCTTCCAGAAGTCCGACAGATAGGAAAATGGAAAATCCTAAATTCAACAAAGTTGGTTTAGAAATTGTGCTCATTTCTCCAAAAAAGGAAGTGTTACCTTATTCATTCTTACTATGGGAAGGTGGTACCAATAATGAAGCAGAATACCAAGCTATCATCGCAGGCTTGGAATTGGGGCTTCAAGCACAAGTGAATCACTTAAAGGTGAAAGGTGATTCATACCTGGTAATCAAACAAGTAAATGGGGATTATGCCATCATAAAAGAAGAACTAATCCCTTTGTATGATTAAGTCAGAGAGTTAATGGAAGAATTGGCTTCGGAATCGACATTTTCTTATGTCCTGCGGTCACAAAATGCTCATGCTGATGCACTGGCTAATATAACCATAGCTCTAGCAGATCCAAATCGGGACGAGACAACCATCAGTATTGCCCACCATCATGTAATTTCACCTTATGTTCGGATCAGAATAGAGGAAATTAATGAAATTAGTCTCATTCCTGAACTGTATAGTCATACTATAGGATGGATGTCACCTATCAGGTAATACCTTCAAAATGGAACACTTCCACCTGATAGAGCCAGGAAAGAACAAATTCGGCGATGTGTGGTCAATTTTACTCTTTATGATATCCCGGATCACATAGAGAAATTTTTTTACAAACGTGGTTTTGATGGAGTTCTCTTCAGATGCATTGATGGTGAAGAGACAATGGCTGTCATGAAAGAAGTACATGCAAGAGTCTATGGTGCCCACCAGTCTGGACATAGACTGTCTGATCAAATTCGAATGCTTGGATACTTTTGGCCTTCAATGATACAAGATTGTGTTGATTTCACAAATAAGTATCATTCATGCCATGTAAATGCCAACTTTATTCATCAACCTCCAGAGTTTCATCATACAACTAAATACTCGTGGCCATTTTCCACATGTGGAATAAAAGTGGTGGGATCTTACCCTTCAGCTACGACCAAGCAGTTTAAGTATATTCTTTCTGCTACTGATTTCTTTTCAAAATGGGCAGAGGCAATACCTCTCAAGGAAGTCAGTTCTAAATGCATTGTTAGCTTCATCAAGTCTAACATCATTACCAGATTTGGTGTCCCTCATACCATATTGACAGACAATGGCACAAACTTTTATTCATCAGAGGTGAAGAAATTGTATCAAGAATACAACATCAAATCCAACCATTCATCTCAGTATCATGCAGTGGCCAATGGCCAGATAGAAGCCTTCAATAAGACTCTGTCAAATATACTGCAAAAGATGGTGGATAAAGATAAGAAATCATGTCCTGATAAACTCTTCCATGCTTTATGGGATTATCGGACTTCCAACCGCACTACAACGCAGTCAACTCCATATTCACCGGTATATGAAATAGATGTCGTCTTTCCCATTGAAGTTCAATTACCCTCACTCAGAGTATCCATTTGTGATCAGTCATCTACAGTTTAGAAATCTCAAAAGCGATTGAATGAATTGGAACGGTTAGATGAGGAAATATTGTGCACTTTGCACCACTTGGAAGTCTATCAGAATCGAATAGAATGTGCTTTTAACAAAAAAGTTCATCTTCGTTTATTCATTCAGGGAGAACTGGTATAAGTTCTCAGAACTCCAATGATACCAGGAAAGAGACCTCCCAAGCTTGAGCCAAAAGGGGAAGGACCTTACGCAATACATAGAGTCTACTCTAATGGAGCTTATTCATTAATCTTGATGGATGGAGAACTCATCACTACTCCAACCAATTCCATATTTTTGAATAAGTATTTTGTATAAACACAAAATATATCATCAATGGTCCGGTATGACCTTAAACTACACCACCATCTAGAAAGACGTTAAACTGCATAACCAACGGTCCATACATAAGACCCTAAACTATTTCCACATACGTCCAACATGACGCTAAACTGTATCATCCCTTTTTAGTCCAACATGACGTTAAACTATGAAAAAGTCCCTAATACGTCCAACATAATGTTAAATGGTGTACTCTTTTGTCCTCACTGCATGAAATTTAACTACATAGTCCCCCTTTCATCCAACATGATGTTAAACTACATTGTCCCCATCATCCTAGCTACATGACACTGAACTGTAAAAAAGTCCTTTAATATGTCCTACATCACATTAAACTGTACTTTGTCCCTGCTACATGACATTAAATTGTGTAACACCAATATTCCTAACTGCAAGACTTTAAATTGTATAGTCCCTTCATATGTCCTACATGACATTAAATTGTGCACCGTTAAGGTTGTTGTTACCTCTTGTTTCTCACACCGAGTATGAATCACGTGATCTTAGAGAAAATTTCAATCATAACACCCTCTTTGGGCCGCTAACCACGTGTAAGTCCCAACATAATTTTAGGTCGTTGTCCCCAATAACAACTTGATCATTAATTCATCCTTTAATTGAACTACGTGAACTTTGATCCTTGCCTTCTAGGCTGGGTACGTAGGCAACCTCCTGAGGTTCAAGCTCAAAACCAATCTATTCACATCGGTTCACCTCCATCTTATATGATGTTGATTTGTGAAACCGTCCCTAGAATCAATATCTTTACATTGGTTCACTTTCTTCCTTTTTATATGATGTTAAACTATAAAAAACTTTTTGTTTTGTACGACAATAAAACTAAAATATTCTTTGATACCCTCACTTGAGAGGGAACCATTATTTACATTGATTTTTCAATCATGTTTCGTTCCAAATTCTACGTGCATACATGGCAATGGCCAATTATTTTATCTTAGGTTAAACCATCATTCCACTAAAGTCCCCTTTCACCCCTCACATGTATGAACCAAATTTGTACAGAGGGTATTTATAGAACTATGTGGGATTGATTCCCATCCTTATGGGATACGTATGAACCTGTGAGTGTCCCTCGAATCCAGCCCCAAGTCTTTTGGGCCTAACCCCAAATTCCACTTTCAGTCCCTCGGCTGAAAAGTCCCCATGAAAACACACACTGTGTATTTCTTATAAAGGTCCAAGATCTATGACCCTAAACTAATATCTCCAATCCTTTTGTCCCACATGAATTTAAAATATAGTTCAAGAACTACGTATGGCTTGATTCCCATCCTTATGGGATACGTAGTGAAGTCAAACACAGGACCCAGCCACAACATGATTATGGTCAGCATTGATCTGTGTATCTCTGCATACATTGGACAATACCCATATTTACGTGTTATAATCCTAACCTTAAATATTTCCAGATCTTCATAACCCTTTTCTTAACTTCTAGTCACAAAAGGTTTGAAATTCTGAGAGTTCTTTTGACTGACTATGCAGCACGTGCCCTTAAGCGGCCTTGCATAAAAAGTCTACATAATGGACCTGTCAGCCAAAAGATGATATTATTTGACTATGCAGCCAATGCCCTTAGGTGGCCTTGCATAATTCAACCCCCTAACAGGTTTGTTAAATAGTGGTAACTTCATTCTTGGGAGGAAAATATCTTTTTTCTTTATTTATCTTGACAATATGTAAGGATCTGCAAAAATAGACATCCTTACAATATTTGTCCCATATCCCTTTTCATGATCTGAAAGTATTCAAGTCTATGGTTTATATTCTCCTTCCCTATGTTTGGTTAAGTCCTTCGTAGGAGTGATATTCATCGAGTTCTTTGATAATTATGTTTTTAAATGTCTTCTCCATATTCAAGTACCTCTTTCCATACTGAAATCTCTATACTTTGGAAAATTTGAATCTCCATAAACTTTAACTGGAATTTTAGCACTAGGAAAGTAAATTTCTGAGAGTTATTTTTCCTGACTATGCAGCTCGTTCCCTTAGGTGGCCTTGCATAAATAGTCTACATAAAATACTTGTTAGCCAAAAGATACTATTTATTTAACTATGCAGCCAATTCCCTTAGGTGGCCCAACATAATTCAACCCCCTAACAGGTTTGTTAAATAATGGTAACCTCATTCATGGAAACTACTTATTCTAATGCCTTTTAGCTATTTTTCATATCATTCCTCAGATTCAAATATTCTTAAGTCATAGTTTACATATATTTTCCCTCGTACTTGAGTGTGGTAAAATATTTTCAGATAAGTTGTCAAGGAATTGAATCAATTCTAATCCATTTGGTCAAAGCTATTCGACCTTAAACATTAGCCTTTTTATGTCCGACATGCATGACATTAAACTACCAATAACCACAAAGACCCATGATTTGTCCTTTTTCCTCAGAGTCAAATCCTCTTTTCTCTCCAGATCCAACTCTGAGGGGGGACTTTTGTTGACACTCTTTTCATCACAGAGTCTAAAGATTGGGAAAGGAGAATATCTTAGCACAAAGTGATTCAACCTTTGGAAAAATATCAAAAATTGACAAAGGAATGAATAAGAAGAACATTGCACAAGGGTCGCGCAAGTTCTACAATGGTCGCGTAAGTACACTTGCGTGCCTCAATGGTCGTGCAAGTACACCTACATGCTGAAGTTGGTCACGCAAGTCACTTGCACACCCTAGGTGATAACCGTCCTGGGTCTTCTCCAGCCTATACATACCCCCGGTGGGCCCCCCATTTCAGGAAGAATTTTTCCAGAATTCAGATACAGAGCTCTGAATGCCCAAGTCTCTTCTTCAGTTCTTCTGAACATTTGTAAGGTAATTCTTTACCTAGAATGGAAGGCCTAAATAGGAGGAGTAAGGTCTAAGTTATAGAATTCACTAACACTTGCGCGCCTAAGTGTTTTACCCTTAAGGGAAATGAACACACTTGCGTGCCTCCCTACTTCTTCCCCATAACTTGCGCACCATCTTCTGGAAAGCCTCTAGGGATGATTCTAAAGTCTTTGATCAAGGATCACCCAAATATTACTCTAAGGGCTGAAAATCGCACAAGTAACCATGTTCCGTGCAGGTATACCTGCGCAGCCAGGACTTGCACGCCCACACAGTATTTGCACACCTGCCACGACTTGTGCGCCCCTACCTTTTTGGGTGCCTTTCCTGCCCATTTTCACCCCTTTTTTACCATTCCACCTCTCCTATTCAAGATTCAGTCTTCAAGAAACGCTTCAAAGCCATTTATGGCATGTTTTCTTGACTAACTTCATTATCTGAAAGGAATTATGTGGAATATCTCTCAAAATATAGTGATTTACACATATTTATGTCACTAATGGTTGATATTTCATTCATTCAACCTCATCCTTTAAAGATAAGGGAATCCTTAACCTGGGTCTCCTTTTAAGGAGTAAGCCCCAGTCCAAATTCTCATTACTGTGGGCATCCTCCTTAGAAGTAATCACCAAGTCCTCTAAACTGGGCATCCTCCTTAGGAGTAAGCCCCAGTCTTAAAATTCCCAAATATGGGCATCCTCCTTAGGAGTAAGCCCCAACCATAATTCTCTTAACCTGGGCTTCCTTTTCAATAGTAATCCCCAATCTCAAATATGGGCCTCCTTTTCTAGTGTAAACCCCAGCCTTGAATTCCTTTTGATATGGGCTTCCTTCTCAAGTGTAAAACCAAATCATAAGTCGCCTCCGAACTTGGGCATATTCCTTAGGAGTAATCCAAAAGATTAGAGTATCCAAATCTCCATGAAGCACATATACCTTTCTGGACCCTGTTCATAGATTTCTTCCCTGAAGTAAATAATAATCATCATCTATTTGGGCAGTCATACATACATAAGCCCCACATCATTGCATGGAACAATTGTATTGTTTCACCAATACCTCTTGTTTCTCACACCGAGCATTACTCACTTGAGCTTAGAGTGTAAAAGTAATCATGACATCTTTCTTTGGGCCATTAATCATGCATAAACATCATACTCCTTTTCTCGAACTACGTGGGTTCTGATTCCTTTTCCAAAACAAAGGATACATAGGTAGCCCATCAGCAGGTACAATCCCAACTCTGAAATAATCCATGTCCTCCTGAATGACAATAAACATCAAGTGCCCCACTAAGTGGCTTTAAAACCAGTATGGTCATCATAATGACCAAGGGAGTTTTAGGTATTTTTAAGGATACCATCAAATACGAATCTCTAACAAATACAGATGATTCTTCCTCAATGAAGAACCTTGAATACATGTAAAAGATTTTCTGAATTTCCTACGTACCAATCATTGATTGTCAGACTAAAGGAAATCTCAATTTATACTTGGTAATGTAATAAGGATTCATGAACATAACTTAAATCTATAAAGAGAGTCCCGGAGTAGAAAATAATTCCCCTAAAAAAGTTGTGATGAGTCCGACCTCCCATCCTATCGACCAATGAAAATTCCTATGTCTCATCGGTCCACAATTAATGAGAACCTACCTTTGGAAAGTAGGTCCAAATGGATATGGAATCATTGGATGTTTCCGGTTCTTTGAACAAACCTGTTAGAAACCGATTGGAATGTTTGAACCTTAAATCAAGAGGTCATCCCCAATTCCAGAGGAAATCAGCTATATTAAAATAAAATGATATTACATCATTTTTTTTTGATAAATATACATTATATTGAACAAACACATGCTTGAGGACCATAATTTTTTAGTGCATTTGGAAACATGGATATATAAACACTGGTCCACAAGTGAGCTACATCATATCCCACTATGTTCTTCCCAAATAGAAATATTTTTTGAAATATTATATATCATACATATATCTGTGCTAGGGGAAAGGATACATTATAATGGGTGAGAACAATTACTCAATAAGATTAAAAATGGAATATATAAAATAATAAATAAGAAAAAGTGTTTGAGAACATGATCATATCATTTGAAAATAATACATTGCATATAAAATATCAAAATCTAGAATCATTACATAAATATTGGTCGATCATAAGTCATTACACATAACCAAATCAAATAACATGATGCATGAGAGCATATAAATGGCATAAGGACATGTGATTTTTGGCATACCCATAATCACAAAAAAATCATTTCCAACATAGTTAAGGATCACTTCTCAGAATATCATAGTAGACAAAGCCTGTTAATGAACTGGGTTCACTCCCTATTCATGACCGATCTTTCTAAACATGGTTTGATTCCCATTATAGCCTTGAATTACAATATCAAGCTCAGGATCCATTCTAGTCATGTCTATATCATGTGATTTGAATCTTTACCCAATGCATTGAAGGTAGATATGATCCCACCAATCACAAGGTGTAAATCATATTTATGTGTGCCACAAGATCATAAAAATTCATCATATGATAAAGAGTGAAATGAAATGGTTATCATAATCATATATAAATTTAATAACCTATGGGAAATAAATAGTGTTGACACTACTTTCGTCACATAGTCGAAAGATTGGAAAAAGTAAATACCATGAGCTCAAAGTGATTTAACCTTTAGAAAAATATAAAAAATTGACAAAGGAAGGAATAAGAAGAACATTCTACAAGGGTCGCGCAAGTTCTACAATGGTCGCGCAAGTACACTTGAGCACCCTAGGTGATAACCACCTGGGGTCTTCTCCAACCTATGAATACCCCCGGTGGACCCCCATTTCAAGAGGAATTTTTTCAGAATACATATTTGAGCTCTCGGCGCCCTAATCTCTTATCAAATCTTTCAAAACACTTCTAAGGTAATTTATTACCTAGAACAGAAGATCTAAGGAAGGGGTGGAAGGCCTAAGTGTTGAAACTCATCAACAGTTGTGCACCTGAGTGGCCAGCCCTTAAGGGAAATGGCCCCAGTTGCGCGCTACCTAACTCCTTCAATAGAACTATTGCACCACTCTTCTGGAAGAACCACAAGATGATTCTAAAGGCTTTAACCAAGAGTCGCTCAAGTATTAACCTGCTGATTAACTATTGCAAAAGTGCCAATGTGTCGCGTAGGTATACCTTCACGACCATGACTTGCGCGCCTATGCAGTACCTACGTGCCTGCGAGGACTTGCACACCCCTTCCTTTTTGGGTGACCTTCTTGCCCATTTCAACCCTCTTAAGCCATTGCACCTCTCCTATTCAAGATTCAGTCTTCAAGACACTCTTCAAAGCCATTTATGGCATAATTTCTTGATTTGACTTCCTTATCTGAAAGGAACTCTGTGGAATATATCTCAAAACCTAGTGATTTACACATGTTTATGTCACTATAGATTGAGATTTCATTCATTCAACCTCACCCTTTAAGATGAGAAAACCTCTTAATTTGGGACTCCTTTTCAGGAATAAGCCCCAGTCATAATTCTCAAATATGGGGATCCTCCTTAGGAGAAAGCCCCAAGTCCTCATTAATTTGGGCCTCCTTTTCAGGAATAAACCCCAGTCATAATTCTTAAATCTGGGCATCCTCCATATGAGTAAGCCCCAGTCATGATTTGTTGATTTGATTTCCTTATCTGAAAGGAACTCTGTGGAATATCTCTCAAAACCTAGTGAGTTACACATCTTTATGTCACTAAATATTGAGATTTCATTCATTCAACCTCATCCTTTAAAATGAGAGAACCCCTTAATTTGGTTCTCCTTTTCCGGAATAATCCCCAGTCATAATTCTCAAATTTGGGCATCCTCCTTAGGAGTAATCCCCATGTCCTCATTACATTGGGCCTCCTTTTCAGGAATAAGACCCAGTCATAGTTCTCAAATCTGGGCATCCTCCTTAGGAGTAAGCCCAATGTACTCATTAACCTAGGCCTCCTTTTCAGGAACAATCCCCAGTCATAATTTTTAAATCTGGGCATCCTCCTTAGGAGTAAGCCCCAAGTCCCTTAATTTTTCAAGTCTCTTAACCTGGGCCTCCTTTTCAAGAGTAATCCCCAGTATTAATTTCTCTTAACCAGTCCTAATTGACCTTTGATCTGGGATTCCTTCTCAGGAGTAAAACCCAATCATAAGTCCTCTTCTAATTTGGGATTCCTTTTCAGGAGTAAGCCCCATGTTAGAGTATTCAAATCTCCATGAAGTACATATGCCTTTATGGACTGTGTTCTAGGATTTCTTCCCTAAAGTAAATCCTAATCTTCATTTATCTGGGCAGTCATACATACATAAGTCCCACATTATTTCTTATGATTACATCTCTCATGGCATAATTGGCTGATTTTTACCAATACATCTTGTTTCTCACACCGAGCATGACTCCTGTGAGCTTAGAGTGCAAAAGTAATTATAAAATACTTTGTTGAGACATCAATCATAAACATCATGCTACCTTACTCGATCTACGTGGGTTCTGATTGCTTTTAAAAAAAGGATACGTAGGTATCCCATTTGCGGGTTTGATCCCAAATCTGAAATAATACATGTCCTTATGAATGACAATAAACTTCAAGTGCCCCATTGAGTGGCTTTAAAACCAGCATGGTCATCATAATGACCAAGATACTTCTATATAAATGTGTCTAAGGATACCCTTCATTAAGAATCTATAAAAAATACAGATGATTCTCTATCAATGAAGAACCTCAAATACATATAAAAGATTCTCTAAATTTCCTACATATCAATAATTGATTGTCAGATCTAAAGGAAACCTCCTTTTATATTTGGTAATGTAATAAGGATTCACGAACATAACTTAAATCTATAAAGAGAGTCCCGGAGAAGACAATAATTCCCCTAAAAAAGGTTTGATGAGTCCGACCTCCCATCCTCTCGACCAATGAAAATTTCTAAGCCTCATCAGTACACAAACTAATGAGCACCTACCTTTGGAAAGTAGGTCCAAATAGATGTGGAATCATTGGATGTTTCCGGTTCTACGAACAAACCCATTAGAAACCGATTGGAATGTTTGAACCTTTAATCAATGAGGTCATCCCCAAATTCCGAGGGAAACACAAAATGGTGAACCCGACGTGAATCCTTAACCAAGTTAAAATGATGTTTTACCTATTTGTTATGCCCCTATTTAAAAATCAATGAGAGGGACAACAAATACAATCATTGACATATGTGCTCATAGAAAATATGTAGTAGCTGAATTTATCTTGATTATGTATGTTATATCAAACATGCACTCTTTTCCAAGATCTTCTGCATTTCTAAGAATGGCTGCTCTCAAGTTTACACCTGTGAATACTGCTGCTGCAAATGCCATTGCTTCTACTCTTGGTGGATCGTCGTCCGCTCTGAGGATGACATCACCTACTCAGAATCTTCAACACTTGGTATCAAATGCACTAGTTAAGGAGTACCGTCAACACGGTACCATCCCAACTCTGGAGGCTGCCCGACAAGCCCTCCAAGTGAACAACTCACACTGGTCGTCCGGACAACGGCGACCAGTGATCAAGAAGTAGGCGGTGCTGACTATCGTCTCCAAATGTTTCGGGTCATTATCCCCGGAACGAAATCACCATTAACTCCCTTATTCTGGGGAGGTGAATGAGAAGGTCCCTCAGGGCCTTAATTCAATCAGAAAGGAGTCCTTCCCAATGGCTCCTACAAATAATCGCTGTCAGACTCATGCGGCAGTGCGCCCTCAACATGATGAGGGTACCGACTCCAGGCGTTCGGCTCAGGTTCCTCGAAACAGAGCAAGAAAGATGAATCATCAGAGGAAAAATAAGGTTAACAGTGAGAAGGTTCTCATCTCTACCATCTCTGGAGGAGTCCACCAACCTAACTTGGTGGAAAGAAACGAGCGGGCATGCACAAATGCCCATTTTAATTCCGTTGTCCAGCAGACTCATCTGGCATCATCACGACAATCCCGTCAGGAAATTCCAGCAGAGTATTATAGACAGGAACATACACCTGTTTATACATCATCAGTTAGTCAGCAGGCTCGTCTGACTACATATGATGGATCTCATCAACCACGTTTGGTGAAGTGCAATTAGCAGGCACATACACCTGCTAGTATTGATCAAGCCTACCAACAGTATCCCTTAGTAGCATTCGAAGAAGTTAGTCAGAAAGCTCCGGCGACAAACAGGAGGCAGTCTCAACTCTCTTCCCCCACACTTGAGTATTGTCAGGATTCACTGATAGGAAAGGGAGGACAGGAGCAGGCACATACACCTACTCCAATCACGGAATGGATGTATATCCCCGTTCCGGCAGCTGAAGTCACCAAGCATATTCTATTAATGGTAAAAGAGAAGAAGCAAATCCCTGCTCATATTATGGATGCCTGCCAGGATATTATAAAAACTTCAGCGGCATCTCAGGGAAAGAAACATAAATCTATCCCTACCAGTGGCGTGACACATCAACAATTATCTCCGGAACAGACACACACATTTTTTCCAGTCCAAGAGGGTTATGCGGCATACTCCCCCATATAATATGGAAAACCAAGTCAGGCACATACACCTGATTTGAGTAAAGATCGTCAGCCTAACCTGGCCATCTTTCATGATCAGGCACATACACCTACTCAGAGAAGCCACTTTCGTCAACAAGTGGTTTCCAAGGTGAGTAAGAAGGCATCTAAGAAAATGACCGGCCCAGCACATTTAAGAGATCAAGAGCCAATATGTAATAAGGCATTGCTCGATGCTGGAGTTCATGAAGCCTTCAAACAGTAATCTATTAGAATTAATGATTCTACTCCCTCATTTCTCAATAGTGGGAACATTAATTTCGAAGGTCTTCAACAGACACTTCCTCATAAAGGCTTGCTTCAGGGAAATTCGGTCGATCTCGAAGTTTCATCTTCAGATGAGAGCCACAGCAACCCTCTGTGTGGTTAGAAGACCAGGGAGCAAGAGATCTCATCTTTTTCTATAACCCATTATGGTGATCCTCCCCATGATGGTGAATTTCACTACAAAAGTCCTCTCCATAGTAGTGATGCACATTGCCCGGAAAATGCTCCAGTGGACAATGTAGTGCCGAGAAAGCCCTCTTATATTAAGGCACTTGAAAATGCGAAACCAGTCATGTATGATGCTTCATTGCTAGCAGGTGAAATACTTTCTCAATCAGAAGATAGCCCAGGCTGTAGGTCATTCTCCAAACCACCCCTAATTCATGCATCTTCTAGTTTGATCAGTGATTTCTCTACCAATCCTGTTGAATCCAATGAAGCAACATGGAAGCACTAGCTCTGGTCAAATTAGGTAGAATAATATTCATCAAATGATAAAGAGGAAATCCTAAACATGAGAAAATAACAGACGAAAGGTGAAGTGCCAGTCATGTTTTGGACTCTGGCTGACTCTCAGTATGACATTCCAGAAATGTTGACAGAAGATGGACTTCATGATATTCATCTCAACATATGGAAAACTCTTTGTCAGTTGAAAAATAATGTATTATCTTATGATGAATATAAAAATCATGTTAAGATAATAAAAGGGTTAAAACGTCAGATTGATTTGGCATCTCTAGCAGTCTCTCGATATTTGAAAGCTGAAAAGAAGAAAAGATCCCTTCAATGTTCATTCCTGAGCGCACTAAGAAGATTGCGTCAGTTAATTTCCAATGCCCTATCTGGTATTCATGTCAGAGGATGGGGTGTTCATGGAGCACTACATTTCACGGTGCTCTCCAGTCGGCAAATCCCACCGAAAATGGTCTCATGCAATGTTATTGACCATGGACGACCACAGTCAATGGGCTTTGTTTATAATCAAAAGATTTCCCAAGAATAGGCCTCAACTAGTTCCTCTCAAAATCAAGAATATAGAGAAAAAGATGTTGAATTACTCCCGCATCAAGGAAATGAGAATATTTAACAGGCCTCTCATATGGAGCAAGCAGATCATCAAGTGAAAGAAGTGTCGGAAATCATCCAACGGTCTTTTGAACCAGGTGATAAAAGTGGATACAGGTTAATGCATCCACCTAATTTTCAGACTAAGGTTCGCAAGATCAGGAGAGCTTTTAAGAAAGTATCAGACATAGTATGTCAAGAGTCACCCCGACTTTTCAGGTGGGGACTCTTTTGAACCAACCCTCGGAATCAACAAATTTGATTCGAGGTGTTGAGCAGGAACAATGGGAATAGTAGGAACATCCCCAATCCACCGGACTGGGGACCTTTTCAAATCATCAATCCCCTCTTCATAGAATGTCAGTCTTTTATCGATTGGCGAAGAATCCTCAAGAGAAACGAAAAGCCAAATTATCAAGAGATTCCCTCCAAATTACGGTTCGTCAAGAAGTTCTTAAGGGATTGAATCAATAAAAGGAAATGTCTCATCAAAGACATGGAAGAAGACAATATCACAGAAATTCTTATAGAATTGATGCAATGTGTTATGCATCAATCAATGTCATCAATGTCGTTTTTGCTGATCCACCAGATGAGGCTCACTCAGGGGACTCAGATGAAGAGGTTCCTGCTAAAGAAGATGTACGCACCGACATAAATGAAGAAGGTGTGTGTACACGAAATCAAAGGGTTACTCAGAACCTAGGTAATCCTTCAAGAAACCCACTTCCCCCTCTCTGAAAATGATCTAACAAAGGGAGGGGAAAGAATTAGGTTACATATCCTTCCTCTGGAGAAGGACAATCGCTCTCACTAGAGCCAAGGTTTGCACAACAGGAGGAAGAAATGAAGGAATTAAGGAGGTTGAATGCAGAACTATTTCAGGGTAGTCTTCTTCTTATGCGTGCTGGAGTCAGTCAGCCAAGGCAATTTGTTACAGCTACTGAGATAGGTCAAGAATATCCTCCTCTATTAGTACACCCTCACAGGTCTAATCCTACGGGTCAAGTGCAACAACAGTTGGAAGTGCTCCCATCAGTTGCAGCACCAACCACTACATCTGTCCAAGCTCCAGTCATTACACCTACCCATGTCCAAGTTCAACTGGATGTTTCTCAAAAGTTAATAACTACCATTGAGTCATTAACAGCTCGGTTAGATACTATGGAAGGGAAACGTACACAGGTTCAACCAGAAAAGAATGTTTACCCTGAATGGGTAGATTCAATCTCTCCTCCATCCAGTTTGGAAACCCTGTATTCCCTATTTTCAATGGATCAAGTGACCTTGAACAACATTTAACACATTACGCATCTTGTTGTGATCCTATGATGGGAACTCCGGAGCAGAAAGAAGCAGTAAAACTCAGATGCTTCGTACAAACCTTGCAAGGACCAGCCTTTGTCTAGTATATGAGTTTGCAATCCTGGTCAATTACTGGATGGGAAGATTTCTGTCAACAATTCCTTCTTCAGTTCAGCTCTACCTTACCAAAGCAACAGTTTTTGATATTACAAACTGTAAGAAAAGGGAGAATGGAAGGGTCTTAGATTTCATTGCTCGCTAGAAGGGGTTATCATATTTTGTGAGCCTAGCACTCCCTCAAGAGGAACTGTTGCCAATCTGTGTGGAAAATCTGCGTAACGAATTACGCACACCGTTAATCCCTGTGAAATACACTAGTGGGTTTCGAGACCTTAATTCAATCGCTCAGCATATTGAATATTATCTTATACAGGCTAAGGCCAAATCTCAGGTAATTCCATCAGCTCAAGGAAGGAGAATGGGTAAATCAGAAACTGCTACAGTTATGCTTAAACAAGCACCTGTACCTGTTTCTACTTCAAAACCTTCATCTTCTCGAAGGGCTCCACCTCTTGAGCACCAACAACAAAGGCCGTTTCGTCCATATGATCAAAGAGATCAAAGACGAAAACAATTTGAGGATATTAAGAGAAAAACATACTCTTTCTGAAATGAAAAAGTTCCTGGTTACTTCATTTTGGCTCTGGAAAATAATCTGGTTCAATTGCCATGGCCTAAGAGGCCAAATGAAGAAGGAGATGATGATCGCCCTAATTATTTCCCCTTTCATCAAATGTTGGGGCATCCCATCCAGAAGTGTTTTGTCTTCAATGACCTATTGCAAAAGATGGCCGAATCAGGACAAGTCAAACTGAAAGGTTCTTCAGCTCATGTAGCATGTGTTACTAATATAGTTCCAGAGGAGGAAGGCGAATGGCAAGAGGTCAAAAGAAAAAATGCACAGAAGTATGATGATTGGATGGTCAGAAATACAATCAACCGAACTCATGATATTTTGTGAACACAATTAAATAAACCGATTGTGTCTTCTACCATTAATGTTGTGGCAAAAACCTCTTCGTCATAGGGAAAGTCCTCAAAGAAACGGCATGATTCAAAGAACGAAAAAGAATCAGAAGAAGATGATTATGTGTGAATGAGTAAGTTGTCTTTGACTATGGCAGACTTCATGCCATCTACTTCAAAGCCATGTGCACATTCCCACCAAACAGCACAACCTAAACAGGCTAATCAGGCCGAGTCTTCATCAGACAAAGAGTTAATCTTCGGTTCTGTTAATATGATTCAATTAACAGATCCATATGCCAGTCGCAATTTTGATTTCGATGAGCCTGAATTCCCTGTATCAAACAGGGGAATCATAGGAAGTTCCAGAGGCTCAGGATATAGGAGAAAATGTGGATCTTTCAGAAGCCACTATTCCAATTCTACCCCTTCTAGAACTGTGTATGCAGCAGAAACTCATGGTAGAGCCCTTCAGCGAGCTCAGTAGGAACAAGCAGGTTCTTCTACTAATAGCAAATTCAGTCCTGGAACACTTATTTTGGAAGACTGGTTGAAGGTTCCATCTTCTTCCTCTCAGCAAATAAATGGATCTAATCGGTCTAATCATCCAAAACTAGGAATATTGCAAACTCCTATCCCAATACAATATGCATCCACTTCCAAAGCATCTGCTTCCAAGGTACCTAATAAACCACATATTCTTATTGGGAAACGCAGGACTTTGGATCAAAATTATGATATATTGAAACACTTGGCCCAAATACCAGTCGAGTTTTCAATTTTGGATGCTCTGAATCTGTCAAAATTTCTTCGGGAAGCACTCATTGAGGCTTTGTCAAGTCCTCAAGAGTTTGAAACTGAAATTTCTGAAGCTGAAGTCTATCACATAGCGAATAATCCTACAGAATTCCAGGAAATAATATCATTCACTGATGAAGATGAAGATGATGTTGTGCATGGAGATGTTAGACCTTTGTACTTATCTGGGATGGTCAATGACGTAGATGTCCGAAGAGCTTTCATTGACAATGGTTCAGGAGTCAACCGCATGCCCATTCGTACACTTGGTCAATTGGGCCTCAGAGAATCTGATTTATCTCCATCTACCATGATGTTACAAGGATATGATAAAAATGAACAAGAACCACTGGGCGATGTTACACTCAGAACACAGTTTGGAGATCTTGTGTCCAATTCGGATTTCATGGTTGTTGATCAAGACTCAGCTTTCAACTTCTTGCATGGAAGACCCTAGCTACATCAATATTCGGATATCCCTTCATCATACCATCAATCTCAAATATTGTTTCAATTGTCAAGTTGGGACATTGTATGGTGATAAGTCCCCGTTCAAGACATGTGAGTCTCAATACATTGAGGCGGAATTCTATCACATGAAGGGACAGGAGAAATCCACAATAAAGGAGATTACCAAAGTTAATGATCCATATGGTTTGGAAAAGATTCTAGTAAATCCATTTACACATGGGAGTATAGATTATGAGTTACCTATCAGTCAAATTGAAAAGATAGACTCAAATCAAAATACTCTTATGGAAAGATCCTTAATATCAATTACCGCAATCGAGCCAAACAACATGCGAGGAATTGGTAACCCACCAAGCAGTGATGAAAGAACAAATGGTGACATCTTCATTTCATCTGTTGAAATCCAATAAGTCTATACTTCGCCAACCAGGCCAGAAGAAGTTATAGGAACATCGGAGGTGAAAAATGATGTCGATTCTCAATCCATCATCTCCTCTTTATTATCCAAAGAAGACCCTTCATCATCAATCGGGTCAGAAATGGAAACTTCTTCTTCAAGATATGAAAATTTTGACATCTCTTCTAATCATGAAAATTATGATTCATCATCTACTATGCAATTAGAAATGAAAGAAATAACACACGATGAAGAATAAGAGGAAGATCTCAGAGATACTCCTCCAGCATTTGAAGAGGGTATCTCTACCACTGTGGATGTACTCAGAGAAATAAATCTGGGTACAAAAGAAGATCCCCAACCCACTTTATTCAGTGAGTCCATGAATCTTGAAGAGCAAGAGATGTATATTTCTTTTCAAAAGAAAAATAGAGATATATTTTCTTGCAACTATACATAAATGCCCGGACTTGATCCTGATGTTGCTACTCATCATTTGGGTTTATCAGAAGAACATCAATGATTTGAGCAAGCTGCAAGAAGAACACACCCAACTTATGCTTCCAAAATTGAAGCTGAAGTGGATAAAATCATCAAAGCTAAATTTGTTAGAGAAGTTTAGTATCCCAAGTGGTTGGCTAATATTGTCCCTGTAAAGAAGAAGAACAGACAAATTAGAGTTTGCATCGATTTCAGAGATCTTAATCTGCATTGTCCAAAGGATGATTTCCCAGTTCCGATTACAGAACTTTTAATTGATGCAACAGCTGGCTACGAAGCACTTTCCTTCATAGATGGATATTCCGGATATAATCAGATCCGAATGGCCCCAAAATATTAGGAATCCATATCCTTCAGAGCCCCTCAGGGTGTGTTGTGCTACCGGGTAATGCCCTTTGGTTTAAAAAATACAGGTGAAACATATCAGCATTCCATGCATCGTATCTTCAAACCATTCTTAGGGAAGTTTGTTGAATTCTATGTAGATGATTTGGTGGTTAAATCCAAACAACATTCTAATCACTTGGATGATTTGGAAGTCATATTCCACAAGCTTTGACAATATAATTTGAAGATGAACCCCTTAAAATGTGCTTTTGGGATAACCTCAGGAAAATTTCTCGGCTTTATTGTACGCCATCATGAAATTTAATTCGATCCTGAGAAGACCATGTCAATCCTTGGTATGTCACCTTCTTGAAATTTTAAATAATTAATAGGACTTCATGGAAACTTAGGCAATATTCGGCGTTTCATCGCCAATTTGGCAGGGAAAAGTCTACCCTTCACCAAATTGATGAAGAAGGGAGTCACATACCAGTGGACTGATGAATTTCAAGATTCATTCGATATTCTCAAGACATACCTCTTGAGTCCACCGGTACTCATGCCACCTGTTGAAAGGAAACCACTTATCCTGTACGTTACAGCACTAGAGCGATCATTGGGTGCCTTTCTTGCTCAGAAGAATGATACTGGGAATGAAAACAACCTCTACTACCTCAGTCGGAATATACTTGAAGCAGAAACCCAGTATTCAAGTATTGAGAAGTGTTTCCTGGCATTAATATTTGCAGTTCAGAAGTTGAGACACTACCTGCAATATCACGAGGTCCAATTGGTATCTCACAGTAACCCGCTCAAATTCATCCTTAGTCGTCCAATGCTTACAGGACGTCTAGCAAGGTGGGTTGTTATTTTGCAGCAATTCGACATTTAGTATGTGTCTCAAAAGGTGATAAAGGGCCATAATCTGGCTAATTTCCTGGATGAACACCCTTCAATGGAAGACACATCTTCAGATATTGAATTCCCTGATGAGGAAGTCTTCTTTATTCAAGAAAGTCCTCAAGCATGGGAAATGTGTTTTGATGGTGTTTCCAGAAGTCCAATAGGGAGAAAAATGGAAAATCCTAAATTCAACAAAGTTGGATTTGTAATTGTGTTTATTTCTCTAGAAAAGGAAGTGTTACCTTATTACTTCTTATTGTGGGAAGGTGGTACCAATAATGAAGCAGAATACCAAGATCTCATCGCAGGCTTAGAATTAGCACTTCAAGGACAAGTGAATCACTTACAGGTGAAAAGTGTTTCAGACCTAGTAATCAAACAAGTCAATGGAGATTTTTCCATTATAAAAGAATAACTAATGCCTTTGTATGATTACGTCAGAGATTTAATGGCGGAATTACCTTCAGAACCGACATTTTCTTATGTCCCAAGATCACAAAATGCTCAAGCTGATGCACTGGCTAATATAGCCACAGCTCTGGAAGATCCAAATCGGGTAGAGACAACCATCAGTATTGCCCACCGTCGTTCAATTTCACCTTATGTTCGAATCAGAACATAGTAAATTAATGAAATTACTCCCATTTTTGAACCGTATGGTCATACTATAGGATGGAGGTCACCTATCAGGGAATACCATCAAAATGGAACACTTCCACCTGATAGAGCTGAGAAGGAAAGAGTATGGCGACGTACGGTCAACTTTACTCTTTATGATAGCCCAGATCACCTAGAGAAAATTCTCTACAAATGTGGTTTTGATGGAGTTCTCTTCAGATGCATTGATGGTGAAGAGACAATGGCTGTCATGAAATATGTGCATACAAGAGTCTGTGGCGCCCACCAGTCAGGACATAGACTGTCTGATCAGATTCGAAGGCTTGGATACTTTTGGACTTCAATAATACAATATTTTTTTGATTTCACAAAGAAGTGTCATTCATGCCAAGTACAGGCCAACTTCATTCATCATCCTCCGGAGTTGCTTCATACGGCTAAATACTCATGTCCATTCGCCACATGGGGAATGGATGTGGTGGGGCCTTACCCTTCAGCTATGACCAAGCAGTTTTAGTATATTCTTACTGCTACTGATTTTTTTTCCAAATGGGCAGAGGCAATACCTCTTAAGGAAGTCAGTTCTAAATTCATTGTTAGCTTCAACAAGTCTAACATCATTACCAGATTTGGTGTCCCTCATACCATATTGATGGATAATGGCACCAACTTCTGTTCATTCGAGGTGAATAAGTTGTACCAAGAATACAACATCAAATACAACCATTCATCTCGGTATCATGCAGCAGCCAATGGCCAGATAGAAGCCTTCAATAAGACTCTCTCAAATATAATGCAAAGTATGGTTGATAAAGATAAGAAGTCATGACCTGATAAACTCTTTCATGCTTTACAGGCTTATCAGAATACCACCCGCACTACAACGCAGTCAACTCCATATTCATTGGTATATAGAATAGAAGAAGTCTTTCCAATTAAAGTTCAACTACCCTCGCTCAGTGTTTCCATTTGTGATCAATCATCTATAGATAAACAATCTCAAAAGCGATTAAATGAATTGGAACGGTTAGATGAGAAATGATTGTGCACTTTGCGCCACTTGGAAGTCTATCAGAATCGAATAGCACATGATTTTAACAAAAACGTTGGTCTTCGTTCATTAACTCAGGGAGAATTGGTATTAGTTCTTATACTCCAATGATAACAGGAAAGAAACCTCCCAAACTTGAGCCAATATGGTAATGACCTTACTCAATACATAGGGTCTACTCAAATGGAGCTTATTCATTAATCTCGGTGGATGGAGAACTCATCACTTCTCCAACCAATGCCAGATGTTTTAAGAAGTATTTTGTATAAACACAAAATATATCATCCATGGTCCGGTATTACCTTAAACTGCACCACCGTCCAGCAAGATGTTAAACTGCACCATCCACGGTCCATGCATATGACCTTAAACTATTCACACTTTCTTCTAACATGACGCTAAATTGTGAAAAAAATCCCCAATGCGTCCAACATGACGTTAAATGGTGTACTCTTTTGTCCTCACTGCATGACATTAAACTGCACAGTCCCCCTTTCGTCCAACATGACGTTAAACTGTATTGTCCACATCGTCCTAACTATATGACACTAAAATGTACAAAAAGTCAGTGATACGTCCTTCATGACATTAAACTGTACTTTGTTAAGGTTGTTGTTACCTCTTGTTTCTCACACTGAGTATGACTCACGTGAGCTTAGAGAAAACCTCAACCATAACACTCTCTCTGGGCTACTAACCATGTGTATGTCTCAACAACATCATTTTTAGGTCGTTGTCCCCAAGAACAACTTGATCGTTAATTCATTCTTTAATTGAACTACGCGGACTTTGATCCTTGCCTTCAAGGCTGGGTACGTAGGCAACCTCCCAAGGTTCAAGCCCAAATCCAATCTCTTCACATCAGTTCACCTCCATCTCATACGATGTTGATACGTGAAACTGCCCCTAGAATCAATATCTTTACATTGGTTCACTTTCGTCCTTGTTATACGATGTTAAACTATACAACACTTTTGTCCAGTATGACAATAGACTACAATATTCTTTGATACCCTCACCTGAGAGGGAACCATTATTTACATTGATTTTTCAATCATGTTTCATTTCAAAGACTACGTGCATACATGGGAATGACCAAACCTTTTATCTTGGGTTAAACCATCATTGTACTAAAGTCCCCTTTCACCCTTCACATGTATGAACAAAATTTGTACAAAGGGTTTTTGTAGAAATATGTGGGCTTGATTACCATCCTTATGGGATACATAGGAACGTTCAAGTGTCCCTCAAATCTATCCCCAAGTATTTGGGCCTAACCCCAAATTCCATTTTTAGTTCCCTGGCTGAAAAGTCCCCATGAAAACACACACTGTGTATTTCTTATAATGGTCCAAGCTCTATGACCCTAAACTAAGATCTATAATAATTTTGTCCCACACGACGTTAAATTGTAGTTTAAGAACTACGTATGGCTTGATTCCCATCCTTATGGGATATGTAGTGAAGTCCAACATTTGAATTCAGGACCTAGCCAAAACATGATTATGGTTAGCATTGATCTGTGTATCTTTGTATACATTGGACAATACCCATCTTTATGTGTCATAATCCTGACCTTAAATATTTTCAGATCATCATATCCCTTTTCTTGACTTTTAGTCACAAAAATGTCAAATTTATGAGAGTTCTTTTACCTTACTATGCAGCATGTGCCCTTAGGCAGCCTTGCATAAACAGTCTACATAACAGACTTGTCAACCAAAAGATATTATTATTTGACTATGAAGCCAATGCCCTTAGGTGGCCTTGCATAATTAAACCCCCTAACGGGTTTGTTAAATAATGGTAACTTCATTCTTGGGAGTAAATCCTCTATTATACTTATTGGTCTTAAATGATTGCATGTAGGGATCCCCAAAAATATCCATCCTTAACATATTTGTCCCATATACTTTTTCATGATCTGAAAGTATTAAAGTATATGGTTTATATTCTACTTCCCTATGTTTGGGTAAGACCTTCGTAGGAGTAATATCCATCCAGTTCTTAGATAATCTTGTTTGGAAATATCTTCTCCATATTCAAGTAACTCTTTCCATACAACAAACTCTATAATTTGGAAAATTTGAATCTCCATAAACATTCACTGGATTTTTAGCACTAGGAAAGTAAATTTCTGAGAGTTCTTTTTCCTGATTATGCAGCACATGCCCTTAGGTGGCCTTGCATAAGTAGTCTACATAACAGACCTGTCAGCCAAAAGATGCTATTTATTTGACTATGCAGCCAATGCCCTTAGGTGGCCCTGCATAATTTAACCCCCTAATGGGTTTGTTAAATAATTGTAACTTCATTCTTGGGAACTACTTCTTCTAATGCCTTTTATCTCTTTTTCATATCATTCCTCAGATTCAAATATTCTTAAGTTATAGTTTACATATTTTCCCTCATACTTGATTGTGGTAATATGTTCTCAGATAAATTTTCCAGCAATTGAGTCAATTTCAATCCATTCACTCAAATCTATTTCGACCTTAATCATTAGCCTTTTTATGTCCGACATGCATGACTTTAAACTGCCAATAAACACAATGACCCATGATTTCTCTTTTTTCCTCAGAGATAGATCCTCTTTTCTCTCCGGATCCAACTATGAGGGGGGAATTTTTTTGACACTCCTTTCGTCACAGAGTGTAAAGATTGGAAAAAGGAAATACCATGAGCTCAAAGTGATTAAACCATTGGAAAAATATCAAAAATTGACAAAGGAAGGAATAAGAAGAACATACAACAAGGGTCACACAAGTTCCACAATGGTCACGCAAGTACACTTGCGCGCCGCAATGGTCGTGCAAGTACACTTGCGCACCCTAGGTGATAACCACCCATGGTCTTCTCCAGCCTATAAATACCCCCGGTGGGCCCCCCATTTCAAGAGAATTTTTGTCAGACAGATTTGTGCTCTCGGCGCCCTAGTCTCTTCTCAATGCTTCTGAAACACTTATAAGTTAATTTCTTTCCTATAACGGAAGATCTAAGGAGGGGGAGGAAGGCCTAAGTGTTTAAAATCATCAACACTTGCGTGCCTGAGTGGCTAGCCCTTAAGGGAAATGGCCACACTTGCGTGCCGCCTAACTCCTTCAATAGAACTTGCGCGCCACTCTTCTGGAAGAACCACAAGATGATTCTAAAGGCTTTAACCAAGAGTTGCTCAAATATTACCCTGCTGATTAACCATCGCACAAGTTCCCATGTGTCACGCAGGTATACCAGCACGACCATGACTTGCGCGCCTATGAAGAACCTGCGTGCCTGCCAGGACTTGCGCGCCCCTACCTTTTTGGGTGCCCATCTTGCCCATTTCACCCCTATTATGCCATTTCACCTCTCTTATTCAAGATTCAGTCTTCAAGACACTCTTCAAATCCATTTATGGCATGATTTCTTGATTTGACTTCCTTATCTGAAAGGAAATCTGTGGAATATTTCTCAAAACCTAGTGATTTACACATCTTTATGTCACTAAAGATTGAGATTTCATTCATTCAACCTCACCCTTTAAGAAGAGAAAACCCCTTAATTTGGGCCTCCTTTTTAGGAATAAGCCCCAGTCATAATTCTCAAATATGGGCATCCTCCTTAAGAGTAAGCCACACGTACTCATTAATTTGGGCCTCCTTTTTAGGAATAAGCCCCGTCATAATTCTTAAATATGGGAATCCTACTTAGGAGTAATCCACAGTCATGATTTCATTATTTGATTTCCTTATCTGAAAGGAACTCTGTGGAATATCTCTCAAAACCTAGTGATTTACAGATCTTTATGTCACTAAAGATTTAGATTTCATTCATTCAACCTCATCCTTTAAGATGATAGAACCCCTTAATTTGGGCCTCTTTTTCATGAATAAGCCCAAGTCATAATTCTAAAATTTGGGCATCCTCCTTTGGAGTAAGCCCCATGTCCTTATTAATTTGGGCCTCCTTTTCACGAATAAGCCCCAGTCATAATTCTCATATCTGGGCATCCTCCTTAAGAGTAAGCCCCAAGTCCTCATTAACCTGGGCCTCCTATTCAGGAATAATCCCCAATCATAATTCTTAAATCTGGGCACCCTCCTTAGGAGTAAGCCCCAAGTCCCTTAATTTTTCAAGTCTCTTAACCTAGGCCTCCTTTTTAGGAGTAATCCTTAGTCTTAATTTCTTTTAACCAGTCCTAATTTACCTTTGATCTGGGATTCCTTCTCAGGAGTAAAACCCAATCATAAGTCCTCTCCTAATTTGGGCTTCCTTATCAGGAGTAAGAACCAAGCTAGAGTATTCAAATCTCCATGAAGTACATATGCCTTTATGGACCCTATTCCTAGATTTCTTTGATGAATTAAATCCTAATCTTTATTTATTTGTGAAGTCATACATACATAAGTCCCAAAATTATTTCTTATGATTACATATTTCATGGCATAATTGTCTGATTTTTACCAATACCTCTTGTTTCTCACACCGATCATGACTCACATGAGTTTAGAATGTAAAAGTAATTATGACATCCTTCGTTGAGCCATCAATCATAAACATCATGCTCCCTTAGTAGAACTACGTGGGTTCTGATTCCTTTTCTAAACCAAGGATACGTAGGTAGCCCATCTGCGGGTTCGATCCCAAATCTGAAATAATACATGTCCTTCTAAATGACAATAAAATTCAAGTGCCCCACTAAGTGGCTATAAAACCAGCATGGTCATCATAATGACCAAGATACTTTTATATAAATGTGTCGAAGGATACCATTGATTAAGAATCTCTAACAAATACAGATGATTTTCTATCAATGAAGAACCTCAAATACATATAAAAGATTCTCTAAATTTCTTACATATCAATCATTGATTGTCAGATCTAAAGGAGACTTCATTTTATACTTGGTAATGTAATAAGGATTCATGAACATAACTTAAATATATAAAGAGAGTCCCAGAGTAGACAATAATTCCCCTCAAAAAGGTGTGATGAGTCTGACCTCCCTTCCTCTCGACCAATGCAAATTCCTAAGCCTCATCAGTCCACAAACTAATGAGCACCTACCTTTGGAAAGTGGGTCCAAATAGATGTGGAATCATTGGATGTTTCCGGTTCTATGAAAGAACCCGTTAGAAACCGATTGGAATGTTTGAACCTTCAATCAAGGAAGTCATCCCCAAATTCCGATGGAAATAGAGTTGTTTTATTATAATTTCATCATAAAAAAGCTCCGGATGAAAGTATGTTTCATAATAATTTACTTAATGTATATCGCATGTTAGAGAAAATGGTTTTCTAAAAAACATTTCATCATTAACATAAACTTTTTAGAGAAATAATTAGAATGTAATCCATGGATAATATCTTTAAAATATAATTCTGAAAATATAAATGTTTTTGAAAAACCATTTTCTTGGAGTTAACATTAAAAACATATAAATGAATGTTTTAAAAATAAATGTAGTGATAAATACTGTTCATGTCATGCATGCTAAAAATAACGAATCTTTTCACATTTTTTGTAAAATTCAAATGTTTTTTTTGGAAAATGACATGATGGTTTCTTTCAAAAAACAATTAAAACATTTGATACATGGGTAAGAAATTATCATTTAAAAAAAATATTAAGGTAGTAATAATATAGTTATTTTTTTTAGAAAACATGGTTATAGAAGAAAATATATTTCTTCTAGAGAGAAATAAAGTTTGATTCTCTTAAAAAATATTTCTCAACTGATTTTAGTACCAAAGGGTGGTAAAATGGTAACATTACAGAAATAAATCATGAATAACTAGAGGAGAAGAAAATTAATGACAATTATTGAGAGTTAAATCAAAATATTTCTTCATTGGAGACTAAATCTTAAATAATACTGATAAATGATAGGATTTTTTCGTAAAACCTTTACCAATTTGGTAACATTAAATCATAATCCTCTTGAAGGTATAACATAAATTAAAACATAACATATTATGAAGATGAATAAATTATTTATTTTACAATTCAAATGAGATTTTTATGAAGACCATGAAAGAAATTTTTTTATAACATAACATAAGTCTCAAAGTAGGTGAATTAAGAGAAAAATCCATTACTTCTTGAGAAACATTTGAATCATAAATGCCATGGAAGAATAACATAAATGGAGAAATTAATTATCCTTGAATGTGTTAAATTTTTTATATATTATTTCATATTGAACTATATACACCACACCAAATAAACTAGTTGTGAATATAGAACAAGTTTCTTAGTAATAAAAGTGAGACTAGAAATCTCCATACCTTAATCCTTGACTTCTGTCATACTCAGTGAAACCTATTGAATAATAAATCTAAGTAAATTATAAATATATTACAGAACCATATTCATATATATAATTACACGTATGATTTTATTATGGACTTTTATTTGTAGTTTATTATCATTTTAAAGCTAATGTTACGTTTCGAGTAAAAACCACTTTGTTTTTCACATATGCATTGATCTGTTATAATTTTGCTTATTTTACTTTAATTGTTGTTCCGTAATATCAAGAATGATTAAAATTAAATATATATAATATAAATTAAATATATATTTATTTATAGTAATCCTTAAAATGTAGTGATTGGAAATGACATACATCATTCATTGAGACGGTAGGTCGTATATACATATGAACATTGTTGTTCAGTTTATTGTTGGGTTGAAAGAAAGAAATGTAAATGATATATATTATCATTACTGATTAATGGTTATATAATATATATCAACTCTTTTTAAACCCAACCTTAATAAATTCCATTTAATGAATGAAAGAATCACATCACCTCATGAAGTGTTAGTCCATCCTACACAAAAACGACGTTATCATATTTCCAAAAAATTGATAGTATAATGTGTGTGTGATATATCAATTCAAGAATAATAATATCATAATAAATATTATATATATCATATATAAAAACTAAATTCATCATTTTTTTCAATCTTTGAGAGGTGATAATTGAAAATTTCAGGACATCAGTTTGAGAGGTGGTGGTACTCTGTTCACATGAAAAATGTTTTAATAACCCATTTTATGGATGTGGAGATAGTTTCTAATCAGGATGTTAACATAAAAAAATATCATCATATGGAAGATAATGTGTTTATTATAAAATCATGATATATGAATAATTTATGATGGTTTAAGAAGAAATAAAAATAGACACTCATTGAGGAATGTTTCCTCTTCTTCAGGCATTCTCTTTAGGTTTTCATAGAAAGCCTTCCTAGGATTTGTTTTTTCCAGAAATAAGTATTCATGGATTGGTGGAGGGAATTTTAGAATTTATTTAGGTAGTTATTATCTGAACCAAATTGGATTTATTAATTGAATAATAGAGGACAGTGGTTAGACTTTTATAAGTGGATGGGAGGATAGAGTTAATATTTTTAGAAAGAAATAAGATCCCCAGAGGTCTTTATATTGAAAAAGGGTCCAAAATAGATCCCTTTCGAACCTTATACACGATTAGTACTAAATATTTCCATTCAATATTTTTTTACATGTTTACAGGTAAATTTTACCCTAATCATTTTACTTTAACCCCCCTCGGTAATCCAATTTTTACCTTAATTGTAGTATTTAATTTTTACAGCATTAACTAATAATTTTGGTCAAATATTATGTTGGAAGTATTATACAGTATAATAAAATATTATTTCAAATATGAAATACATATTTTTATAGAAAAAAATATTTTAATATAATTTAAATAATATTAATTTAAAAATAATTCGATAGACGTGATGAGAAAGAAGGTTTTTAAAGAAAAAAACTTTTAAATGTTTATAAAGATTATATATCCAATTTCAATATTAAACTAATTCCAATGAAAATTGGATTAATAAATGTATAATGTAACTAATTGAACTTTTTAAAAAAATTATAATATAATTTAGCGTTATAAATAAATAAAATTATTTTTTTAATTAAAATTCACTATTTATCAGTCTTTGTCAGTAAAATGGTACTTTTCAAAAAAATATTAAAATATCAACCTGAGATAATTTTGAAACTATGATTTCAAAAATAAACCATATTTTATAAATTTATATTAAAATAATTTTATTACTTTTAAAAAAAATAAAAAAACCGTGTTTTTTTAGAAAATAGATTTTTCCAAAAATACAAAGACATTACATAAAATTATATATTTTATTATAAATATATTTTCATTATATAAACCTTTTTTACATCTTAGTTATATATTTTTTAGTTATATTCATATCATTACGTTTAATAGAATGGTTATAACGATCGTCTTTAAATAACTAAAGTTGAAATACATCGTCATTTTATTAAAACTTAATGTCGAATGTAACAGAAGATATGCTTGTATTTTTAACAGAACAAGAATACCATGAAAAGAGAATAAAAAAAATCAATTTATTCAAAGAAAATTCAGAAAAACGTTAGGATTTGCAGTATCGATGTGTAATATTATGTTATTAGTAGACTCAAGAATGTACCTTGTGATTTATGTTTGTGGAAATTTTAACCTCGACTATTTTAATCCCCCATTGTATATTGATAGACGTTGACTTGTGAGGAGTCTTTCATGAGGTCATATAATGACCATTTATTATATCATGTTTAGGTCATATAAGATAGGGTGTTTGAAAATGATATCCAAGCATTTTTTGGATGTGATAGTTTTAATTATTGGATAGAAGTTTTCGGGACACATGACATAGTATGATTACATGCTTGTTTAGAATGAATGAAATTGGCACCCGAGTTTCCTAGGGATTTCAACTATTATGGGATAAAAATATTAGATTATTAATGTGTTTTTTTGGATTTAGAATCTTAGTGTGGGATACATAAGACTTAGGATGAGTAATAGGATTCAATTGGGAGTTATTTATTAGTTTATGGACCAAGATGGTGTCATGAGTAATGCATGAAACATGTGTATATAAGTGGTTTTGTTTGAAATAAATCTTTATTGGAATCCATTATTATTTTATGAAATTATTAATATAATTTTTTAATGAAATATTTTATAAAGTATTATTCGATTAATATTAATCGGAGTTTTTTTGCTAGATTATGACTATGATTGTTTAGATTCTAAGGGAAAATAAATTTTGGGATGGTTGGTTTTTTAGAAAAAATATATTTATTGAAGAAAACCCTATTTTAAAAGAAAAATCTTCTGATTTATTGAGGTGACCATAATTTTTTCTCATAATTAGATTTTATGAAATATATCTCATGGTGCTATTTATTTTGATATGATTATATGTTTTTAACATTTGAGTAAATAAAAATAAAATGGCTTTTGGATTTTGATTTCATAATTAGTTTTGAAATATAGATTAGTTTTGGGAAAAAGGACTCATTAGGTTACAAAATTTTGTTAATTTTATTGTTTATTAAATCCCTAAAATGCATGGTAGGTTTTGGAAACTAGAGTTAGTGTATATTGTGTAAAATATTTTTGGGAGGGTTCTTGAAAGAAGTGTGTTGTATATTTTTAATGTAGTATTATTGTATTTGGTATTCTAACTGAGATATATTAAGTTTCTTGAATTCTGTGATTCCTTTTCTTGGACACTTCCATGTGTTGTTTATGGATCTCGTGATAATTTTGGTAGTTTTTTGGAAAATGAAACTAGTGAATATATAGAATGGGATTGTTTGTTTTTTAGTGGTTGACTATGAGTGATATTGGGTGTTGTCACATTCATTTTTTAGTTTTCCATGTTTTTTGAGATATAAATTATAGTTGGATAATGTAGAAGATTTTTTGTCCTTGAGAAGATATATTTGAGTTATAAAATTCATGGATTGGACCCCATTGTGTTCATTTTAATGATTTTGAAGTTTGGAGAAATATTGTTCATTTTTTATATGTTAATCCGGTGGTTGGGAGAGACATTAGGTAAAATAATCCTAATGTCATGGATTCATATTATAAGGAGAACCATAATATATATGGTGAAAGGATCGTTCTTTATTCATAGTTTTGTGGATTGATGAGTGTAGTTGAAAACCATCATCATATTTGGTGATTAGGGTTTCTTATTAGTGCATTGGTATGCAAGGTTGTTAATTTATAGTCATTATGTGGGGAAATGAATAGAACATGAGGGATGAATAATGGGTAATTTTTTAGTTATGAGATGATGATAATAATTCTATGGTGGAGAGATTAAAATCAATCATGGGTCTATGAGTCTTATGTCAGAATGGTGATGAGTGCAGGGAAACCAAGTTGAGGATAGTTATAAAGGAAATAGAATTCTACTGAGAGGATAGAACTAGTTTGGGAAATTATGTTTCCTCTATGAGGGAGTTTATATATTGGTGATAGATCAATATGATTTTAGTGTGATCCAATAATGATTCAAATTCATGGTGCATTGATTCCCATCGACAGAGTGTGATAGTTTAATGATTCACTTAAGGAGAAAACCATGGAATTACATTGAGATTATTGTTTACATTTTTGTGTGTATTTTGATTGTTCATCGTTACCTTTAGGTTTTTTATAAATCAATAATGGGTGGTTTTGGGATATTGTGATTCGTCAATGGTTGATTCGGAGCCTATTGGGGAGATTTGACTAGTGAGTGAAAGACAAGTTGTTTTCTTGGAATTTGGATTTGGTGAGTCAGAAATTACATCAAGATCATCATTCAGGACATAGTATAGATGGTTTATGTATTGAAACATCTTTTAGTGGGAATTCAATTATATTTGGTTAGAGATGTTAGAGTTTCATATCAAAATTTCATTTTTCATTCAAGGATGAACATATATTGTTAGTGATTAATTAATTGATAAGGTAGGTTTTGTATAATTCAAGAATGAGTGCCATTGAATTTTCAGGATGATAAATTCTATAGAGGGAAGTTATTAACGAGACACATCATTTTGGGTTGTGAAATTCAGATGATGATGAAATTTTTGGTCCAAAGTAGGGGTTATCTAAATAATTATGACTTGGATTAGAATTTCAAGCATTGAATCATCTTGAGAAGATGATTCTAAACATGATTAGAGGTTTGATAGGATTCTATATTTATCATTTTAAGTTCTAGGTTGGGTCAGTGTGTTCCATAATTGATATTTTAGCTATAGGAAGACGTCACACCATGTCCCTAAAGGTTCCCAACAGGACTAGGATGGACTCAATAATGGTCTATCTACCTAGAATTAGTCACTCTATGATCATAGAAGGGACACAATAAAAAAGGTGACATATGATGATCATTCCATATTCTTTTTCTGATTATACTATGTCCTAATGGAAACTCCATGGATAAGTATGTAAAAAGGGGGTTTCACGCCCCAAATACCTAATTCAATTTCATAACACAATGTTTTATATATCTTAATAACCCTTTATTATTTTTTATGTGGTTCCTTTCTTAAAAACCCCGGGGTTTCATAGGTTATATTCACATGAGAGAAGAGGGATATACCTTCATTTTCATCCATTTATCCCCCCTCGAGATCATTAATTTTATTTTATTTATAGTGTGTTTTATTGCAAAGTTGTGGGATTTTATCCCATGTATTTCCCATTTTTATTTTAACGTGTTTCCACATTGATTTTTGGTTTTATTGGACATATATTATAGAGATTATTTTTGAAAACAATGTCAAAATCATCCATATTTATGGTTATTTTATATTATTATTTTATAGGAAGACATAAAATGATATATTCAAGTCATATTTGTTTATATACCTTGTGGTATGCTTCTGTATGGAATTATTTATAGATTTTTTAGAGATTTTGGATTAAATTGAACATAATTCAGGTTTTAAAAATGGATTTTCCCTAACATATATATGGGTGTGTTAGAAGATAACAAAAACCTATTGATCATGGATTTATCAACAAAAGGAAACCTAATGTGTTTGGAGTTTGTTATAAAATTTAGGGGTTTCGGATTTGAATGATTAATTTTATAATTTTTTGGTGTTTATTATTGAGATTGGTTCTAATGGACTCAAAGGAGGTCTTTTAATGATAAGGAAATATTTATGGATTGGAAACTGAGGTTGGTGGAATTTTCATTACTATTTTATTATTTGTTTTTCTTCATGTTCCATTATTATTGTATTATTATGCACATTTCATGATTCTATGATTTTCTAATAAATATGGGACAATATCAAAGTAATGTAATAGTCACATTGACCACATGGCTTTTTAAATTGTTCATTAGTTTATCCTTGGTTGAATTATCACATGTGGACCTTTTTTGGCTTGGTTGATGGTGTGAGTTGGTCTTCAAATAGAAAGGTGTTTCTTTTTTAAAATTAGTTTTACAAAGTGTTTTGATTTAAATATTATCTGAAAAGAAAAGTTGTGATTTGAGAAATTATTTTGAAATGGTATTTCAAATATGGAAATTTGATTTTATAATGAAACTTTTTACTATGTTTTGGACAAGGGAAATTCATTAGTAAGTTTCCATATTCTATCTTTTCTAAATAGTTTGTTACGGTATTTTTTTTGTTAAATAATATTTGTAGGGTCTTATTAGATTTTGTTTTATCCTATTATCATTGGGGTTTTTTTCTAAACCTTTAGTGTTATTTTATGTTACCCCTTATGGTGATTTCCCCATGTTATTTGTGATTCATATTGATGCGTGAACATGAATGATGGATTGTGCTATTGGATTTTTTATAAAAGACCATGGTATGGAATATTGTTATAGTTGGGTATGGAAAGGTATATAAGAACCTAGTATATACCATTATGGGTATGATATGGATGTTGAGAGGATAGAAATTTTGTGAGAGTTCAACCATGATGGTTTGTGGATTTTTCCAATGAGTCTAGATAGATGTTGAGATGTGTGGGATTAGTACACATGGGTTTAGTTCCCTGTTGATGACTTGGAGTGTTTTGAAACAAGTTGTGTTTCATGATTATGTTTTCTTTTTATATAAAATATGTTATTTCGATAGTAAATATAATTCTATAAGGGATATAATATCTAGGAATTGGATTTTACATGAGTAAAAGACCATTCAAGACTATCATTGGTGATATGGGGATGTAGTTGTATGTGAATGTCTTGGGAAACCTTGATTGAAAATTATTCAACAGAGATTTTATGTCAAAACTCTCATGAGGGATAAGTGTTATACAGGTAAATTCACAATCAACATCACTTCAGTGAGAAGGGATAAACTAGATTATTATAATTTGGACACTGTTAAGGGGGAAGGTTTGGGTTGATCCATATGGAAGCCCTACCTTGCAACAACAGAAAGTAGTCTGGACTTGGAATGTGACCTCCCTTGAGTGAGAAGAGATGGGTTGATATATGATGATACCCTACCCTACACCTTTGTGTATGGTTTAATCTATTGTATGAAACCTTACCCTATATCTTTTGGAATGGGTTGAATATTGTGCTATGTGGTGACACTCTCTTCCTTCCACTAACGATCTGAAGCAGGTATGGTCTAGTTTTTTAGGAGCCTAGTTAGCACAAAATGAACTGACATTCATGATTGCATAATAATTTTGTGTTATGTATGATGGTAGGTGTGTTTCATGATCTTTCTTGATCTTAATATATATTTTTTGTACATACTTACACTTGATCAATACTTTACATAGTATTTTTGAGGCATTGGTAATTCCTACAGGGTTGTAAGAATCACCCATGTATGTATACACGCAATGTGTTTTGATGTAATTTGTAAACCTTCATGTTTTCTCTTAGGATACTAGTATTTCATGAATACTACATTCATTGTAATACAAATAGGTTTTGGAGGAAGTGGATTGAATTATACGATGTGGGGCAGTAGTTAGTTTAACTTTATTATTATTATTTTCTATGTGTATTGGCCATTTTTCTTATTTATATATATGATGTCTATTATATTTTTTTATATATTCCAAATTCCTAGTAATTATTGGGGAATCATATAAATATATTCACTTATTTCTATTTTAGACTAAATGGGCCCTGTTTGGAACCCCATTTTCTGTCCATACATTTATGGGATATTCACTGTATGGAAAATTCATATTGAATTATCAATAGTTTCAGGCTTGACCGATTGGATTTATTTTAAAGGGTGTAGTATCCCCTAACTATTTTATTACCTCGCCACTTGTAAAAAACCTCTAATGTAGATGGAGTAATTTTAGAGGTCATGTGATAACCCCATCTTGAGTATTGTTCAAGCGATCTGGTTCAAGGAATTACAATCCACTATGTCATGATATCATAAATTTTAAAAGATTTATCATGATGTTATTCAATTATAGAAATCATTATTCTTAGTCAAATACCCTAACCCCTAAATCCATTAAAATATAATATTTAAATAATAAAATTATATCAACACGATCCTCCTTTAGTCATATTATTAATTTATTAGTTATGGAATGTTAATATATTTAACTAGTCACATTATAAATAATATAAATAAATATTATTTATATCATATTTTAGGGCTGGTATAATTATCATTATTATTTTTTATTTTTAATGAGAATCATAAAACTATTACGATCCAATAAATTATTTTAGAAAAAATCAATCATATAGACCCAATACTCTAACATAACCTCAAACGGTGTAGGAAACAACTCTTATATATCACTCACTATAGGCTAGTTTCATTTATAAATTATCCATATTTCATTTCCTAACATCTCCAAATACATTATTGGAAAGTAAAATGTGTATTTCCATGATTTATGAAAATGTAACTTCATATTACCTTTATATTATAAATAGATCTTTTCTATGGATTGAGTAATCTAAATATATCATTTATTTTACCCTTAGGTATCACAAAAATATTAACTCATTTACATTTTTATACTCACCATATGCTGACTCTTATTTATTATTAGAATGGCCATTATATATTTTGATGTTCCATAATTTATACCATTTTTTACCTTTACATATTAAACCATGGTTACCCTTATGTATGAGTATTTTATAGTTATGATTCTCTGATAAAATCTCTCACAAAGGAGTTAATTACCCACATGAATACATGTGGATTCTCTACGAATTTATCATTTTTTTAAAACATCAGTAATGGTTAGATAAATTTTCATGAATCATGGTTTCATTTTGTAACATCCAAAAAATTTAATATAATTTTTTGTTATTTATAATCTTTTAAAAATAACTTTTGATGCTCTATACACTCAGAAAGACATCCAGATGTTTAATTATTCATATTTTATAGCAACTAAATCTTTTTAAAATACTCTTAAGTAACACCATAACATTCAAAAAAACATATAACTACAACAACATCATATGTTCTATTTCCTAACCATTCGTATAATCCATTATAATGATTTAATTAATGTTAATTATTATCACCAAATAAAACAGACAATCTCCTAGTAAAAAGTACTCTCCCATTGGATTGTTTTTCAAAATTAAAATACTACCATAAATATTACTCCACCATTTAAATATTTATTAATAAAATACATTTATATATATATATTCCCTACTTTTCAACCCCATTATTTTTTAACAAAACAAAAATTCTTGGTGTAAAAAATTATATTTTTTCTATATTAATGTTATAAAATAAATTGGGGATATATTCATTACTATAATACCCATTCATCCATAAAATTATTGTTCTAATTTTTAATTATTCCTTCTAGAGTCTTGTTGGATCATGCTGGTTCTTATCATCTTCAAAATTACTGATTTAGAGATTTTTATACCCCCCATTTTCTTGCAATTATCTCTCAACACATTTCATATTGGAAACATTAATCCTATTAAAAAATGGGAAATTCTTCACTACCCACTCAAAACCATTATTTGTAATAAAAAATAATATTTGTTTAAAAAAATTTCAATTTACATTCAAAAAATGTTGTTCTGCTTTAACCACTTCCACATTATCCTTAAGAATATAATTATTGGCTCTATTTTCCACCTTTAATCTATTAGGATTTCTTAGACACATATTGACTGATAATTTGACACTTTACTATTAGTGGTTCTAAAAATTTAAATTTTACCACTATTCCAATTATTTAATAATGAAATTATAGAATTTTAACAATTAATAGTATATAAAATTTCCACTCTCTAGTATAATATTACTATAATATTATGAGAAATTTAATTCTGCACAAGGAAATGTATCCTTATGAAATTCTCTATGCCCATTGAGTATGTTCATGGTGTACAAAATGATATTCAATAATAATCAAATCAATTATTTTAATTTCACTCACTTCCAACTTTAACAAATTTTTGTAATACTACATTGTATTTAATTTTAATGTAAAAAAAACATACTATGTTCTCAAAGATAATTTTAAGAAAATCATTATTAAATAATTGGAGAATCATAAAGTGTGTGAGTCATACTATATGTTAGATCAATTGATACCACTTGTTTATAATGAAATTATGGCACCATTTTATATCCATGATCCATACTCTCTTCACAAGGATTCTAGTTTTGTATATGTGGCTAAACACACATTGAATACTCATCCCACTATCCCCCTAAATACACTCAGTTCTTGACAATGAAATTATTTAAATCCCATGTTGACCACCAATTGGTTATGAAAATTTATTCCATGTAGTTATTAATATGTTAAAAAAATCACCTCACACTACATTGGATAGCACCTGAAAAAATAAACAAGAATTCTATGAATGTTATTAATTTTTTTAGTTTTCTTATCCTTATATAGTGGTAATGAACAACTTGAAATATGTACATAAATAATTTATTGATCCCTAAATTATTATAGATAAAACATGCTATATCATATATGATATTTTTAGTGAATTAATTATTTTATAGGCTATATACATTTTGAACTTAAAAATAACCACACAAAACTCTTAATTCAACGTTGAAATTCAAAGTGGGTTCTCTAAAAGATTATTTATCTATAAAATGCCTTTAATGTATTACTTTATTTATGTTTTTTACTCATATCAATTATGAAAATTTATGAAACTAACCCCACTTATTTAATTTATCTTCTTCAAAAAAAATTCACATCTTATATTACTATAATAGACCATTGTATTCTATCTTGATCCTAAAACAGTATAAATTCAAATAATAGTTAAAAAATTACACACATAGGGAGTGAATTAATTCATGAATATTATCCAGTTTAGGAATATTGTTTGTGTTAGTAAACCAACACATTAGATCCATATTTCCACTAATCCTTTATAGTGGATATTTTTATAATATAACTTATGAAAAATTCACTCTAGATTTTTTCATTGATATTATTTAAATTCCTTATCCAAGAATCATTATTTTTTATGAAATAATCCATATTTTTTCATGTTTTATTATTTTATTCCACACCATTTCATATTTATTTATTCTTCATCTACCATAGGAGGGCTCCTTAACCAGTCTTCACTTCTTTAATTATGATATGATTTATGAAATTACTATGTTATTTTTTCCTCTTTATAATTTTATATTTTCATTGAAGTTGTCATAGTCTTTTTCCTCCTTTTTACCTATTTCTTCATGTTCACTACATTATTTTTTTACAATTTTAGATCTTTCTATCCTTTTCTTCTACATTTATTATCTTTATTGGGTCTGATACCTGTAGAAAATCATTGGTTATTATAACACCATACATTATAATCCATTATTTTACTCAATTAATGAATTTATTTTTTAGCTCAATATTTTTTCTTACCGTATATTCAGTGATATATTATTTAAAACATATCCAATTAAAACCATACCACATGTTGTTATTTATATATATATATATATAAAGAAAATTTACTTCACATTCGGTTCATTGGGATTCTATACACACACTCATGGTGAGAAATAATATTCAATAATAGTATCACTTTATAACAATCATAATTTGATAGTAATCTCTTAGAAATTTATTATAATTTTTTCACATGCTTCTAAATTTTATTTTTTTATTTTTTCCACTGTCAACATGTTTATAGTGTAATGGGACTTCTTATTTTCTCTATCATTTGAATAAAAATTAACTTTAATTCAATATCCTTGATCATCATGTACATTTTAATTACCCATCTATATTTTACAACTAGGATCTGTCTTCTTTTAAATATTGTAACCTCTCTTCTTCTTATGTTTTGGGTGGAATAATAATAGGATCCAACACCTTTTTGGGGATATTTTTTCTCCAAATTTATGTTAGACATATTCATGTATATTTCCTCAAGAATTTATTTTTTAAACCATTTACATAAATGTTTTTATTCAAGACCACCACCACTTTTTTTAATATATTTATTCCCTATGTAATGATCTTCTATGTATGAATTCTCCAATTCATACATCATATACCATTGGTCCACCATTTCAATTAACACATGTATCTCATCATGGATATTGAAGTAATATTATTTGTTTTTATTTCTTGATTTTATTTACATCTAATTATTGTAATCTTCATTTCATTACTTTTAAATTGAGAAATATAAATTTCTCTGGATTTGTTAACAAATTTTTCGTTATTTAATGATTTGAAATCTTCTCTAAAGGTACATGTGAATTTTTTTCCCTATTAATATCTTTATATTACATCTAATTTTTTCAATATCTCAAAAATATTAACAGAATGATAGGTATTTTTATACATTTATTTTTAAAATAATTATTCCTTATTATCATTTTTCTACCTCCGCCAATTCTTTCACTAAGGGTAGTCAAAATAAATTTCTAAAAATATATATTCCATGATATCCCTTTAAAATCACTATTAGGAAATAAAAATATATTTTCACTGACCACTAAAACCAAATCATTAAATTATGGAGGAATTATTATTTATTACATGTGAAAAAATCGAAAAATTATTTATATATTTGACTTTATATTAGAAACTATAACATTTCGACCTAAGAAGCTATGAAAACAACCATGATAGTGTCCATACATGACCTAAATTACACCACCATATATGGTAGAGGTTACCACCAGGGATGAGAGTCTATTTTAGTACCATAGGGATAATGTTCCCACAAAAAAATGTTCATAATGATAATAAAATAACTATATATCATAAACATCTAATTATTAAAAAATAATAAATAATAAAAAAATTCTAAAAAAATGAAATGTAGTCACATAAGAACACATGATCGATCACCCAATATTCCGATCAAATATAAAAAATAAAAAAATAAATAAAATTTAAATGAGTCCATACTTTAAATTCCACGAATCACCTCGAACCATGCTCCATACTCTATGATATACTGCTTAGTGATGAAATCCAAGGACATAGAACAACCAATTCCAATTAGAAGAGAGGGTCTTATCAGGTACCCAAGTGAAATTTCACCCGTATTGGGTGTGAATAAATAACTCATTGTGGAACAATAAATGTGGTCACATATATATCGGTAATACAATGATATGTTCCAGTGACATACTAAAAATAAATAAATAACATTTAAAAAATATATAAATAATAATAGAGGATCCTCGGGTCCACAACCTCAATCTATTATACATACACCAGTTACTTCTATATTGTCTCTTAGAACATCATGATGACCATGGAAAACATAATAATTACTTGAGGATCTTTCACCCTGGTACATAGATAATGACCCCAAGGTCTAATCAACACTAGTTTGTTGTGTAATGACCCAGGGGACTGATCTACCTTGGTTTATAATATAATGAACTAGGGATTACGACGTCTTGGAATACATACCTAGAGGATGCTCCATCCAATATTATAATTATTTCCCTATGATGATTTCAAATAGTGTAAGAGAGCCATATAATCCCACAAAATACCCCCAATCCCATAAAATATTCCACATTTCATGAACTGTATCCTATACCAAGAAAAAAATAGTGCAAGATTTAAATCCATAACACCCCACTTGTATTATTCTTGGACATTATACAAGGGGTGTTTTCCATTTCAAAATAAAGACTACCCTGTATGAATTTTCTCTACGTATCACATGTCGTAGCCTAACTCCAGTAACCTAGATATAGGGATTACTCATTACAATGATAATTGATTAAAAGACTCATAAGACACATTCCTGATCTATTTAGTTATCATTGAAAACTAGATACATATTTGAATTCCATATTAAACCGGAAAAACATATAATAAAAAATATTTAATCCTAGGAATATAATTCATTAATTGTTTATTTATATAATAGGGAGAAGAAAACAAATAATGGGAGAGATACTTTTCTATAATAGTTTTAGGTGTAGTAGGAGATATCAAGAGTAATAATGAATAATATATCTGGTAGAGTTTATAATCATCACACATGGATTTCAATGAAAAACATGAGTTCAATATTCATATATAAAGAAAATATCTAAAAAATAACATGGATACTAGAAAAAAATTAATAAATTAAATCTATAAATACTGAAATTAATGATATTACCATCAAGTACTCATCCAATTTATCACAAATTTTACAAAAAAATCATTAGAAAAGACACTATCATTGTACGGGTAGGTATAAAACAATTATTGAACTAACATAGACACATTAATTGTATCATGATACATATTGATGCATAGAGGGGCTATTTATAACTAGACCCCACCTGTAATATTTATGTCTAATTATTTCCTCATATTTTGAATTATTAATAAAATTAATTGTCCAAATTTCTTATAAAACAATTATTATATGTATTGAATAATGAATGTAGAATATTTCCCCAATTAATTAAATAAAACAAAATGATCATACGAAACCCAACATATAAGGTTAATGTAATCAATATAGAATATTCTTAGTATATCATAACAAAAATTAAAGGGTTATTTCATAGATGGAAATACCTTTAAGAGAAAATTCAATAGTTACTTTGAAAAGATGTGAAAAAATATTTTTTTCTTTTTATAAAAATGTAAGGATTTTTTTTTAAAATACTATTAAATTGAATTTCCTTAAAAATTAACATTGAATCATGTAATTGAAGATTCAAATAAAAGAACAGTTATAATGACATGAAATTTCATTCATTTGGTAAATATTAAAATAAATATTCCTTATAGTGAACACAAGTATAGTATCATGGAGCTAATTTCAACATTATTACCTTGATATAAGATATTGGGAATCACATCCCCAAGGACCAAATAGTTTTTTAGTCATGGTAAACTAGATACAAAATTTAGTTTTTTACTAAAATTGTAAACATAAAAAAATGTTTTTTCTTATTTTATAACACCATTATTTCCTTTATCTTAAAATTTTATATCAATCAAAAAACACTTCCTAGTGTGTTGGGGAAAATAAAACATAATAAAGGGGTGAGATTATATGCATATAAAGGGTATGCCGACAACCCAAGATATCAATAAATAAGAAATAAAAAATATTGAATGGTAAATACTAGAAAACATGCCATTTAATCAATGTCTTTAGCATAACATGGAAGGAATTAATGATGAACATATAATACCATATAACTAGTCACATGATCATGAAACATAACAATAATCGGATTTTCAAAAGGAATATTAAATATTAAATTGAAAATTGTGTAATGAAAAATTATATACATCTAAAACAAATTGTCAAGTCCTTATTCAACGATATATAAAACCGTCGAGGCCTTATTCTAAGAAATCTATAATTATTGATAAGCTTTCACCAAAACCCATTCTAGTTTGCCTCAAGAGAGATACCAATGAAATAGGGTATAAAGCAGGCCATGACCATCAATTACTAAGTCTAAAATATTCCTAATAGGAATTTCGAGAAACAAAATTAATATGAACATTCATTTTAAAAAACAAAAATATGAAATATAAAAAATTATTACATTCCATAAAAAATTATCATAAACAATCCCGAGTAATATGAATGGTATCAAATTTGTATATCCCTGACCAAACTGATCATAAAACAACCAATTAAAATATAAATCATATATCAATATAACAAATACATAATGGATAAAATGTGCATTGTAATTTTTATTCCATTTATTAATAGAAATACCAAAAAATACCATTGAAAACATTTTTGTGGAAAATAAAATTCTCATTTTGAAAATAACCTTTTAAGAAATCATAATTTTTTGAAAATACTTATCTTTTCATATAAATTTCAATTGATATAAATATTTTTTAAACATTGAGTGGTCATAACATAAGAAAATTTCATTTATTTTGTACACGTTAAAAAATATATTTGATTCAAATTTTTGGAAAAATCTAATGGGTCATTATTTTTAAAATAACATGAATATTATTATCACAAACCAATCCAGGGTTCAACTCAATCCGAAAACTGACATGGCATGTGACTAGTATTGAAGGGAATTAACAATCACCAAGTGTCTGAAACGAGTTCATGGGTATCAAAAATACACTTTTGGAATGATTTCACCAATTTAAATAACAAAAAATGACTCCTAAGAATAAAACATCCCAAAAATGATAAAAATAACCAAAAAAGATACAAAAATTTTTAGATTCAATTTTTTTACAACATTAACCAATAACAAAAATTCCATAATGAAAAGGGTTAAAAAAACACCCCAAAAACATCCATGAAACAAGAGGGTCATCATCCCCAATCCACCACCACCAACACCTACAAGAAGTGGAATATTAGATACCAGATCCACCATCACCACAAAAATTCATCTTTCCTTTACCAGGTTCATAAATAAAAAAGTATAAGTACAAATAGATGTGTACGTTGGGTTTGAGAAAAATTCCAATTGGATGCCACACAAAATAAAATTTCAACGATATAAAATTAGATGAAAAATTAACGTTAATATTTTCATAAGTACATTTGAATTTTTTTTAAGGAAATGTTTTAAGGAATCATTTCTTAAGGAAATTTTTTTTAAAGAAAACCTTTTCTCAGGATAATATTTCTTGAAATTTTAACATACACAAAGTCCACCATATACTAACTATTAGTACCATATCAAATAAGCATCATGTCATAAAAAAGATCACTATGGGATATCCCTATGTAAAACTAGCATAAGTGGGACCATATAAACCTTACACCTCGGTGATTAAAATCCTCCACCCAAAACCAACAATGTTCTCATTAATAATCCACTAGAGGGGAACACATCACAAGGTATTGTGGTTTCCAAATCATATTCCAATACCAAATGTTTTCTCATGAACGATCCACTAGAGAGGATCCCATACTATGGTTTAGTAGTCACTAATCATATCACATGTTTAGTTCCTATTGTATCATTAATCATGCGATAAGAAACTAGGCCCTATCCATACTAAATCACCTGGAGTACTAGTTCTATACCTCCCACCTAGATACCTGAGATTCCCTTCGTGCTCAAATTGAATTTCACATTTCACATAAATGATCACATTCTCATACACATTCCAAGAATCATGACCTCATAAGGAAATCACCACTTTCACAATACACACTAATCCAATGACCAAATCTCAAACGGAAACCACAATTTTCCTATAGAAAACCACTCTAATTCCACATTAACACCAAAACTATTTGGAAATATTTTTTGAACCACATTAACTATTTATAAAACCCATTTGAAAACACTGTAAGAAAATAACACAAGAAACCCTACCATTTATATGGGAAAATCCCTTCTCAAATACATATGTGCACTAAATCCATTTCAAAACATGCTTCACATCGACTTCATAGTTCACAAACCATAATTAAGGTGCACAAAAAAGAATCCATCATGCAATAAAATCCATTTATTTTTTAAATCCTACATTCAATTCATTCATACCTCAATTGAATTGATAAAATATTACACACTCTTCACATATGGTATAAAACACATATAAGAATCAACACAATTAATCTCGCATGAAACATAATGACCTCCCTTTATAAAATCAACTTACATCTCATATAAATCTCAAAACCCTTTGTAAAACATATTTCAAAACATAAAAACAATCTATAGAATACATTTATAACACCCAAAAAGTAACAAAATATCATCTAATCATGTAAAATAATGGAACCAACTACCTCACACATTAAAAAATACATGATCCAGTGAAAAACCACCATTTCACCTCAATAAGACCATATAAAATATACTAAACAACAACCATCAGGATTTCAATCACCAACACAAGATCGATGCCTCATTAAGTCAGAAAAACATCAATAAAATAATAACCCAAAACAGATGGAAGATAAACCCTATAATAAGAGAAAAAACCAATGAATAAAAACTTATATGATGATTACATGAGTAATAAACCCCAAAACATACCAAATATAGGGGGTCAAGAGGTACAAGTATTATCAAAGGAAGCTCACAAGGATTAAAATTTCACCAGGTTTGGATTAGGGGATATTAGGGTTAAAAAGTGTGTCAGTATAGTAGAATATTAACACTTTTAATGACCTAGATAGATCACATTATTGGTCTTCCCAGTTCACGAAACTCTACAGAAATGGTGTGTCCCATTTTTTCTAAAAGAATAAGTTGCATAGTTATCCAACACGGTTTTCCAAACCCTCCAGAAACCATGTGTCCCTCATTATCCAAGTGACAAAAATTTACATGGTATCCATGTGGATAACACATTGTTTCCCTTAACCATGTTCCAAACATGATCCAACAGCTTCTAAGCCCAAAAAATCCATTTTCACATAAACTCACAGAGAACTCAAGGGAAAAATCACCAAATGAAAAATAATCAAAAGAATGCCACAAAATAATATCACGGATGTAAAAATTATTTTATAATTTTTTTTAAAAGTACAAGTTTTTAAAAATTTATATAATATATCATTTTTAAAATGTGTAAAAAAACATTAAAAATAATGGTTTTAGATGAAAAAGGATTATTTATCGAAGACATAAATAGAGACAAATTTTCTAAAAAAATATTTTTTCATTCAATTTATGTACCAAAAAGAAGAAAATGCTGCTATTGACTCAAAGTTTAATGAATAACTAGAGGATAATAAAATAGATTTATTTCAAGATATAAATATCATATAATTATAATATTTTATATGAAAACATAAAGAATGTAGAATATTAATGATAATTTCAAATAAACCATCAACATATTAAAAACATTTTAGCCCTAATCCCAATAAAATAAATTACATTGAATGAAACATTAAATACACATAATTTTAATTAATTCAATATAATACTTAAAATGGTGTATTATATACGCCACAAAAAATAAATAATTGTTGAATATTGCGTATGTTTGACAGAAGTGAATGTGAAATGAGAAACCCTTACCATAGTTCAAATTTAAATTTTTTATGTCTGTAACTCCTGTATAATTATTTTAAGAATATTTCAAATTTATTCCTTAACCATAATAATGTTAATAATATCATATATTATATTCTTATAACATTTACCAACCCTTTGATAAATAATACTTTATTATTTTAATTTTTTTGGGTGTTAATTTCCTTGTTTTCTTATGCACTTTTTGTCATGAAGTTTTTGGTTATTCTGAATAGGATATATAAATATAATCTCTACAGTCATATATATATATGTCATATTTACTAAGTATATATATTTTTAGAACCATTAATTTATGATGGACATGGATTTTTTATAGAATCTCTTTGTGGAGATGGTAGGCCATACGTATATACAATCATAAATATCATTCCATTAAAAAGTAAAATGGTAAGAAAGTGGGTGATATATCAATTTTATAGAATAAAAAAATTTTCTTTTATATGAAATATATTCATTAATTTTACCCTTATTACCTTTTATGTTTAGTGATTGTGAAAATCGAATTGCATAGCTTCGCAAGGTGGTAGTCTACCGTACACATGAGCAGTGTTATCATATTTGAAACAGAATGGAGCATAAAATAGAATATGTGACATTAAAATTATATAAGTATAATAATACCATAAATTTCATATAAATAGGGTAAATCAAAAATTATATCCATTCTTTAATGTTGATTATGGAAAATGATGTACACGAGTTTGCGAGGTGGCAGTCCATTGCACATATGATCGATGATTCCAATTACCATTTGATGGAACTGGAGATAGGCCAATATTATGACATCTTCATAATAATATATACATATATGGGATATATTTGTGTTATTATATTGAATTTTTAAGAAATAATTTAAGTCTAAAAAATAAAAAAGGAAATTAATGTTTCTTTGTTAAGTTATTTAACTTCTTTAAGAGACACCTCCTTTGGAACTCCTTTTAAGGACCCTAGGAATGGTGTTCTAGGAGGAAACAAAACTATAAAATATATTTAAGGATTTTGAGTAGATGGATCAATATAATTACATAAATATAATCATGTATTTGTATATTGTAGACACTGGTGTTATTATATTGGTTTTTAAGACATAATTATTTGTGAAATAGAATAAATTTAATTAACAATCTTTGTTATAATACTTAACTTATCTAGGAGAAACATCATTTGGATCTCCTCTTAAGGACTATAGTAATGTATGTTTTAGAGGGTCAACAAATCTAAAATAAGTAAAAGGATATTGGGGAGATATTTATTTGGGGTTTGGTAGAACCAAAGGTGTTGGGAGGTGTGATGATGTGAGGGGATGCAGTGCCCCTTTTTAAGTGGATAAAGGGAACCCCCTTGTAAAATATTTGGAAATTTCACAATAGAATCCAAAATGATATAATTTTATATGCCAATGTTTTTCAAATAACCTTATGATAGATATCATAATTACATAATGTAAAAATATATACCTCTAATAATATTTGAAAATGTTGGTAGATAATATTAACCCATATTTTCTTAGTTTAACACCACTATAATCCAATTTTTACTTTAATCACGTTAAATAAATTTTACAATTTTTAATTCATTTTGGTAAAAAATATAATCTAACCACATTATATTATATAAATTATGATGATTCATAAAATGGAGTCCATTTTTCCAAATTGTATTCACGTATGTTTTGATATATATTTTAAAATTAATCACAAAGATCGACGTGAATGCAGTTTTTTGAAGAGAAATAGTTCAAAATTTTATAATATTTTTATACAAACATTCAACGTGAAAATGATTCCAATTACCTAAATTGGATTAATAGATATATAATTTAACTAATTTTTCATTAATAAAATTAAAATATAATTCATCTTTATAAATATTTAAAATTAAAAGGTATTTTTCCATTAAAAGACATTATTTTTTAGTATTCAGTAAAAAATGATAATTTTCAAAAAAAATCCCGAAACTTTTCCTCAATAAAATTTTTATAAGATGATTTCATAATTGATTTTTTTGCTGATAAATATTATAAAATTTGTAATAATTAAATATAAATTATGTGTGAAAATAGCGACTAAACAACCTTATAAAAAATAATGTTTTTTAAAAAACATTTCTTTTTCTATAAAATGTTTCTAATTTTATCTCTAATAAATAGATGCAACTTTTATATATTTTATACATTTATAAACCATATAATATTCATACCTTAGTTAAAAAAATTATATATTCCATACAATTTTTGTTTCATTTCATATATGGTATCGAATATGATGTGCATATTTTAAAATCTCAGGATGTTACATTTATTTTACACTTGTGGTATAAAGTTTACAAATATCTAATTTGGATATTCGAAACTAAAAATATAATTTATATATTGTAATTATGGGTGAAAATGAATTTAAATAATCATTGAATTATTAATGTTCATAAAATTAGATTAAATATCCTTCAAAAAATAAGAAAAAGTGCTTGTAAGGAATGTATTAAAATATTCTATTTTTTAAAATAAATTTCCTTACCTATAAATAAATTGATAGTTCATGATACAAAAATAGAATAAATAGAAAATGAAAAATAAAAATACCATAAATAACCAATTTATAAGAAAATATATTGGTTTTATGATATTTAGATCATATAATTTTCAAAAAGTAAATATGAACATAAACAATCCAAAAATAAAATGCGGTTGTAATAGAGATTCATTATAAATTAAATAAAATATGAATAAAACCCCATTGAAATAGTAAACCTATATTGAATCATTAAATTACATCAATAAAGATTAAATCATAATATAATGTTGAAAATGGGTAGTATATACACCACATAAATTGAACTAAGTTCATTACATAAACATATATCATTGAAGTATGTTTGAAAAAAATTACCCTTACCTGAACGTTAAATTATTTAATATTAATTTTGAAAATATTTTTTAAAAAAAAATATAGTATAAATTTTTAAATAAAAGACATTAATAAATATTATTCTATATATTATTCAATTATACCATTCTATCACCCATTTGTATACAATTTGTTTTATAAACATCACCATCTGAGGTGTTCGTTGTTTCATTTTTCAGACAAGATGTGGTTTGATAACTCTAGTGATTTAATATTTTCATGGTTTTATCATATATATAATTAAAATCTTGAAAAAATAACGATTTTTATACATTAAAAAATTATAATTTTTCATGAAATGTGGAGAAGAGAAACAAATCACATCGCACCATGTTACAGGTAGTACCCACCTATGTGCGAACGATGTTATCATTTTCCAGAATATGGAAGGGAAATAAGTTAAATGATATATTATATTTTAAAAATCATAATTATTTCATAAATATAATATGCATTAATTATTAACACCATTATAACATTTTATTTAAAAAAATTATGGAATGTGAATTACACTGCTATATGGAGATGGTAGGTCGTACGTATGCTCATGTGATGTTTTTTCCCAAAGGATAGAATGGTATAGAGAAATTGTTTTCCTAAATTAATAATAATAATATATTAGTATATTTTATATTCATTATTCATTGTTTTATTGTGGATATAATTTATGTAAAGGAATTAGAAAAATAAATAAAACATTGAAAGTGTTGCGAAAAAGGATTTTATATACATTGATATAACTCCTTTGGAATACACCTTAAGCCTTCTTTAGATTTTATTAAGTTAATACCATGAAATAATGAATGAATGAAAGGAGTACAATATGTTTTTTAGTTATTTATTTTCTAATCTACGGGGTTAGTATTTATGAATAAGGGGAAAGAATAAGTTCCTTTAATAAGTGATAGGAGGAGCACATAAGGAATTAGTTATAAGATTTAAATAATATAAAGTTATTTTATTATTAAAGTTGAACAAGATTGGGATATAATAAAATCCAAAAGGGGTCAACTGGAAATTAAAACAGCCAATAAATTTTAATAATGTTTTATTATGTTATGTTGAAGCCATATGACATTATTTTTAACCATTTAAACCCATTTTATCCTTAACCATGTTGATAAATATATTTCTATGGTTATTTTACAATAAAAAATTTAATTTTTCCCTAGTAAATAATAATAAATATGATTTTTTGAGATATGGAATAAATATAATGTGATTCATCGCCATGGAGGGTCACAAATTACTTTCAAAATTAGTTAATCAAATACACCAAAATATGTTTTAAGAAATATGCTTTCTTATAAATTAATAACATTTTATAGGGAAATAAATTGTAATTTTGATTGAAATGGTATGAATTTGATTACGCTAAAATAAAAGAAAATAATTTTTATATAAAAAAATTGGAACCGTGTAAAAACATTATTAAAAGGTAAGAACTAAAAATTGTTTTTATTTAAAAGAAATAAAATCGACTTCCAAGATGAGATGAATGTATTTATATGTTATACCTTATATATTATTATTAGATATATTTAATAGTATATATATTCTATAAAAATGGTTTCATAAGATTTAATGATATTATTTTATCAATATAATTCATAAATATTATGGTTTTTGAAACTCTGTAACTTAACTATTCACTGGAAGATAAATTAATATAGAGAATTTCCAGAATTTCTTCCAAAGATAATATTTATATACTAATTTTGTGAATAAATATAATTTTTCAAAATATAATTTCAAAAAATGGATGAAATTAATTCTAATTATTCACACATGAAACACCTAAAAACATTTTCATAATGAATGTATTATTATTAATTACTATAGTTTTCTTAGTAACATTAACTTAATTATTCGAAACATTATTTTTGGTAGAATTAAATAATTTTTAATGAAATAATATATATATATATAATTCTTACTTTTTTCTTACAATTCAAATTTGAAAACCCAACAACTAGTTTATAACAGACATATTTAAATAATATTATTTCATGGATAATTTACACTTGGGGTTTTATATGGTACACACTATCAAATATATATTTTTTAATATAAAATAAAATATATTGGTGTCAAATTATCACATTCTTACAATAATTCATTTTTTATTTTAATTATTATTTTCTAAACTGAATATATCATAACATATTAATCAATTTAGATATAAGTTTTATCAGGATGTTTCATTTCAAGGTTATAGCTGGGGTATATATAATGAATGTGCATATATTTGAATCAGAATTGTATATGTGTTTATCAAAATGTATCTTGGTAGATGATTTATAATTTCCAATGTATAATAAATTGATTTATCTTCGGTTTTCTTGATCTTGAGAAATTCATTTTCCTTTGTGATGGAGAATTTGATAACATTTAATTACTTGATATCCTATCATTATATACCCATGATATCATCTTTCAATATCAATCATCTAGATGAGAATGACTATTTCATCGATGAATACCTACAATAATATTTTAATTAACATTTTTACCTATAAAAGAATGAATTTTTTTCCTTTTTTCAAAAACTATAAAGGATAACAGATGCTAAAATAATAACTAATATGAATAAATATTATCTAAAAAAGTATTATCCAAAGTATTTATAGTATCCAAATATAAATTTAAAACTGATAAAATATTCATGAATAAATTTGATAAAAAATAAGAATATTTTTATCACTTATTCTTCCAAAATAGTCTCATTTTTATCCCAAAACTACATTTATCATTGAAATATATATATATTCCAAATTTACATTTAACAATATATGATTTTTCCCAAATAAACTAAAAATCATTGGTTTAAACTTTAATCAAGATCTCTTTATCATATCTTATATTAACCTAAAAAATAATTTATGCATTCTTTAATAAATTTCCCAAAACATATCCCATCACATTTCTGGGTGATTGACACCATTCAACATATGTTTTGAATATTCACATTTATAAATTTTCCATACAACTAAATATTATTATAATGATCATTTTACGATTTATCATAAACCTCATACCAATATAAAATTGATAAATACCATTAAATTATAAAATATATATTCTATAATTTTACCATAATTAACCTAAATATAAATCCTTACGAGTTACATTCATCCATGAGGGATATTATTTGATAATATTTTTCATAGAAATATAAAAGGATATTCCATACATAGAAAAAATATTTCCATTAAAATAAAATCCCTTACTTTAAAATTAACACATAGTAAATTTATCATATAAATCTATTTCCACTAAAAACATGAAGAATGATTCCTAAGTTATTTTTAAACTCTTTATAATATTTAGTGACTTTTCAAGATGTCATTAATATAAATCGTTCATGGGTGAAATTTTATTCATATGTAATTGGTTTTCAAAATCCCCTATCTTCTAAAAGTTAAAAAACTAACTAAAAAAAATTCTTACATTTAAAATTATGAGAATGATGTCCTTTTTATACACATTTGAAGCAAACTCCTATTTTCATTAATCATTTTACATATTTATTCTTCCAATATTATTGACACATGGGATAATGAATCATTTTACTTATATTGTTCTTGTTAGTTGAATATTCATGAGAATCCAATTTTATCTTATATATTTTCTTAAATTTAGTTATTTTTAATTGGTCTGTCATAAATTGAGATAATTGTTTACATATAATCATATGGTCCGCCACATTACATTATATTTTATTTTGTTTCCCTATTAGGGAACGATATTGATATACTACAACATAGTTTCCCTAATTTATTTTTGGTCTACTTAGCTCTAACACCATCTGTGTTGGGACACTTCTCATAAGAATCCCTATATTAAACACAGGTTTTGATTCCCTTCCTTCCAAATGGAAATATCTCTAAAAGTTTATAATAACTTATTTAGACCGAATTTATCAGGAATATTAAGACATGGACGAAAATTACATAAAGAGTTAAGAAATACTATAAGGGTTTATCATAATTATCTGGTCACTATTGTTAATCAAAATTATACTTCCCAGGGATCATGCTAAATATGATTAGATACAACTATAGTACCCTAACTTCAGTAACCCTGATCTAGTTATTCCTTATTACATTTGTAGATGATAAATGGAATGAACCCAAATAATATTTATTAGCTTCGTATTCTAGGAATATTATATATATTCATGACATCCATATTTCAATGAAAATTATAATATATCAGGAAAAAAATAACTACACCCTTGGAAAATCATTCAATGATTTATTCTTTATATCATTGGGAAAGGATAAAAAATAATGTGTCAGCTCAGATTCTTATTAAGGGTTACATATAGTAGAATATATCATGAGTAATATGGAATAATCTATATCACGAAGTGAAAATAAATAAATTACATTCAATAAAACCTAAAAACCTGACTATAATACATCTTGAGAAATAAGGTGTACATTATCAATAGGGTATATTACCTATAAATTATAAGAATCGCAAAAGGATGTTGAAATAGGTTAATGTACATTTAAATTAATATTTAATTTTCCTTTTAAAACATGATAAAAATATCCTTTTATTTTGATAAAATTTATATAAAAATATAATAGATATTGATAAAATTATTTTCATTGAAAATAAAAATTGAAACATGTTAAGGAAAATTCAAATTAATGAATAGTAATGATATTAAGAAAAATCTATTTATTTGGTAAATACCAAAACAACGTTTCCTTCCATGATTTTGGTATAATGTACGAAAATACATCATTTAAAAAATGAGAAGAAGAAAAACATTGTAAAGATAGTAAAATATGGTTAAAAATGACTTCAAATAATCATTTGAGTTTAAATAAGAATATTCTTGGTAATAATTAAAATATCCTAGACAAGTAAGAAAATTAATTAGGGTGGAATTCATTAAAATTTGTATTTCTTTAAAAGAAAGTTCCTTACATTTGACTAAACTGATGAATATTTATAAAAAATTGAATAAATGTGTGAAAAAATAAAAAATAAAGACATAATTTGATGATAAGAAAAAAATATGGGGTCCATGAGATTTGGATCATATAATTTGGAAAAAATAAAATTAGAACATATAAAATCTCTAAAAAATTATATTGTGATATAAATCTATTTTTGATTTCATAAATTTTGAATCAAAACCCATTAAAATATTACAAATTAATTGAAACATTTAATTCAATTAATAAACAATAATTTATGATATAATATATCAAATAGTTAGTATATACACTATATAAATTAAATTAAGTGAATAACCAAAAAATATATCGTTGAAGTGGAATTGATATAAAATTACACTTACCTAATGTCCAACCAGATTCATTTGCACTATTAACCTATTGTAAAAAAATTGTGGTTCTAATAAATCATTAATAGAATTATATTCATAGTATTAATACTATATATTATTCAATTATAACATTTGGTTAACCATTAGATATCAATTTTTTTCAACATCAACATCCTCAGTGTTATCTCTTTCATTTATCATTCAAGATTTAGTTTATTTGTTTCATTCCTTGAAAATTGATCACGGCTTCATCATATTCATAATATAAATTATGTAAAAATTTTTTTTTTACACAAAAAAATTATAATTATTCTGGAATGGATTATATGAGAAACCAAGGACATAACTTTCTGTTGGTGGTGGTCCACACATATAAATGGATGAAAATATCACTTTACAAAGGTTTGAAGGGTAGAAAGGTATATTATATATTAAATTTATTTAATCATAATTATTTCAAAAATATCATTAATATTCACTAATTCCACATTTATATCCTTCCATGTAAAACAAGTATGAAAAATAAGTTACATCACTATGTTGAGATTGTAGCTCATATGTATTATTGAAGAATGCTTTCATTTTCCATAGGACGATAAAGAGGTGTAAAATGAATTTAAATAATTTAAATAACATATTAGTATATTTTTGATACTATAATAATTTTTTTATAATTGATTAAATAGATTTATATGATATATTAGAAGTAGTAAACTTTGAAAGAGTTGGGAAAGATGATTGCATCTACTTTGAGAGGCCTAATTTGACATACTCTTTAAGACATATTATGATCGTACTAAGGTATTTCTAGGATCACAATAATGATTTTAAGAGATATTGTAATGTTATTTTGTAGTTATTAGATGAGCTAAAGTGTACGAAATGTTTCAATAACAGATGATAAGAGGTTCTCAATTATAAGTGAGGGGAGGGACACACAAGGACTTATTTAAACTATTTACAAAATATAAATCCATTTACATGCGAAATTTTTAAGGAAATTTATATATATTAGAATATGATAAAGTTATCTTTGAAATAAAATTATCCAATGATCTTTAATAATGTGTTTTGTGTATTTATCATTATTGACCCATTTTACCCTTAACAGCATCGACAAACATTTACCATAGATAATATTCCTTATAAAATAAATATACCATATTGACTATTATTAATTATTATGATTCCATATATGGAATAATTTTTACTTTATTCAGTTATTTTATTTTCAAGAAATTATCATTAATATAAGTTCACAAAATTCTACGAACACCATTTTTGGAATATTGTTTATTTTAAGCAAAAAATTGATTTTACGAAAAAATATAGAATATTTTTGGTTACTATTGAAATTATTGGATTACTATAAACAAAATGATTATTAATTTTACATTAAATAATTCTAAATTTTGATCGATCCTTCTACGTATTTGATTAAAATAGAAGAACTAAAAACAATTTTTTATTTGAATAAACAGTAGAGAGAATTCAAAAAACATTAAGAATAAATTTATAATATTAAGAGTATATACATGTATGAATTATATTATTTCTAAAAGATAAGTTTGTTCGAAAAAATTATTTATTGACATTAATGTAATTTAAAAACATTATAATTTCTTAAAAATGATTGGTTCTATAAAATCTATTATTTTTCAAAATTCACATAATGATAAACTAATTCTAAAAAAGACCCCAATTTCAGAATAAGATAATATTGAAATAATAATTTTAATAATGGAGATAATTTTTTCAAATAATATGTATAAAATTGGTTGAAATTTATTCGACTTATTCAAACATAAAATACACTAAAATATTTTTTATTATGAAGTATCATTATTTATTCATATATCGTCATAGGTAACACCATTTTGATGAATGTCATAATTTTTCATTGAATTAAATATTTTAATTAAGACAATATTTTCTATATATATTTTATAATTTTTTATATTGTTATTCATACTAGATAACCTATAAAATAGTCATATTTAAATAATATTTTTTTTATTTGTTCAGGATTGAGGTTTCATGTGGAGAATGATATTTAATATAGTGTTAATTTAATATAAAATATAATCTAAGGGAAATAAATTTTCCTATAGTTTTATAAATTTCATCCATGGAATTTTAATTCTTCTTTTTCTGAACTAAATATATCATAACATGTTAATAATATCAGTTATTGATTTGTCCATAAAATTTTACTTTTAGGTTATGACAAGGAAAATTATTTAGCATGTATATCAATAAGAATAATACTTATAAATGTGTTTTTGAAAATTTTCAATTTTAAATTATTGTTACTTTACATATAATACTCAATACATTTATCTTTTGTTTTCTTGAGTTTTTGAAACTCCTTTATAATTAGAATCTAAAATATAATTAAATTTACTTACATGATTTCCCCTTATTATATATTCATGATTTCAAATTTTTATGGGAATCATCAGGATCATAATGAATATTTCTTTCATGAATCACTGAAATTAACATCAAATCAATTACATGTTACAAAAAATTATGAAATTTTATTCTTTTTATCTATAATTGAAATTGTTAGTGTAAGCTAAAATAATAACCAATATAAATCAACCTTCAAATAATTATGAATCTCTAAAATCCAAAAACTATCTAAATTTCAATTTTTAGGTTCTCAAATATAATTGATGAAATTTAAACCAAAAAATTTAAAATGGTAATGTAGTGAACTGAACTGAATATCCTCTCAAACTAGTACCTGAACCGACCCTTCACATACTCGATTGGTGTTTCTAATCCCCATGGGCTAGTTACTAGCACCCATGCATCAAAAAAAATCATAGAGAACAATTTATCCCAACTTGACGCAACAACATGACACATATATAAAATAGGAAAAATAACATAAAATATAAATATATTCCGTAACTAAAAACAAATAGTAGAAAAAAACTATTCAAGAGTATGAATAATATCCAATTACCATTCCAACCACAAATGACTACCAAGACAGAGAAACAAACTACTCCATTTGATGATATGGGAATATTCCCACCATATAAACTACAACCATCCAACTCAATAGCATTAAAATGTCACATCTATAATATAGAGACTTTCCCTCCCCTACATGAAAATACATAACCAGATCTACATACTTCTAAAGAGGTATATCAGATGTGAGGTAATAAGATTTGTAAGATCCATCCATGGTGTCATTTTATAATTCTATATACACATAACTCAAGTATGATCATATCAAATAAAAAATGTCATGAAAAGTAAAAAAGAATTTTTATTGAAGCATGGTAAATATTTCCCCTTTTCCAATAATTCCAAAACAAAGGAAGGTATATCAATTTAAAAAATAATTTGTATTATCATTTATAAAAAGAAAATAATTCATATTGAAGTCAAAATAGTAAATATCAATTCATAAGTAAATCATTCTAAGGAAATCAATAGGTAATGATGTAAGACTACTCATACCACAACAAATTAATAGTGAACAACAAGTCCCTAGAACATATGCTTTTAGAATATAGGAACACCCAATGAAGAAACCCCATAATAATGTTAAGAAGATGACCACAAAAAAATAGTCATAAGGGGAAGAGAATATACCCATGACGAAACCTCATGATGCTAATATGGATGATGAACCTAAGATAAACCTTCTACTTATAAACCCAAGGCTTACCCTATGCTTCATTTCAGAAATCTTTTCAATTCATTGGAAGCACCATTTTTTCTTTTAACAAAAACGAGGTAAATGTTTTTAATCAAATATCCATTTACACACACAACACAATCATTCTAACATTATTTATTAATCAGTTTTTTTAAAATGGAGAAATATAGTTCATCAACACATGATATATATGGAACCACTTACCTCAAACATGGGGTAGGATATTCCCACAAAGTATCTCCAAAAAATAAGTTCATAGAAATGAAAATAAATTCCCGGGAACCAATATAAAAATATAAAAAATTATATAATTTAACAAAAATGGATGGTGGAGAGGAATAAAAAACACATAGCTGAAGAATACACACCCAAAACACCATAACCAACAAAAGGAAATACCCCATAAAATAAGATCACACAAAAGATATAGATAGAAACAAATGGGAATATCCCTACATATCAATAGACCTGATAGACCAATGCAACGATGCTACCATATATGAAAACATTAAGATCCATAAATACTTACTCACGAATGATATGAATGCTAATGGTAATAGTGAAAAATCACTGAACAGATCAAACCAGATCGAATGTAAAATCCTAAAATCTCTGAATATTCCTTCTAGGTCAAGAGAAGCAAGACATGTTCATGAATTAAATAACATATCACTAGTATAACACCATTAAATACTGTTCCACAAAATTAAAATTACATGTAATCCATTTCCAGATCATGTAATCATTAGGACTCAAATATACTGAAAACATGCCACCTTCTTATTAAAAATTTACCTTTTGACATTACATGATCTTTAATGTATAGATAGAATAGACACCCTTAACGATGTGTACCAGGTATATGGAATCCACCCTAGAGAACTTACATGTTTTATAATACCATTACACGATGTGTATGCTTCCTATAGACTTCAAAAATCATAGATCCCTATAAAAAACCAAAAAACATCAGTGTTATTAGAACTTAGGGAGAACCCTAAAATACCATTAACATCTTTATCCCTAGACTTCATTAATTGAAACAAACATACATCCCCTAATAATAATTCATGTTACCCTTCAAATTATCTCAATCTTTAGTTGTCCAATTACCCACCCAATGAATGTGCAAAAAATTAAAGGGAAGGTAATAATCCAAATTCATGTAACAAGATATTACAACCTACAAACCAATAGATTTTATGTCCCTAAAAATTCATGTGGGAGAATAAATCACCACAAAGAGGTGAGTCCATTTCTCCCTTATTAAAAAGTCACACTCCCATGTATCATGAGAATATGATCTGTTTCACTATAAAACTCTAACAAACATACCCTAATTCCCATGAATGAAATTCACATGAGATACCATGAGCTCTACTAGCTACTCCAAAATAGAAATATCTAACACTAACTCAATCTATACCCAACTAAAAATTTTGGAGGTGTTAGGATAATATTTCCTAAGTTGCGATACATAGAAAACATCCAAAATGGATATCAACTAAAATGAAAATTTTAACTAAGAAGAAACAAACCATGTCTTTTAGGGACCTTAAATTTTCCCACATAGATAATATCCAAATATAATTATTTTACAAGACTATAGTGACCCAACCAAGGAATTTTTTTTATTAAAAGACATTCACCTATAGAAAACACCTACGTTCTATGTCACTAATACAAAAAATAATTCTAATAAATCCCTATTGTAACCAGTTTCCAATGAGTATCCTTAATCCTTATGGATGTCTCTTGAACCAAACTCAGTCCCACCTAAGAAGCGTAATCCACATATACCCCAAAAAGAGGTGACTTGCATGGTAAAATAGAAAAAACCTAAAAAAGAGAAGTTCTAATTGATGAATACTAACTTTCATTATAAAAAAAATCAATCAATACTAGATGGATGTCCCATGATCCACAAAAATCCAAGACACATTCAAGAATAATATTCTCTTGTATCTGATGACATTCACTGTTTGAAAATCTATCCCTGGATTATAAGATGTACCCAATCTGACCTAGGTCCCCATCACCACATGAATATTTCTATAGAACCTAAATGTAAACCCAATATAACTATATTAAAAAATAGTTTAAGGAACCCCACATAACCTCACAATTTATGGCATATACAACTTACTAATATCTTCAACTTTAGTGATGTGTTTGATCGTAATGAAATAAGATGACTTTGTCCAATTGATCTATCACTATTCATATAGAATTCCTACCCCAATGAGTCTATGTTAATCTGAAAAAAAGTCCAAGGATACTTCATACTAATTCCAAATTGGCACCAAAAAGGCTTTATAAAACTATAAGGTTTCAAATTCTCAACCTTTATCTACTCATAGGTGTAGTAGTGGGGCGTACAATTAGAAATTTTACACTTCATACCAGGTCATAAGAATTATATTCTCATTTCATGATACATCTTCATAGTTCCTTGATGAATGGAACACTAAGAAATATGAAAATCAAATAAAAATGAGTTCTTTATTGGTGTTGGGGGAAAAATGATCCAAAAAATGGAGTATACCATATAATGATAGAGAAAAACCCAAACTGTCTCCACACTATATTGGGTTTCTTTAATTCCTTTGAACTCAAAATCTTGTAGCTGACCCTATATAATAAAATAATGGAGAGATAAAGATAAATGAAAACCATTCAAAACCAAGATTGGAAAAACCTCATGAGCATCAAGATGCAACTATGAAAAACATCCCTATAATTTTCCCCTATTCCTTTGAATCCATATCATCTTTCGATGGTACTTTCTATCTAAGAGTGTCTTCAATGAAATTCATATTCCTCTGCATGTAGGTGACACTGAAGTCAAACGGTTGAAGGTATTAAACCCATAATCTATGTCTCAAATTTACGTATTTGTAAGAATAGATATAACTCAGAGTCTTATGGTTAGAAAATATTGTGAACCCTTTTTTGAAATCATAAGGTCACCAACACTTAAGAAAATTCATAACTGTGAAAAAATATAAATCATGAGAGGGGTAATTATTCTCCTCTTCTTGTAGCTGAAGAGAGTTGTAAGATACCACATGATGTACCTACATGAAAACACAACCCAAATTATCACCAGTGGAATCACAAAAAACCACATACCCATTATCAAGCTCAAGTAAGATCAAACAGGAGCTAATAATAGAATTCATTTCATTTCATAGATAGGACTAACATTTGCATCCCATATTAATTTCACCCCTGATGTTCCCAATTTGTGTATATCTTTTCATACATTCCATTTAATATAAAAACATGTTTTCATTGGATATATGTGTTGATTTTAAGATAAAATTATTTTACTTGGTGATCATGATGATTTTCAGGTATTCTCTAACCTAAGAAACTAATTAGGAAGGATCACAAAAACAATTCAAATATACATGGTGTTTACTTCTTACACACGCTGTGTACAATTTCCCCAGACATAAATTTTAGGACCAATTACATGACCAAGTTGTCGGCCAAATATTACATGTCATGAGATTACCATGAACATGTCATGTACCCTCTTATAGAGGTTGATGGATGAGGTTTGACATTACACGCCATGTGTGGCGGAGTTACACACCGTGTACCCCCAACAACCATGTGGCTCCATGTTCAATGTCAAGGGCAATGTGCTAGCTCACCCATCGGTGGAGAAACATTTCCCAAGTGATGTTGACTTGAGTGCACGCTGTGTACTTTGGAGTACATTCCATGTACTTTGGAGTACATTCCATGTATTTCTAAAAGTTATAAATAGAAGGGCGGACCCTCCTAATTCAACATGGACTCTCAGATACAAAAAGGGGCCAATTCCAGAGATTCCCAATGAGAGAATAATGAGAGAAATGAAGAAATGGGTTCTATTGCTACCTCCCTGATGATCTTCAATCCAATGTTTTTAAAATGTTTCACTTAGGAATCATATGTTTGTTTGTCATTAGATACTCGATGAGTAGCTAAATAACTTATGTGTTGGGGCTTATGGATGATTATGGGTTTTTGTTTATCAAATTCAATACTATAATAGTTTTGTTTATATTTCTATCATAATCCCTCAAAAATGGTTTCTAAATATTACTGGAATCTATATATTAGACCAAGAATAGGATTTACATGGAACCTATGAGGAATTATGATTAATAACATCCATGATCATTGGGTATACTTATCATCTCAAATGTGAAAAAAGTTAAAAAATTAATATAAACCAAATTCTAGACCAAGGAATTGGTTTCTTCTTATTTAAACGAACTTTATCAGACCAAGGGGATTCCAATATCTGAAACCCAAAGGTGTGATTTATCATCAATAACACAAACTCATAAGAAAATTTAATCATTTATTATCCTTAAAAATCTTCCCATTTCTCATCATGAATCAATTTTTTTGTTTTTTTATCTTTAAATGTAATTTATCAAGAAATTGACAGTTTAATTACTTTGTCTTTGAAACATCAAAACACTGACTCTAAATTATAGAAGACTTATCCTAATTAATTACTAATTAAAAAAACAAAATACAATAACTTCATCTACCTTTGGATCGATCTCATACTTACACTATACTAGTATTAATTTTGGGAAATTTAATTTTTCTTGTTTAAAGTAACAGCTCGATAGAAATGATACCAAATTATAACATCGTTGTCAGGGAGTAAAAGTTAATAGTTTTTTGATTAATCAATTTATATTAATTAAAGATAAAATAAAAATAAAAAACTCTAAAAAATTATGTTCTTAATCTCATTCTATTTTTTCCTCTTTTATGATTGGTTTTTTGTTTTGTATTGTGAACGATAAAAAATGTATGAGTGGCCAAATCACGCATTCCAGGATCACAAAATCATCAGACATTCTTCCATTTGATTCAGATATTGAACAAACGATCTTGAGTCATCAACAGGCACTTATGGATGAGCACCACCATAACACCCCCATGGTGAACATAGAAGATGGAGATATATCTTTTTTACTAGTAGTTGGACAGTTTTTGTCCCAGATGACAACTAGGACTAACAAATAGCTATGGATAATGAGATTATATTATTCCCACTAGCATACATAATATATTTCATCCCATAAAACCAACAAATACAACAATCTCCATTTGATCCAGGGTATGGCCTGTCGTAGCTCTAGTTGTTTCCATCAGAGTGGTTACGATACATGAATCCAGATCAGGGGCCTTATTTTTCTATTGAGCAGCAATTTCTTCCCCCACCTCCTCAAGAGAAATTTCCCCCATGCCATACCCTTATGGAGTATGATATTACTTCTATCTAATGGGAAGATACTAGAACTTTCAGACCACCATTGCAAGCCCATCTTTTCGAGATCCAGGCTTCCATCATGCAACTCATCTAAAACATGGTGTAATTTGTAGGTTTACCCAGTGCAAACCTCATTGCTCATCTCTCCAATTTTCTAGGGATTTGTGACACCATTTTTTACTATGGAGTATCAGAGGATGTCATTCTATTTGTCTTATTCCCCATTTCATTAAAGGATAAAGTGAAGGACTGGATCAAAGGACTACCTCAATGCTCCATCCCCACCAGGGAGGCATTGGCCTAATCATTCTTATGAAAATATTTTTCACCCTCCAAGATGATGACGTTGTAGAACGAAATTCACAATTGTCAGAAAACATGATTCCAAGTCTTTGTATGAATCCTAGAATCATTTTAAACCAATTCTAATGAAGTTCCCTCATCATGGACTTCCATTTTTTATGAATGCCCAAACATTTTATGGAGGTCTTACAATAAACACCAAATTCATGGTGGATGTAGGTACATAAGAAATGGTGATGAAAAAATACATGGGGGAACTCTTCGACTTTATCAAAGATATGTCGGCAAACAATTTCCAATGGCACTCAGAGTGGGTTACTCAAAAGTGGGCAAGGAATAACATTGATTCCACTATGGTGCTTCTTTCCCAATTCAATATGGTGTCTAAAAAGATTGATGCATTGAATCTGAAAAATTCATCTCATGTTCAAGTAGCCAATCACTCGCCATGTAGTGAATGTGGTGACAACCATGCCATGGGTGACTACCCAAGCACAAGTTCCAGTCCTTCATCAAGCAAGGTAAGATATATATCTCATAACAGAGGTCCAAACATGTACCCTCAATACCAAAACCCAACATGGAAATATAACTCAAATACAGGTTGGGGGAAAAACATCAAAATTCTCAACCACACCACCATAGACCCAGTAGCTATGTTTAATAGTAATACCAAAATCCATATCCCAGACAACAACAGTAGGGATATTTTCAAAAACAAGGGTATGGAAACCCTCATTTAGTGCAACAACCAAGGAAGCTGTAACCTCAAATGGATACAAAACAACCTCAAAAATAACCCCATCAAATCTACAAGATATGATGTCAACATTCATAACAACTGCTGATATATGGTTTAAGAATCAGGCAGTCTCTATTTGGAACCTTGAGAATCAGATTGGGAAACTTTCCAATACACTATTTTCAAAGAAACATGGTACATTACCAGGTAACACTAAGAAGAATCCACATCAGGATTCCAATGCTATCACTTTACGATGTGTAAAAGAGCTAACCTAGAAAATAACTGCAAATCAATGTGAAAATACATCTCCACCTTCTCCTATGTAAAATAATGAAGCTAAAAACAAGGAATCTCCCACAACACAGATCCTATCAAAAGATAAGGAGGCCCCAAATGTTAATGTAAAAGAGGTGGTCAAGCCTTATGAACTCACATTACCTTTTCCCGAACAAATGAAGTAGAGGAACCCAGATCAGAAATTTACAAAATTCATTGTGGTATTTTGGATAATTCACATTAGCACTCCATTCACATATGCATTAACTAATATTCAAACATATACAATGTTTCTGAAGGAAATAGTCTAAAATAAAGGGAATATGGAGGATTTTGGAATAAATCTTCTGACTAAGTAATGTTCAGTGGTGGTCCATCACTCTCTTCCTCCAATGTTCCAAGATCCAGGAAGTTTTAAAATTCCTTGTACAATTGGATCTTGTGAGTTTTGGAAAGCCCTTTGTGACATGGGGGGATAGTGTTAATATTATTCCCTATGGAGTATTTAATAGGTTAGGGTTGAAATATTTACAACCAAACAAAGTGGAACTAAATCTCTCTGATCAATCCATTAAATGTACCAAAGGATTACTGGATGATGTGATCATGAATGTGGGAAAGCTGATTCTTCCTGTTGATTTTATCATCCTTGACATAGAGGAAGATCAAGATGCACCTCTATTTCTAGGAAGAACCTTCTTGACTACTGGGAAGGTTTTGATCAATGTGCATCAATGAGAATTGATCTTCCAAGTGTGATAAGAAAAGGTATCTTACAATGTCCTCAAATGAAGTTATGTAGGTATCACTAATAGAACATGAGGACTATTATGCTTTGATTACTGTGAATAATCCCTTGATCCACATGGAGTATGACATGGAATGTTATTCTATCACTGATGATCTATTCATCAATTAAATCCATACTCATTATGAAATAGAAGAGTTTTAATTAATCATCGGCTAGTGCTATCATTATTGGATATGTGTGATTGTTCCAGATATTCTCAAACAGATCGAGGTTGAACCAATTGTGCCCTCAGTTCTGATAGCCCAAAAACTTGAACTCAAACCTCTCCCATTATATTTTTAATATGGTTACTTGGAAAATAATCACACACATCCGGTAAAAATCAATTACACTCTCTCACAATATCAAGAGCATGCACTTCTTCAAGTCCTTAAATGAAGAAAACAAGATATTGTGTGGACAATAGAAGATCTTAAAGTTATCAAACCAACCATTTTCACCCACAATGTGATACTAGAAGAAAGACCCATGCCCTCTCAAAAAAACATAGTGATAGATAAATCCTCCCATGAAGGAGGTAGTGAAGAAAGAGATGATCATTCTTTTTTATGTTGGATTCATCTACCTGATCTCCGACAACCCATGGGTAAGTCCTTTGCAAGTGTTGCCCAAAAAGGGGGGTATCACCATAATCACTAATAATAAAAATGAACTTATCCCAATAAGAACAGTCACATTATAGAGAGTATGTTTGGATTATAGAAAACATAATTATTCCACACAAAACATCACTTCCCACTTCCTTTTATGGATCAAAAACTGAATAAATTAGTAGGGAATGAATTTTATTGATTTCTAGACAGTTATTCTGAATATAAAAAAATTTAAATTTCTCATAAAGATCAATAAAAAAGAACCATCACATGCCCATATGGAACTTTTACCTATAGAATTATGTCTTTTAGCATTTCAATGCTCTAGACACCTTTTAGAGATGTATGATGGAAATATTCCATGATATGGTTGAATAGATTCTAAAAGTATTTATGGATGATTTTTTGATCTATTGAAAATAATTCAACACTTAAGAAATCTGGAATTGGTCTTGGAATGGTGTGAGAAAACCTATATAGTTTTAAACTAGGAGAAGTGGCACTTTATGGTACAAAATGGAATTTTCTTATTCCACCAGATTTATATGAATGGAATTGAAGTTGTCCCAACCAAAATTTAAATCATCTCTCAAATACCTATCCCAAATTATGTCTGAGAAATCTGAATCATTCATGGGAATGCTGGATTTTATAGAAGATTCATTTGTGACGTTTCAATGATATATCAACCTCTAACCAATCTACATTCAAAAGATTTTATCTTTGAAATTGACGAAACCTTCACCACATCGTTCCATCATCAAAATAAAAAAATAGTAGAAACCCTTATCATGATTTCCCCAAATTGGGAAGAAAAATTTGAGATTATGTGTGATGTAAGTTAATATTCTTTTGGAGTAGTTCTTGGGCAACAACTAAATTGAATCTTTAGACCAATGTACTATGTCATAAAACCCTTTAATGAGGCCCGAATTAACTATACTACCACGAAGAACGAAATTGTAGCAGTGGGTTTTTCATTCTGCTATTTCAGCTATTATTTACTTCTCTCCAAATTTATTATCTACACTGACCCTAAAAATATTAAATATTTGCTGAAAAAAAGGATTCAAAACCACGACTCATCTATTGGGTGATTCTCCTCCAAGAATTTGACTTAGATATCTGTGCCAAAAAATAGTGAGAACATTTTTTCTGATCATTTCTCTAGAATGTAATTGCCTCATTTAGAAAGTTAATATGAAAGATAGATCAAGGAAGAATTCCCCGATGATAATATTTTTTCAGTTGGTGTTACACCTTGTCCATGGTATGCCGATATAGCCAATTACATGGCTACAGGTGTCATTAAACTCTGATATTTCATTCTAACAAAACAAAACAATTTCTATCATAAGTGAAAAGATATTTCAGGGAAGACTCACTCCTCTTCTGCTCATGTGGAAATGGGGTGATCTACCGTTGTATCCCAGAAATAGGGATTCATGGAATTATGATGTTTTTTCAATATTCCACAACTGGGGGACATCACGATCCAGATTAAAAAATAGCTAAAATTTCCCAATATGGATTTTTCTATCCTATATGGACAAGGATGCCTAGTATTTTATAACACATTGTGATATGTGCCAATGAATATTTAACATGGGGCGCCGACCTGAAAGGATTCAGCACCCAATACTTTAGGTCAATGTCTTTGAAATATGGGGTATTTATTTCATGGTCCTCTTTACCCCATCATTTATAAATTATTAAAAATTAGTGTGTGTGGATTATGTCTCAAAATGAGTGGAAGTCGTGTCCACGACACACAACACAGCATTGGTCATTGTGTCCTTCTTAATGAAAAATATTTTTAGCAGGTTTGGTGTTTTGTGGGATTGGATAAGTGATAGAGGGACACATTTCAACAATATGTTGATTCAGAATGTAATTCTGAAGTATAGTGTGAGGTATAACACATGGACACCTTAACATTCCCAATCCAGTGGATAATTGGAAGTCTAAAACAGAGAAATAATGCAGATCATGGAGAAGATTGTGGGATCCTCATGTAAGGACTGGTCTAACAAACATGATGATGATTTGTGGGTATCTAGGACCGCATTCAAAAAACCTCTTGGTATTTCCCTATTCCGGATTATTTAGAGAAGGTCATGCCCTTTACTTATGGTACTAGAATATAAAGCCTATTGGGCAGCAAACGACTTGAACTACGATCTAAAAATTGTAGAAGAAAAGTCCGGGTTTAAACTAACAAAACTTTATGAGATTCAGAGAGAGGCATATGATAATGCCATGCTATATAAAGAGAAGACAAAGGTGATCCATGACCACATGATCTCTTTTAAATAATTCCATCTTAGATATGAGGTGATATTATTTATCTCCTATTTGAGATTGTTTCCTGGTAAATCAATGTCCTGGTGGTCAGGACCTTTCAATGTGATCAGGGTTTTCCACCTCGATGCGGTGGAAGATTTGGAGACAATGGTCAGAAATTCAAGGTAATTGGGTAGCTCTTGAAGCCTTATTTTCAAACAGTGGACATGGTGGGTAATATATCATCCATACAATTCAGGTATAAAGATGATAAGGTATGGTAGAACCTATGACATAAAACAAAGGCACTTCTTGGGAGGAAATCCATAGGTTACATGTCGTATACCACCTATACACAAGGCGTGTGCTTATATTTTTAGTGTATATTTTAATATTATAAATTGATATATATATATATATATATTAAATAAATTAATAAATAGAGATGATGTCGTTGCTGATGGTGAGGTCACTAGAATATATCCAAGAAGTTTCCAGTTCGAATCCCTCCATACCTACCATTAGCATGGGGTTCATCCTTTTTAAACCCATGTTTAATTAAACAGTGTGTGTGATATTTTTCAAAATAAAATATAAGTATTTTTATATAAAATAAAACCCATGATGGAGATGGATTGGATGGCCAGGGTTGTAAAACAGCTCCAAAAGACACAATTTTGGATCCTAACATCTGGACCATTTCCATCATATTTAATATTAATAAAACCACACGGCATGAATTTCGATATACGTCGTGTGAGCCATGTTCTTAATGATAATTTAAATAGATTTTGAGATATGAAAATACATGCGAGTGAATTTGGAATATTGACTGAGTCTTAGCCTAGAATTTAAAATACCTGGGTTCGAACATGACTAATCTCCATACTTCAACCCTTTTATTCAAATTAAAACCACATGTCTGTCATTTTCTTCGTCCTATGTAGAACTATACTTATAATTTAAATATTAAAAGTAACTAATAATGGGAAGCACTATAAACTTTTCTCCAGTGGTTTAGGGCTTGTATTTGGAACGGCCGATCACTGGTTTGAATTGCGCCCCAAGCCCCAGACCAAAGGTTGTAGTTCTCTTTTTCATATTTTAGAACGCACGGCATGTAATTCATTAATACACTACATGTATATGTTTATTTTTATTCATTTATTTAACTATTATAACTAATTATGTTTTACATAACTAATTGTATTATATAATTATATATATATATATATATAAAACATACCATACACAACAAGTACTCTTTATGACACAATGTGTACTTCATCGATAAATGTCGGGACCCTACCAGGCATCAGGCCGTGTCACGCGACCCCCCCAACCTCCCCTTTTTCTTCTCTCGCATGTCATCCGCCTCTCCCAACACTAATTTTTTGATTTTCTATGATTTTGGTCCTGATTTCTATCGCATTTGATCCATTCTATAGGTAAGCCCTTCTCCTCCCCCTATTTCAATATTTCATAGGTGTTTAGGGATATTTTGGATTGGGTGACCATTCATTTATCCCGCACAATACATAGGATTCGCGAATAACACATGTCATGTACATCTTGTACACAACCACACACAACATGTTTTCACCATTTGAAATATACATGGCGTGTGAGTTCGGTACACATCATGTACCGTGCCTCCCCTGGCTCAGCCCATGTCCTATGGGACACAACCCCTTAACACGTCACCACACATAGAATTTCTGTTTAGTACACGCTGTGTCCTCCATCCCTTTAGAGGAACCGATGGGGATTAAATACATTCCCTACACAGCATGTTGATCCACACAGTGTGTACCCCTTTCCATGAAGCATGTATTTTATCCCCTATAGATTCAAGTTGTGTCTAGCCATCTACACGGGAACCAATCCATGTTGTGACAGATGGTGTGTGCACCTTGATACATGCTGTGTCTTGGATTTTACCAGACCACATGCCCTCGAAGCATGTCTATCCAGAGTACACATGCCCTTACATAGATCGTACTACATGTCATGTACCGTCAATATACACGCCATGTTCTAATTAATTTTTTTGTTTTCTCACATTTTCTTTCTTTCTTCTTTTTTTGATCTCTTTTTTCCATTAATCTTCTATCATCTATGGAAGGTGATGGTCCCACAACTTGGAAGAAGGCAGTTTCCACTATTGAGGGAAAGTGTCCCCTCATTGTTGGATTTTTCTTCGACATTCCGAGTGGACAAGATTAAATTTCTTGGTTTTCCAACCCCTGGTGTTGGCTGCTCTTCCTGTTCTTTTGATGGATCCTCCCTATTTGAAATACATCATTCCAGCCACTTCTTTGGTGCCCCTCTCTGCCCCAACTACTTCCACACCTTATATAGTGGTCGAGAGCTCAAGTGGTGTTGTTACCTCTTCTAACTCCACCACTATGGTGCCACCCTCCACTACAACGATATCCCAGACTGCACCAGTACCTCCACCCTCTACTGGTCCATCCTTTGTGGTAGCTCATGTATCCATTTCTCCACCTACTGATAGTACAATTGGACCTTCAACCTCGGCACCAGCATATCTACCACAACTCATACCACCTCCTCACTGCCCTCAGCCCCATCCTAGCATGATCTTTCTTGAGGGTCATCCTACGATCGAAATATTGCGGAAATTTTCCCACTGCACTATACAGTTGAGAAGCCACTATTTGGATGTTAGTGTTCCCCAACGCCTTGGCATTTGGGATGAAATTGAGGCACTCCTTGTCCATACTCATCTCCTCGAGACACTCCAAGACAGCCCCCCTACTTACAAATATTTATTTTTGGAGTTCATTGCAAACTTCATGTTCGATGGGCTAGCCTACTACTAAACACCCATCGATACTACTACACATGTTCTCATTAAGTTCGGTGGCCACCCTTTTTTCCTTTACCGTGGCAAATTTTGGCTGATGGTGCAACTTCTACCCCCATCCTACCACCACACCTCCTATCTCCACCCTTACTCACACTAAGCACTCTAACATTATTTCTCTTTAGTGGGAGCTTATTGTGCCTAACTACAGGTACACTCCCACCTCATAGAAGATCACGTTCATCATTGACCCTCCCCTTTGTTTCCAACATCGATGTTTTAGCTCCATTATTTTTCCTCACCATGAGTATATGAGAGTTGTGTCTGGATGAGACATGGACCTTCTGACTTATAATTTCAGGAATGACTAACCTTATCTCCATTGCCTCTCCACTTCTTACTTACACTCTATCATCCATTTCCATTAGAACAACCTAAAAAGTGGTTTTAATTCCACTCAGTTGGCCCACCATCTGGGAGTTTTGGATCCATCTATCACTCACGAAACCTTAAGCTCGCCTCAGCATCTCAAATTCCACATGATTGTCCACATGATAATGGTTGAGCACTGGGGTGATGGAAATATGTTTTTGAAGGACACACCAACTCCTTCCAGGGTGAGAGCTAACACAGTTTCTTCTCCTGGTGTAGTTGATCCCGACCGCCCTCATCCACTAGTGAATATTCCCTCACAACCCCACCCAATTCTTTTAGTCTTCCTTCTTCTTCGACCATCCCCTCTTCTTCTGTGACTTTCACCTCCTCACCTCTACCTGTACCCTCGGCTCATCTCCCCACCACCCTCCGCCTAGCCGAGACAGGCGAGCTTCTAGACCTTGTTCAGCTTCACCAAGTTTCCCTCACATAGGCAAAAACACATATAGAGGGTATGCTGCTGCTTATCCTCTAGAACTTGGACCTTTTCCTACCAGCGATATTTCCAGCACCGGTACCTCTATCTACTCATCAACCTTCTTCATCAAATCCATCTACACCTCATAATTCTACTGCATAACCCCCACTGATAGCTCTATCAACATATTTTGTTTTTCTATCTAATTCTAGCCCCGATGCTACCTCCACTATTGAGCCTATGGTTCCTTATGTTCCTCCCACTTAGAGTTCCATGCATATGCCTCTTGTTTCCATTGATACTTCTTCTCCTTTTAGAAATTAGACTATTTCAGATGATTCCCCTTCTGAGGTGACCCAATGACTATTTATTGGAACATTTATTTCCATTATATTTATCTATTTTGTGATATTCTTGGTATGCGAAGATGTATGTACTTGAAGATTTATTTTTTCCATTCCATCGACTATCACATATCCTCTGGAAGTCTTTGGCCATATCTATTTCGACTACTTCCATATTTTTTCATTCACCATGAGGGGAGAATTTTATAGTTTTCCTTTTTCATTTTTTATTTGGATTTACTTATTCCATTACTTCTCCTCATCCTATACTCGATGTTTCCTGAAATTATTTCATCTTCCTTGGTATTGCACATGGGGGACCATGTGATGTATTAAGTGTTGGGGAGGGTCTTTGACTATACTAGTCTTTGTATTGAACTGATTTAGAAAACATAATAAATAGTTAACATATTTTAAAATGTGTAAATTTTTTGATTAATTATAATTTTAAATAATAAATATATGAAAGTAAATTTTAAAATATAAATTCTTATTTCAATTTTCAGTGTATTTTTAAATGATTTATGATACAGTTTTATTATTTATTAGTCTTGGAAATCTTCATTTATTAGACTAGTCATTTTTACTCATGTCATGACTTGGTTAACCTTTTATTTTAACTCATTTATGAAAGGTAATCTCAAAAATTTTAACATATTATTTGTTATTAATTCTTTCTTGAGAGATTCTTGGGATATGCATAACTATGAGAACATGCTAGTTTTTCACTTCAATACATGACGATATTTGAATCACATTAAAATGATTGAGGCATTTGATTGTTTTGAAGCTCCTTTGACCTTGAGACTTACCCTACATATGATCTTCATAAAACACTTATAAATGAAATTTTTTTTGATAAGAAGCTACATTACACGCATATTTTCCCTTCCTACCCAAATTCTTTCATAATTTATCTTGGTTATTAATTTGAGCTTTATAGAGGTATTTTTTCCCATTCGGTGTATATTTAAGAGCAACCATGCCTTTAAGTGTGGGGGAGAGTTCCACTTATTCATTTGGGACAAAGGGATCTAAATCCACTATTTATTTTGTACTTAGTGGTCCCTTATTTTAAAAAATTGAAAAAAATAAAAAATAAAGATATATTCATTCATGGTTTATGAGACCATATTGGAAAGGGAATATAATGGTGATATTACCCTTTAAGAGATCTTGATTGATGGTGATTTTTTGTTAAGATTTATTTTGAATATCATAAATTATAGTTAAAGAATTTAGCATCTTTTTCAAGACTCTGAGATTAATTTTCATCATTACATACCAACCCTTACCCTTAGAATCTTTTGAACCTTATTGAATGGACTCATAATTTTATTTATTTGACTTCTGAAGTGGAGAATGAGAAAACTTTAAATCCTATCGATAAAGTGTATATACTTAAGATTGATCATAACATTGATCACATAATCTTGAGTGATGAGTGTGGTACTTTTTGGTTTGGCACATCATCAAGTGGCATGTTTATTTATGGAAAATTAAACAATTTGGATGAAAGAGGATGAATTTTTTTAATTAAATTATATCAGAGGCATGATTAGAATATTTTTGAAATTGAAATATGTTTTATCCCTTCGAAATCCTTTATTATGGATATATTTTTTAAAATTATAATTATTTGAATGCTTCCATTTTTAGATTATTGATTCTTTTGATTTGATGTTGAGATTTTTCTTAATTAAATGAAAATGACTTAGGTGTGGGGGAGTATGATGTGCCTAAATTGTGTATATCATTTCGTAAATTATGATGAATATAAAAACATATTTTTATCGAATATATGTCTATATTTCAAGATAAAACACTATAATTCAGGGATCATGATGATTTTCAAGAATTATACAGCCTAAGACACAAATCAAGAAGGATCAGAAAAAAATTCATATATACATGGTGTGTACTTCTAACAGAGGTCGTGCATTATTGCAACGTACATGGATGGTGGGACTAATTACATGCTCATGTCGTCGGCCAAAGATTACACAATTTGTGATTTCCTTGAACATGTAATATTCCCCCTTCTAGACGTTTTTGGTGGCCATGTTTTGACATTACACACCATGTGGGGAGGAGTTACATGTCATGTACCCCCACCAACCAGGCATATCCATGTTCAAAGTCACGGGCAGTTTGGTAGCTCACCCACCAGCATAGAAAAATGGCCCAAGTCATGTATAGTTGAGTACATGTCATGTATTTCTAAATGTTATAAAAATAAGGGAAGACCCTCCTAATTTGATATGGATTTTCAAATACCAAAAGGGGCCAACTCTGAAGATGCCAAATGATAGAATAAGGAGAAAAGAGAATAAAGTATGTGTTTTCTCTACCTCCACGACTATCTTCAATCTAATTTTTGTGCAATATTTCACTTAGATGTCACAAGGTTGTTTGTCATTAGTTACTCCATGAGTAGATAAATACCTTGTGTGTTGGGGCTCTTGATGATTATGGGTTGTTGTTTATTAATTGCTATATTGAAGTCATGTTATTTATATTTCTCCAATAATCCCCCAAAAACTTTTTCAAAATATCCCTAAAATCTCTATATCAGACCAAGGAAAAGAATTGCAGGTATCCTCTAAGGAATTTTTATTATGAACATATATGATCATTGGGTATTCTTATCACCTCAAAAAGTTGTTACAATAAACAAAATTAATAGAAACCAAATTATAGAACAAGGAATTGGTTTCTACTAATTTAATCAAAAATCACTAGACCAATGGGATTACGTTATCCAAAACCTAAATATGTGAGTTATCATGAATAAACCAACCTTATAAAAGAATTGATTAAATAATTATCCTTAAAAATCCACAACTCTGGCACATTATCCCCATTCATCATCAAGAATAATTTTTTTGTGTTTTTCATTATCTTTAAAAGTAATTTATCATGAAATTGAAAGCTTGATTTCTCTATCATTGAAACATCATAACATTGAATCAAAATTTTAGCAAACACCACCTAATTAATTACAAACCAGAAAAATGAAATACACTAACTTCATCTCTCTATAGATCGATCCTATAGTTACACTATACTAGTATTAAGTTTGGGAAATTCAATTTTTATTGTTGAATATAACGCCTCTGCAGAAACGATAGGAACCCTTTTCCTAGTAAGATCAGTTTCAGGCGATGCTATCTTAGAGAAATATTTGATGAAACATAAATAGTAACCAGGAAGACCAAGGAGTATTTGAATCTCAATGACATTTCATGGATATTTTGATGAAAAATATAACATTTACGTTCTAAATATAAGCTGATTATCCATGTTTAGACATCACATGACCTAATAAATACAATTATTGTATATATAAATTTATTTTCAAAATATTTCCATATTGACGGTGACTTTTTAGGATTCCCAAAACAAATTTCAAATGGTTATTGTGCTCATGCTTGGATCTTGAGTAAACCAAAATTCCATCTATGAACACTATGAGAAAATATTCAAGATACTAATGGAAGATTTTATTCATCTAACCCATGAAATATATTGGCCAATTAGTCTGACAAAATAGCATAATTTTTTTAAATTGTCCACATGTGCTCCTAAAAGATGTCATCCGTATATAACACTCTATAATTTCAAATTGATGATAACCTGACCAAAGATAAAACATTGAAAATCCCTTTTCCCCATTATCAGGTCAAATAAATCATACACATGAGGACAAGGATACTTGTTATTAATTATTACCTTGTACATATTTCGATAGTCCAAAAAAATCATAGTGAACTATCTAACTTCTTGGAAAAGAACATTGGGGCTTCCCAAGGTGAAAAACTTGGGTGAAAAAAACATTTCCCGTCAGATCATCCCACTAAATATTGAGCTCTTTCAGCTCTTTAGGTTCCATAGGATAAGAAGGTATCAATATCATTTATGTCTCTAAAATATGTCAATCACAAAATCAACCTCCCTCTCTAGATTAATCCTAGAGAAATAATCTAGAAAATTGTTAAGAATACCCTGAACAATGATTGGTTGATCAAAAATAGAAGAAACATCATCGGTATCAACTAAAACAACAAAAAACTTCTTTTCTCTTGGTGGTAAGGTCCTGCAAGTCCAGTCCTAGGATCACACTCTCCATGAAGCACCCATGAGCTCCCATTAACATCAACAAGGGAGACACACCAATGATAACAATAAATCCCGGCAAGATCCGAAACAAAAAAATCAATCTTGAAGATTATGTCAAACAGATCTATGTTGATAATAAGATAATCCCAGATTATCACTATAGAAACTATCAATATGGCATAAAAAGGACACAGAAATCCCCACCCAATTCCTTTTCACCAAATTTTTCACTATCTACATAGCAATGGGAATGAGTTCCATTAAAAGGATAACCATATCATTAAAATGGCCAGATATAAACAAGTTGGAATCCATAGGGTCAAATAAATAAACTTCTGTTGAAGATGAAATGAAGATTCTTCCACTCAATGTTTTTGGACCAATATATAACTGGCCTAGAAAATCATATATTGCATGAGGATGCTTCACTCCTTAGACCAGTTTCTGGAGGCCAATAGTCTTTTATATAGATATCTGCACCATAATAGCCTTTATAGATAATGATCCATGACTATATCAAGGGGTATACATGGTCTGATAAAAATATTGAATATTACACTTACATCTAAAATTTTTACACATCTTTTCAAGTGAATTACAATAAATTAATGCATGTATAGCATATCCAAACTAATTTAAAGACATAGTTACATCACTATTTGAAATTGGAGGTGCCAAATAGGCCTTCTTATGGGAATTACATCCACCAGTCCTATAGTGATCCTACAACTTCCTCTTGTACCCTAGTTGTCCATTGAAGATACAAATATGTAGAAGATAAGGGGGATAATATCCAAACATTCTTATTCTATTTGTTTTTTTCATCATATCTTTTTCCACAATATCTTTATAGTTTTAATGCTTCAGCATAAATACCTATGAGATAATTTCTAATCGTAAACCATGTATGTACTTATAATATTTTAGTTTCTCATTCTTTACATCCACTAGTGAAAAATGAACTAGTTTAGCAAATTGATTGGTGTCTTCCAACCCTGCACACTCTCCTTGCTATAAATAGTGGAAATGAAGGGACTTAACAATCATAAGAACCTCTAGAAAAATTCTAGATGAATATAGTCTTAGATCCCTTTTAGTCTAAGCCCACATTCTTATCACCATGTATCATGGAATACCACCACATATTTCAAGGCCCATCAAGTTGAACCATCATTAACATCGCATTGGTACTATTTGGTGTGTCATGGAATTCAATGATATGATCAATCTTATATAGATGGTTCTCCACCTTGTGGGGTTCATTCATACCACATAATAATGGTGGATTCTCATGCATGAAATCCCATGATCAGCCCCTGTCTCCGCAATAACCTGGATGAACCTCAACAAATGTGTTCAAATATTCTGGGATATTATGATCAACAAAACTATCTACTCATACAATAGCCTCGATAATGTTCTGATCCATATAAGGATTTCCTTATGGAAAATTAGTTTCATCCTCCTAAAGAGGATACAAAACCCATCTTGAAGACATACTAAAACACATTGAAACAAAAAATGATTAGATAATATAAAATTCATAGTTCGAACAAGAAAGCCCATAATCAAAACTTGAGATTAAAATCTAGAACTCCTAATTGGATAAAAACATCCCAATATCTTATCGTAACATGAGTCTCATCCTAGAAAAATAGGGACATGCACTCATAGGAATATACCTGTCAAGTATTGAATATAATATATACAGTATACTAATCATCCCAAGAAAAAGTCTCTTGAATACATACCACTATTGATATCAAACTGTAACGAACCGACCCAAATACCTTATAAAAATTATTCTCAAACCAACTCGTAACAAACCCAAAGGGAATTCTAAATCTTCATGAGCTAGAGAATAGAACCCAGGCATCAAATAGTAAGGAGAAGAAAAAAAATTCCCCCATGTTTAAGAAAAAAAATGATGCATATATATATAGTTGGACATCATCAGAAAATATAGATGCATTCCTTTACTATAAATAAACAGTGGAAACTAAACCACTCAAGAGTAAAAACAATGTACAAGTACATGTCCCACCAAAAGGGACTAAAAAAATAAGAAAATGAACTACTATATGTGATATCATGGGTAGACTCACTCCATATCACCATCCACTACTCAGCTGATAGAAAACCACTCCAAATCACTGCAAAACCTTTTCATTTTCTTCATTGAATGACATAACGAGGTCTATGTACCACCGAAGGGGTATGCAAGGTGTGAGTTAGCAGGCTCAAAAGGGTCTCACCTAGGTGATCCATAACAAGTATCTATAAAAATAACTCTAGTATGAACAACTACAACAAAACATGGAATGATATATATTATTGTAGTTTTATAAAATAATGGTAAATATTTCACTTTTTTCAACAATTCCAAAACAAAGGAATATATATCAATTTCATGTATAATTTCCATTATCATTTATCAGAGGAAAAGAATTCATATTAAATCTAAAACAGAAAAATCCATTCATAAGTAAATAATGCCAAGGAACTCAATAGTTTACGAAAGCAGACTAATTGAACTACAACCAATGACTAGTGAATCATAATTCCTTATAACACATGCTTATGGAGCATAGGAACACAACATGAGTGAACCTCCAAACAATGTCAATTATATGACTCTTGAATAATAGGCCTAGGTAGCAGAAAAATGTCCCATGGGAAAATCTCCCAATTTTAATATGGATGATAGTTCTATGATAAAAATTTATCCTATATACCCTAGGATTCACATGTGATAAATTTCATAAATCATTTCAATTCATTAAAAATAGCTATTTTTTCCTTTTAATAAAATCTAGGGAAAAAATACGTTTTATCACAAATACATTCACACACAAAAAAAATCTTAATTTATTTATAAATAAAATTATTAGCATAAGAGAATTTTTTTTATCAACACAAGATAGAGATGGAACCACCAAACCCAAACTCAGGATCACACATTCCCACTAAAGATTATCAAAAAAGAAGATCACAACAAAGAAAAAAATTCCGTAGAACCAATTTTCACATCTTTGAATTGATTTAATTTCACAAAGGGTTGGTGGAGAGGAGTAAAAAACACATACCTCAAGAACATACACCCACTATAGCACAACCAATGAAGTAAACGCCACATGGAAAAATATCAAAAAATAGAAATAGAGGTAAAAAATGAAACTTCACTTCAGATGAGTGAATCCAATAACCTAATTTAATGGAGTTTCCACAATAAAATAAATAAAGAATAAAAAATATTTACTCACCTAGGGATATGAAAAATAACTTCAAAGGTGATTAATCATCAGTCACATAAATCTAGGTTAAATGGTGACTCCCAAAATTGACTGAGAATACTTTTAGGTCGAGTCTAATAAGACTTTTTGGTGAATGAAATTAAATATCACTCATAGGATTCCATAAAATTTATTTCTATTATATTTACATAGTGTGTAATCCCTTCACACATAGTTTATACCTCGCTATTCAAACACATAGAAAGACCATCATCTTTTTATTAAAAACCATCATTTTAACAATTATGTGGAATTTAATGTGTATATAGTGTGTAGCCCCTTCAATCTATTTACCAGGTTCCTAGAATCCAACATAATGATTAAAAATTTCTTGTAATCAAATTAAAAAACATGTATTTCCCTATAGACCACAAAAACTGAAAATAATTATACCAAAACCGCAAAAAACATGGGAATTTTCCGAACATGGGGATATCCCTAAATCACCATTAAGACCTTTATAACGATTCTCCATTAATTGAAATGAACATATATCCCCAAACATTATGTCATTCTCGCACAAATGGTCTACATCCTCCAGATTCTTAAGACACACCCTATTAAAGAGGAAAATAGTTAAAGGGAAGTGAATTACCTAAAAGCGAGTAAATGTATGTTACAGGTAAGATCCCATATTATTGAGAAATCATCTCATTTATTGTATCCAAAAACCACATTTATGCCTCAAATATGTATATTCCCAAATCACATACACAAAAATATATTAATTACCATATTAAATACAAAAAAATATAATAAACAAAACCAAGGAACAAATTTTCATATCACTTATTAACCATAATAGTTATTTATAAATTATTTAACTAACTTTAAAAATTCCTCATCACTTTTTAGGGTGAATGATAAAAATCAACATTTTATTCCAAAATTCGTAATTTCTAAATATTCCTATAGAAAGGAATATTTTTAAAACATTCCTTGGATTATATCTCTTAATCATCAAACAAACTACCGTTGGAAAATACTCTATAACTCATTATGTTCATAGAAGCCCTTGTAAATCATCAATAATTTGAATTTTATAAATTGATGGTTAGGTAGTTTTGAGAAATAGAACTTAGAATCTTGTTCTGAGAGTTTGAACACATTCCAATGGGTGTTTTAAATATTTATATTGTATTTTTATTCCTCTATGGTGTCAAGGGATCATTAGAAGAGGTCAACTGGCTACTTCCACCAAAGTTATAGAAGTGTACTGGTTGGTTGGTGTTACATTTAATGGGCCAATTCCCATTTTATTCCTCAAGTTTTTGGATGGTACATTCCTCTATATACATTTTTTTGTTTCATGATATATGTTTATCATCATTCATTTCTCCTCTCTTAAAAACCCTTCAAATTTTTTTCTATAACAAGATTTTGATGAAGATATAGGTTATTTCCCTCCATATATTGGCCTCTTTTGTTCCCCTTTTATCCTTTTTTAATTTCCATCATCCTGGACTGGATATTATTTTTTAATTTACTAGATAATGGTGTAATGAAATGATTATCAAGTGAATTTTGTGAATCCTAGGATGAGGGAATCCTAATAAGCCATCTATACCCAGTTTCATAGCGATTCGATATGGTTTGTCACTATTATAGTTTTTGTTAGGTTTTAACCCAATTTTAAATTAATTCTATGATTTATTTGGTGTTTTTATGGATTTTTTTAGTGTAGGGATGTGGAAGTGAGACAGACCCTTAGGGTACCTTAGATATGGTTTTGGGGACAGAAAACAATATGGTGAGTTTTTTATTGAATATTCTTGGTTTTAATTAAATTTTAATTAATTATTATTAATATATTTAATTATTATGAGATTAAAAAAAGGTTTTAGTTTTTATGTGGGTATTTGAGTGAGGTTAAGGAATAGAAAACCTCAATGGTCATTGGAAGAGTTTTAAACCATTGAAAATAAAATGGGAAGGCAAGAAATGTGGTAGGTTGTCTTATGTACCTACCCAATGGTTTATTCATATGAGAATATGAATTGTGGAATATAAAAGGGACTTAACATAAAAATTGATTTATCATGACTTTTTACTTAAGAATTCACATTCTTATAGTTTGAGGATATTTATGGAATATAGTTCTTGAGATTTAGGTCATAACTCTTATATAAAAAACCAATATATTAAACCCTATGAAAATCATTTGAAAACATGAGATGAGCACAAGAATATTAGTAAGTGTCATAAAATAAACAAATCGATTTTTCCATAAAAAAATTAAAACCCATAAAATGACTAAATTTAAAAAAAAATCATTTAGAATATGAAATAAATCATATCCACATAAAAAACACTATAATATATTAGATAAAAAATTTAAACCCATAGAAAGAAAACAGAAACCCATTTAGAAAAATATTGTTCATTAGAATCCAAGAGAATTATATTCATGAACCATGATAAACTCATGTGATTAAAAATAGAGGAAAATTAAAATTAAAAGAAGATAACCCTAGATAATTCCCTCCTTATTTCCATTGAAGATATGGAACATCAACCAATGTATAGAAGAGCAATATAGGCTCACCATTCATAAAAGAGGTATTGGGATTAGCCATTTTATAAGTTGGGTTGAGATCAAACATCCTATAATATATATCATGATCATCCTTCATTTTATACAATGATGACGATACTGTAATGAAATTTTTTAATCTATCAATTTTTTATCTTAAACCAATGAAAACTATTTTGTTTTTTCAAATGAAAAAATATTTCTAGATAGTGAAAACCTTATTCATTTAAAAAATCCATTTTAAAACAAAAATACCATTTAAAAAGGTAAGGTGGTTTTATATTTTAAGAAAATACGAGTTCTTATAAAGGAATTAAAACACCAAATAATGGTTTTAGATGTCTGAAAAACTAATGATTCCATATCCTTATAACATTTTTTAAAGTCCAAAACATTCTGTAACAAATACATAAAATAGTTTTTTTTATATCCTTTTAAAGAATGAAAAAAGGGACATAAAATTTCCTTTATAATTAATTTATTGCCATATAAATAAATCAACAAAAATAATTTTATTAATGTGGACACAAAATATGATTATTTGAAAAAATTATCTTTAAAAACATTTATAATGAGATTTTAAGGAAAGGTTTCCCTTACATTAAGCTTGACTTAGACCATTAATTATTTATCTTCCTAAATTTTAAATATATTTATTTAATTTAATTTTTAAAGAACTTTTTCAGTTCTTTGTTTATTTTAATTTTTTTGTCAATATTATATTAAATTAATTAATCATTTAATTCCACGTCAGACATTTTGATGATATTCTTCCCTAATGTCCCAAATGACTTCAGTAGGTTGAATATGGTCAAAACATTAAATATTTCATCATCTATAGAAAAATAATAATGAATTAATTACAATTTTTATACATGAATTATGTATTTTTAATAAATCATGAAATATGGTTAGGAAAAATGATGTTTTTTACAATCACTAATACTGCAGGTCATGAATACGCATGTGTAATGTTTTAATTTTTCAAAGAGCATGAGGTAAAGATTTTAAATATAATTTTATCTTTAGAGAATAATAAACATAACCTGAATGTCATATTATACCTTTAAATACACTTATATATGTCATCTATTTGATTCAGTGATGAAAAATGAATCCCTTCGCTTCGTGGAGGTGGTAATATACATGTACACATGTGCAACATCTTTATTTTCCAATGGATAAAAATAATGAAATAGGTGATTCTTGGTATTTCTAAAATGTGACTTAAAAAATTCATATTACATTTTTATAAATAATAAATAAATCATTATAAACAACAATTATAGGTGGTAATGGAAAATTAATTACATCAATTCGTTATGTGGTGGTTATCCGTACACAAGAATGATAATTTAATTTAATATTCGATGGAAGATGAGATGGAGATATGTTATTCCAATAACATAAAAACATATAAATAAATGAAATATATTGGGGTTCTTATTTAATCTTTCTTGAAGTATATTTTTATGATTTGGAAGAATAATTAAAATAGAAAAGCTCTATTAATAACAATACAAACTCTTCAGAAAAACTTTTTAGGTTAACATTACGCTTTTTTAGTATGTATTTCGAAAAAATAAAACAATAGTAGGTAATGGGGAGGGATTATATGAATATATTTATTTTGGTATGGGATGATCCAAAAGTACCTTGAATTGTGGTTAATATAGGAGAGGGTGTTTCCTTTTATTAGTGGATGATAGGACTGTTTCACACGGATTTCGGGGATGACCTCCTGGACGGGAGATTCAAACGTTCCGATCGGTTTCTAACGGGTTTGTTCGTAGAACCGGAAACATCCAATGATTCCACATCCGTTTGGACCTACTTTCCAAAGGTAGGCGCTCATTAGTTTGTGGACTAATGAGGCTTAGGAATTTGCATTGGTCGAGAGGATGGGAGGTCGGACTCATCACACCTTTTTGAGGGGAATTATTGTCTACTCCGGGACTCTCTTTATAGATTTATGTTATGTTCGTGAATCCTTATTACATTACCAAGTATAAAATGAGCTTTCCTTAAGTTTTAACAATCAATGATTAAATATGCAATAAATTTAGAGAATCTTTTATATGTATTCGAGGTTCTTCATCAATAGAGAATCATCTGTATCTATTTAGAGATTCTTGGTCAATGGTATCCTTCGAAACATTTATAAAAGTCTCTTGGTCATTATGATGATCGGGCTGGTTTTAAAGCCACTCAGTGAGGCACTTGAAGTTTATCGTCATTCAGAAAGACATGGATTATTTCAAAGTTGGGATCGAACCCATAAATGGGCTACCTACGTATCCTTTGTTTTGGAAAAGGAATCAGAACCAACGTAGTTTTGAGAAATGGAGTATGATGTTTATGATTGATGGCTCAAAGAAGAATGTCATAATTACTTTTACACTCTAAGCTCACGTGAGTCATGCTCGGTGTGAGAAACAAGAGGTATTGGTAAAAATTAGACAATTGTGCCATGAAAGATGCAATCATAAGAATTTGTTTGGGGCTTATGTATGTATGACTGCCCAGATAGATGAAGATTTAGGATTTTACTTTTAGGGAGAAAATCCAGGAACAGGGTCCATAAAGGTATATGTGCTTTATGGAGATTTGAATACTCTAATCTTGGGGCTTGGGGTTTACTCCTGAAAAGGAAACCCAAGATTATGACTGGGATTTACTCCTAAAAAGGAGGCCCAGGTTAGGGGACTTGGGGCTTACTCTTGAAAAGGAAGCCCAAGATTATGACTGAGTCTTATTCCAGAAAAGGATACCCAGGTTAGGAATTAAGGTTTGGGGATTACTCCTGAGGAGGATGCCCACATTTGAGATTGGGTCTTACTCCTGAAGAGGATGCCCACATTTGAGATTGGGGCTTACTCCTGAAGAGGATGCCCAAATTTGAGATTGGGGCTTACTCTTGAAGAGGATGCCCATGATTATGACTGAGTCTTATTCCTGAAAAGGAGACCCAGGTTAGGGATTAAGGTTTGGGGCTTACTCCTGAGGAGGATGCCCACATTTGAGATTGGGGCTTACTCCTAAGAAGGATGCGCATGTTTGAGATTGGGGCTTACTCCTGAGGAAGATGCCCAAATTAGGAGATTGGGGCTTACTCCTAAGAAGGATGCCCAAGATTATGACTGAGTCTTATTCCTGAAAAGGAGACCCAGGTTAGGGATTAAGGTTTGGGGCTTACTCCTGAGGAGGATGCCCACATTTGAGATTGGGGCTTACTCCTGAGGAGGATGCCCACATTTGAGATTGGGGCTTACTCCTAAGAAGATGCCCAAATTAGGAGATTGGGGCTTACTCCTAAGAAGGATGCCCACATTTGAGATTGGGGCTTACTCCTAAGAAGATGCCCAAATTAGGAGATTGGGGCTTACCCCTAAGAAGGATGCCCATGTTTGAGATTGGGGCTTACACCTGAGGAAGATTCCCAAATTAGGAGATTGGGGCTTACTCCTAAGAAGGATGCCCATGTTTGAGATTGGGGCTTACTCCTGAGGAAGATGCCCAAATTTGAGATTAAAGGATTTATAACTGGGGATTATTCCTAAAAAGGAGACCCAGGTTAGGATTCTCTCATCTTAAAGGATGAGGTTGAATGAATGAACTCTCCATATTTAGTGACATAAGGATATTTAAATCACTAGACTTTGAGAGATATTCCATATAATTCCTTTCAGATAAGGAAGTCAAGTCAAGAAATCATGCCAAAAATGGCTTTGAAGAGTGTCTTGAAGACTGAATCTTGAAAAGGAAAGGTGTGATGGCTTAAGAGGGGTAAAATGGGCAAGATAGGCACCCAAAAAGATAGGGGCGCGCAAGTCTTGAAAGGCGCGCAAGTATTGCGGTGGTGCGCAAGTATTGGTGCGGCGCGCAAGTGTTGGTCGCACAAGTATACTTGCGCGACATGAGGGGTACTTGCGCGATTCTCAAATATCATTAGAATATTTGAGCGACTCTTTATAAATCCCTTTAGAATCCTCTTGAGGTTCATCCAAAAAAGGGACGCGCAAGTATTATTGAAGGAATAAGGCGGTGCGCAAGTGTTGATGAGTTTCAACACTTAGGCCTTCCTTCTTCTCTTTAAATCTTCCGTTCTTGGTAAGAAATTACCTTAGAAGTGTTCCGGAAGCTTTGAGAAGAGACTTGGGCGTCGGGAGCTTCAATCCTAATTTCTGGAAAAAGATCCTCTCGAATGGGGGGCCCACAGGGTCTATTTATAGGCAAAAGAAGGCCCCGGGCGGTTACCGGGCGGTTACCACTTAGGTCGTGCAAGTCACTTGCGCGACCAAGGTCGCCATGCAAGTAAACTTGCGCGACAGTTAGAGAACTTGCGCGGTGAGGTTGTTGTTGGTCCTTTCTTCCTTCCTTTGTTGATTTTTTATGTTTTCTTCAAAGGATGAATCACTTTGAGCTCGGATATTCCCTTTTCCGATCATTAGATTCTGTGACGAAAGGAGCGTCAACAAAAGTCCCCCCTCAGAGTTGGATCCGGAGAAAAATGAGGATTTGACTATGAGGAAATCGAATCCCTCCAATGGAAAAGGGTGGCGCGCAAGTCTTCAGTGCGCAGAGGGCGGCGCGCAAGTTTGCGTCGTGCAGGCCCTAAGCGCTCTGGGTACGGCGCGCAGATAGGCCTCCTGGCCTATAAATACACCGCTTTTCGCCGTGGATGACACCTGATTCTGAAGTTCTCGAGATCTCGCCGTGCAAGTCTTCCTCGCCGCGCAAGGCTCTTTTTTCCACTGTTTCCTCGCTGCCGCGCTACTCTCAAGGTAATAGGGCTTGCACGGTAATACTTGCGCGACAAAAACTTGTGCGTCACATGTATAACTTGCGCGACATCTCCATACTTGCGCGCCTTAATTCCTTAGACATTTTTTCCAAATTCTTTCACAAATTTTATGAAAAAATAAACCCATTTAAGAGTTTAATTTATTCAACTCCTGTGCAGATTCAATGGCTCTTAGACCTGGATTAATTGATGAACTGGCTAGAAAGCGGATAGATGATATGATGGACATCATTGGCCCTGATTACTATACTGTCAAAGATAGTACTCTTCCAGATTTGGCTAAGTATCTGAAGAAATATCATCGCAACTTTCCTCGCTGCACTTATCTACCTTTGTATGGCTATGGTCATCTACAAGAAGTCATTATTCCAGAAGTAAAGAATTATCTTCCATTTTCATGGTTTCATAATTATACCAATTTTGCTTCAGCAAATATCTCAGGTGGAGGAGTATTTTTAACTGCTGGAACAGTGGAGAAGGCTTATGTGATGCATCATAGCCCTTGCACACCAGATCTGAAAAAACATACACCTGAGCTTCAACCACATTTTCATACTTCAATCTTCCGAAATGCTCAGATGGATCAATCCAAAGGCTGGAAGAAAAGTTGGGATTTCCGTCCTGGGGAAGGTGTGAAGCCAACTTGGATGTGGGCATACTGGGTGCGACAGACTTGCGCAGAGTTTATCGAGGACCTGAAGAGAGCTGCAATATATGAGGCTGTTTGGGTTGGGAAAACATATGTTTACAGACATGATAACTTCGTGCCAGAGATACTCAGCCACTAGAGCCCAGCGACTAATTCATTCCATTTGACTCATGGAGAAGTAGGTATCAGTTTGTGGGATGTCCACAAGATTTCAGGAGCCCCAATCTTGGGCGATATGTAAGATGAATTCATTCCTCCCAAGGTGACTTGGAATGATTCAGAGAAGACTCCTGCTTTAGCTCGAGAATTATTTAAAATCTTTCACTGGATCAAGAGCTCAGAGACCTCATTAACTCATTTTAGAAAAGATATTCATCCGGAAGAATGGATGAATGTGTTTCTTACTGAGAAGAAAAGGATGGAGCCAAAAGAAAAAGGACCCAAGAAAAAGAAATCCAAGGATACCAGGCCCATACGTCCTACCACTTGTCCAAAACCTGAGAAGAGAGGAGCTCCTGGCACATTCTGGCCAACTCTAGAAGCAGGAGAGTTTGAAAAGTGGGGATATGAAGTGAATCAAAGAATTCCAAAGAAAACTCGTCTGGCGGGTTTCTTGGCAATGTGGCTCAGTGTTTATCTCTTTCCGGTCAGGGATTCGAAGGGAGGCGTTAGGCCAGGGACCTTCGTCATTGCGGCAAAGTTGGTTGAGGGAAAAATGGTTGGGTTAGCTACCCCCATTTTAGCAAAGATTCATAGGAGTTACTTCACGTCTTCCAGGGTAAATCTCCTTTAATAATAGTGGGACTATTCCAGGTTTTGTGGGGATGGATCGCCACTCACTTCAAGACTTACAATGTACAGAATGGATTACAAATTCCTGGAAGCTCTTTCAGACCGTCAGTGCAAGCATTCTCTAGAATTGCTCCATTAGATGTTAATGATTATGACATGAAAGTAAGACTGAGCATGTTTAAGGAATTTAACTTCTTTCCTTATGGAAGTCCGCCATCCGGGCGGTTTGTTGATGATGGGACAACCCATTTGGATTTGAGGGCATACATGATAGCTTGCAGGGATGGCATGTTAGTAGCCAGGATTGATGGAGAAATCATATGTGAGGCCTACGCTCCATATAGATTTGAACGCCAATTCAAATGTTTGCAAAAGATTGTTGTATCCCCTCCGGTACATGTCAGTTTAGAGAAACATCCGATGGTTGCTTGACAACTATGGTTGCTGACATCAAGAGAGAAGACTGGGGCAGTATTTGATCTACCAGTTGAAAAAGCGGCACATAATCTGACTACATTTTATGCCGAACACTGGATAACAACATACCCCAAAGGGATATTGAATCACCCAGTATATCAAGCGGGAAAGAGGAAGAGGACTGTAGAGAAAGAAACTCTTCCTCATGAAGGTGACGCTTCTCCACCTGAAATAGGTTCAACAGACTCCTCTTCTAGAACTGATTCATCGGATTATCACGATGAGGCACAACCGGCAGCAAAGCGGTTTCATGCCCGATATAATCCTCCGGCCAGAATTAAAAGACCCACTCCATCAACTCCTGGTGAGTTATTTCATTGTAGTAATTTCAATCACTGCTACTTTATAAAGTAATAAGTCTTACTTTCTTATTCTCTATCTGTAGTTGCAGGAGCTGGGAAGAAATTAAAATCAAAAATTGTAGGACCTTCCTCACAGCCTTTATATCTAAGACCATAGGCTGTTCAGCTATGGCAGAGCTTATACTGTGGTACTGAGACCGCTTGGCTGGATTTGTGTGAGGGCCTACAACTTCCTGGAATAGGAAATCTTGTAGCTTCTAAAAATCTTCAATACGAAGATAACCCCAATGAAGTGCGAGCTTACATCAGAGAGCTAGAAATGCTCATATATGCCACTGATGACTCGGTTCCTGTCACCAGGCGGGTGAAGGAAATGATTGATCGTGGCGCCACTGAGGGGGCTGGTGGTTCTGGAGATGAGGAATGGAAAGAGTACGTGGCTCCTAAAGATGTAAGTTTTCTTTCCTTATTTTCTTTGCAACTTGATTTCAGTTGAAGCTTTGTTACTTAAGGAAGTTATTTTCTTCATCTCACAGCTTGCAAAGAAAGGAACTAGGGTTCCTTCGCCACAGTATAGCCCTGGTGGTACTGCTATCGGGGCTACTGCTGATTCTCCTCACGAACCAGGCGAGATATCTCCAGGCCAGCAGGCCATGAATGAGGCACTGGACACAGCCTTCCATTCGCCAATCCAAGTGCCTATAAGGGAGATCACTGATACTCCAAAAAAAAAGAAGCAAAGACAACGAAGGAGGAAATCCATAGCTAAACGTTTCATTAGCAGCGGTAAGTCCTTCGAACAATCATGAGTTTATACCCATAATCATATGGTTACTCATATTTCTAAGGATTGCAGGGGCTTCTTCAATTTCCCCCTTGAGGGAAGGGACTGATCCATCTTCAAAGGCCTTGGAGGGTGCTATAGAACAATCACAGACCCAAGCTGACTTGGTTGCTCCTGGAGAAGAGCTAGCATCCATTCCCAGTATCCCTCCTACTATTGAAGATGTTGTCCAGGGTCATGGGTTGCAGGACATAAGTCAGCAAGAAGATGTAGCAAATGCTCCCTCTGGTGAGACTAATCAAGATTCTGAAGTATCATTGGATGAAATGATAAATCAAGGAATGACTTTTGAAGAATTTTATGATCATGCTAAGTTGTCATGTGATTTAGAAGACCTTGGGCGTGAGTGCTATCCTACGCCCAAATTTTTCTTTAAAAAATATACTTCTAACCATGATGAAAAATAATATGCAGTTTCTTCCGTAGAAGCTGCTGAACTGCCAATGCCCGAAGAGGGTGTAGACACTGATGTCAACCCTATCATTGCAGAAAAATTAGCTCAAGTAGAGCTAAATCCAATAAACCCTCCTGAGACCCATCTTGAAAATCATGTTAAAACCGGGAAAGATGGGGAAAAGTCTTCTCAGGTTGTTGAACCATCCTTGGGTAAGGGATAACAATATTTGTGATTGTACTTTATTCGCAAGACAATCTATTCTTTTGTTATCCTTTGAAGCTGACTAAACCTTTCAATTAATCATGCAAGACCATCAACCACAATGACTAGATCCGGAGGTGAGGCCTCAGCCTCTGCCCCAACGGGAATTGAATGTGAAGAAGCACAAGTCAGGGGGGAAAGAGCAGGACAAGGCACTTCCTTAAGCGTGCTAATTCCAGATTACATACCCCCTTCTGACGATGATATTGAATCAGATCTATAGATGCTTAAAGCATTTAGATTTTCACGACGCAAGGCATGGAACAACATATGGAACATCATATCTGGGGTGCCTTTATAAGAGCTACCATAAAAAATTTCTCGATTTTCATCCCAATTTGTTATATTGGGACTTGGTGGTTTTGGGTATGAAAAGATCCATGCTGCGGTGAAACAGATCATTTTCAGGAGGGAGCAAGTGCATACAAGTCGCAAAGATTTGACCAGAGTGAAATTGTCAGTCAACATAGGTGAATTTGAGGCTGCGATATCCCAAGATGAAGCTGATTATGCTGCCAAGATGAAGGATCTGAAGCAAAAAATCAAATAAAAGGTCGTCCAGCAGGTGCAACTCCAGCAACAGTTAGATGCTGTTACTGGGGAACTTGATCAGCTTAATAAATCATTGGATGAAACTCATATTAATGGCATGAAATCCATCACAGATGCTAAGAAGGCACTTCAGCAAGCTGAAAAGAGTGAAGCTGGTCAAGTGCACGAGCTTCAAGTAACTGCTGATAAGGCTTAGGATGTTATACATCAAATGAAGACTTATGTTTACAATCTTCTGTAATTCTTGAAAAAGAGAAGAGACTCCAGTCTGTAGATGTTTTTCTATCTCCTGTGTATCAATGAAAAACACTTTTGTCTTCAATCATTTGTACCTGCATTCTTTCATTACCTGCTTCAAATTTACATAAGCCAATGGGCCTAGTAAGCATAGTTTGATTTCTACTAGGATTATTACAAATAACCCTACAAACTTTGAATCTTTTAATTGCTCAATATTACCTAAATCATACAAAAATGTATATTTAGTGAGCTGGAACTTGACTTTTATTCAGAGTTCCTTTGTCTTTTGTGGGCAGTTTAAAGTCATGCATGCCAGACATAAAGGGGCTAATGTTTAAGGTCGAAATAGCTTTGACCAAAATGGATTAAAACTGATTCAATTCTTTGACAATTTATCTGAAAACATAATACCATACTCAAGTATGAGATAAAGAAAAATGTAAACCATGGCTTAAGAATATTTGAATCTGAGGAATGATATGAAAAAGAGCTAAAAAGGCATTAGAAGAAGTAGTTTCCAAGAATGAAGTTACTATCATTTAACAAAACCCGTTAGGGGGTTGAAATATGCAGGGCCACCTAAGGGCATTGGCTGCATGGTTAAATAAATAGCATCTTTTGGCTGACAAGTCTGTTATGTGGACTGTTTATGCAAGGCCACCTATGGGCACGTGCTGCATAGTCAGGCAAAAGAACTCCCAGAAATTTACTTTCCTAGTGCTAAAAGCCAGTGAAAGTTTATGGAGATTCAAATTTTCTAAAGTATAGAGTTTGTTGTATGGAAAGAGGTACTTGAATATGGAGAAAATATTTCCGAACAAGAATATCGAAGAACTGGATGAACATCACTCCTACGAAGGTCTGACCCAAACATGGGGAAGAAGAATAAACCATAGACTTGAATACTTTCAGATCATGAAAAAGGATATGGGACAAATATGTTAAGGATGACTATTTTTTGCGGATCCCTACATACTGTCGTTTAAGACAAATAAGGACAAAAGAGGCATTCTTTCCAAGAATGAAGTTACTATTATTTAACAAAACCCGTTAGGGGGTTGAAATATGCAGGGCCACCTAAGGGAATTGGCTGCATGGTTAAATAAATAGCATCTTTTGGCTGACAAGTCTGTTATGTGGACTGTTTATGCAAGGCCACCTATGGGCACGTGCTGCATAGTCAGGCAAAAATAATTCTCAGAAGTTTGACATTTTTGTGATTAGAAGTCATGAAAAGGGTTATGAAGATCGGAAAATATTTAAGGTTAGGATTATAACACATAAAGATGGGTATTGTCAAATGTATATAGAGATACATAGGTCAATGAAAACCATAATCATGTTGTGGCTGGGTCCTGAATTGAAATTTTGGACTTCACTACGTATCTCATAAGAATGAGAATCAAGCCATAAGTAGTTCTTGAAATGCAGTTTAACGTCGTACAGGACGAAAGTATGAGAAATATTAGTTTAGGGTCGTAGAATTCGGACCATAATAATGAATACACAGTGTGTGTTTTCACGAGGACTTTTCAGCCAAGGGACTGAAAGTGAAATTTGGGGTTAGGCCCAAAAGACTTGGGACTGGATTCAAGGGACACTCAAATGTTCCTATGTATCCCATAAGGATGGGAATCAAGTCCACGTAGTTCTAGAACTACCCTTTGTACAAATTTGGTTCGTACATGTGAAGGGTGAAAGGGGACTTTAGTGCAATGATGGTTTAACCTAAGATAAAAAGTTTAGGCATTACCATGTATGCACATAGTCTTTTTGAAATTAAAACATGATTGAAAAATCAATGTCAATAATAGTTCTCTCTCAAGTGAGGAGATCAAAGAATATTGTAGTTTATTGTCATACCGGACAAAAGTGTTGTATAGTTTAACGTCATATAACAAGGACGAAAGTGAATCAATGTAAAGATATTGATTCCAGGGGCGGTTTCACGAATCAACATCATATGAGATGGTGGTGAACCGATGTGAAGAGATTGTTTTTTGGGCTTGAACCCTGGGAGGTTGCCTACATACCCAGCCTGGAGGGAAAGGATCAAAGTCCGTGTAGTTCAATTAAAGAATGAATTAATGATCAAGTTGTTCTTGGGGACAACGATCTAATTAAAATGTTGTTGGGACTTACACATGGTTAGGGGCCCAAAGAGAGTGTTATGGTTGAGGTTTTATCTAAGCTCACGTGAGTCATACTCGGTGTGAGAAATAAGAGGTAATAACAACCTTAACGATGCACAGTTTAATGTCATGTAGGACATAAAAAAGGGACTATGCAATTTAAAGTTTTGCAGTTAGGACTATTGGTGCTGCACAGTTTAGTGTCATGTAGCAGGGACAAAATAATAGTTTAATGTCATGTAGGACATATTAAGGACAATCTGTACAGTTTAGCGTCATGTAGTTTGGACGATGGGGACAATACAGTTTAACGTCATATTGGACGAAAGTGCGAATAGTTTAAGGTCATATTCATGGACCGTGGATGGTGCGGTTTAATGTCATTCTGGACCTTTGATGATTATATAGTTTAACATCTTTTCAGACGTGAGGGAATTTTATACAGTTTAGCGTCATGTAGTTTAGGACGTCACAGTTTAACGTCTTGCTGGACATAAGGGATTTGCAAAATAGTTTATGGTCATATACATGGACCAGGGATGATGCAGTTTAAGGTCATGCTGGACGGTTCATGGAACTTTTTCACAGTTTAATGTCATGTGGGATGAAGTTGAAATTTAAAGTCATACTGGACCACTGCTGTATTGTTTTAACGTCATATAGAAAGGACGAACTGGTGCTGTACAGTTTAAAGTCATGTAGCTAGGACTAAGGTGAACCAATACGAGGATATCAGTTCTGGGGACTTTTTACAGTTTATCGTCATGTTGGACGTTGGAAGTGCCACACAGTTTAATGTCATGTAGATAGGACATAATATAGTTTAATGTCATCTGGGACAAAATATAGTTTAATGTCATCTCGGACAAAATATAGTTTAATGTCATCTCGGACAAAATATAGTTTAATGTCATCTCGGACAAAATATAGTTTAATGTCATCTCAGACAAAATATAGTTTAATGTCATCTCGGACAAAATATCATGAACCAATGTGATTGTTTTGGATCTGGGAACAATATTTTGTGTTTATACAAAATACTTCTTCATAAATCTGGCATTAGTTGGAGTCGTGATGTGTTCTCCATCCATTGAGATTAGAGAATACGCTCCATTGGAGGAGACCTTATGTATTGAATAAGGTCCTTCCCATTTTGGTTCAAGCTTGGGAGGCTTCTTTCCTGGTGTCATTGGTGCTCTGATAACCAATACCAATTCTCCCTGAATAAATGAACGAAGACGAACTTTTTTGTTAAAAGCTCATGCTCTTCGATTCTGATAGATTTCCAAGTGGTGCAAAGTGCACAATATTTTCTCATCTAATTGTTCCAATTCATTCAACCACTTTTGGGATTTCTCATCTGTAGATAACTGATCACAAATGGCTATTCTGAGCGAGGGAAATTGAACTTCAATTGGCAAGACTGCTTATGTTCCATATACCAATGAATATGGAGTTGACCGCGTTGCATTGCGAGTGGTAGTCCGATAAGCCCATAAAGAATGAAAGAGTTTATCAGTCCATGACCTCTTATCTTTATCCACCATCTTTTGCAGTATATTTGAAAGAGTCTTGTTGAAGGCTTCTATCTGGCCATTAGCCATTGCATGATATCGAGATGAATGGTTGGACTTAATGTTGTATTCTTGATACAATTTCTTTACCTCAGAAGAACAGAAGTTGGTGCCGTTGTCCGTCAATATGGTATGAGGGACACCAAATCTAGTAATGATGTTAGACTTGATTAAGCTAACAATGCATTTAGAACTGGCTTCTTTGAGAGGTAATGCCTCTGCCCATTTGGAAAAGAAATCAGTAGCAGTAAGAATGTACTTAAACTGCTTGGACGTAGCTGAAGGGTAAGGTCCCACCACATCCATTCCCCATGTGGAAAATGGCCATGAGTATTTAGCTGTATGAAGCAAATCTGGAGGTTTATGAATGAAGTTGGAATATACATGGAATGAATGACACTTCTTTGTAAAATTAACACAATCTTGTATCATTGAAGGCCAAAAGTATCCAAGCCTTCAAATTTGATCAGATAGTCTATGTCCAGACTGGTGGGCACCACAGACTCCTGCATGCACTTCTTTTATGACAGCCATTGTCTCTTCACCATCAATACATCTGAAGATAACTCCATCAAAACCACGTTTGTAGAGAATTTTCTCGAGGTGGTTTGGGCTATCATAAAGAGTAAAATTGACCACACGTCGCCGAATTTGTTCTTTCTCGGCTCTATCAGGTGGAAGTGTTACATTTTGAAGGTATTCCCTGATAGGTGACATCCATCCTGTAGTATGACCACACGATTCAGGAATGGGACTAATTTCATTAATTTCCTCTGTTCTGACTTGAACATAAGGTGAAATTGCACGATGGTGGGCAATACAGATGGTTGTCTCGTCCCGATTTGGATCTTCTAAAGCTGTAGCTATATTAGCCAGTGCATCAGCTTGAGCATTTTGTGATCTTGGGACATAAGAAAATGTCGGTTCTGGAGGGAATTCAGACATTAACTCTCCGATGTAATCATACAAATGGATTAGTTCTTCTTTTCTGATGGCATAATCCCCATTGGCTTGTTTTATTACCAGGTCTGAATCACCTTTTACCTTTAAGTGATTCACTTGTGCTTGAAGCGCTAACTCCAAGCCTGTAATGAGAGCTTGGTATTCAGCTTCATTATTGGTACCACCTTCCCACAACAAAAAGGAATAAGGTAACACTGCCTTATCTGGAGAAATGAGCACAATTCCTAAACCAACTTTGTTGAATTTAGGATTTTCCATTTTCTTCCCTGTTGGACTTCTAGAAGCACCATCAAAATACATTTCCCATGTTTGAGGACTCTCTTGAATAGAGAAAACTTCCTCATCAGGGAGTTTGATATCTGAATACGTGTCTTCCACTGAAGGATGTTCAGCCAGGAAATCAGCCAGAGCTTGGCCCTTAATTGCCTTTTGAGACACATACTGAATGTCAAATTGCTGTAGAATAACCGCCCACCTTGCCAGACGTCCTGTAATCATTGGACGATTAAGGATGAATTTGAGCGGATTATTACGAGATACCAATTGGACCTCATGATGTTGCAGGTAGTGTCTCAGTTTCTGAACAGCAAAGATTAATGCTAGGCAGCACTTTTCAATACTTGAATACCGGGTTTCTGCTTCAAGCATAGTTCTACAGAGATAGTAGAGACTATTTTCATTCCCAGCATCATTCTTTTGAGCGAGAAAGGCACCCAATGATCGCTCTAAAGCTATCACATAGAGGATAAGCGGTCTACCCTCAACAGGTGGCATGAGTACTGGTGGACTCAAGAGGTATTTCTTGAGAACCTCAAATGCTTCTAGACATTCTTCAGTCCACTGGTAAGTGACTCCTTTCTTCAATAATTTGGTAAAGGGTAAACTTTTGCCTGCCAAATTGGCGATGAAACGCCGAATATAGGCTAAGTGTCCTTGAAGTCCTCTTAATTATTTCAAATTCTGAGGAGGTGACATACCAAGGATTGATTTGGTTTTCTCAAAATCGACTTCAATACCACGATGGCATACAACAAAGCCGAGGAATTTTCCTGAGGTTACCCCAAAAGCACATTTTAAGGGGTTCATCTTCAAATTATGTTGTCGAAGTTTGTGGAATATGACTTTCAAATCAGCCAAGTGAATAGAACGTTGTTTGGATTTAACCACCAAATCATCTACATAGCATTCAACAAACTTCCCTAAAAGAGGTTTGAAGATACGATGCATGGTGCGTTGATATGTTGCACCTGCATTCTTTAAACCAAAGGGCATCACCTGGTAACAAAACACACCTTGAGGAGCTCTGAAGGCTGTATATTCCTCATCTTCTGGGGCCATTCGGATCTGATTATATCCAGAATATCCATCCATGAAAGAAAGTACTTCATAGTCAGCCGTCGCATCAATTAAAAGTTCTGTAATCGGAACTGGGAAATCATCTTTAGGACAATACCGATTAAGATCTCTGAAATCGACGCAAACCCTAATTTGTCAGTTCTTCTTCTTTACAGAGACAATATTAGCCAACCACATGGGATATTGAACTTCTCTGATGAAGTTGGCTTTGATCAGCTTATCCACTTCAGCTTCAATTTTGGAAGCATAGGTTGGGTGTGTTCTTCTCGCGGCTTGCTTGAATCCTCGATGTTCTTTTGGTAAACCCAAATGATGAGTAGCAACATCAGGATCAAGCCCAGGCATTTCTGTATAATTCCAAGCAAAAATATCTTTATTTTTCTTTAGAAAAGAAATATACATATCTTTCTCTTCAAGGGTCATGGCCGCACTAATTAAAGTGGGGCCTGGATCTTTCTCTGTACCCAGATTTACTTCTCTGAGTTCATCCACAGTGGTAGAGATACCCTCTTCAAATACTGGAGGAGCATCTCTAAGATCTTCCTCTTCCTCTTCATCATGTGTTATTTCTTCCATTTCTACTTGCAAAGTAGATGAAAAAACAAAATTCTCATGATCATAAGAGATGTCAAAATTTTCACATTTTGAAGAAGAAGCTTCCATTTCCGACCCTATTGATGATAAAGGGTGTTCTTTGGGAATCAAAGAGGAGATGATGGATCGAGAATCGACATCATTATTCACCTCTGGTGTTGCTATAACTTCTTCTGGCCTGATTAGCGAAGTATAGACTTGTTGGATTTCAGCAAATGAAATGAAAACGTCACCACTTATGCTTTCATCACTGCTTGGTAAGTTACCAATTTCTCCCATGTTGTCTGGATCGATTGCCGTAATTGACATTATGGATCTTTCCATAAGAGTATTTTTATTTGGGCCTATTTTGTCAATTTGACTGATTGGTAACACATAATCTATACTCACATGTGAAAATGGATTTATTGGAATTTTTTCCAAACCATATGGAGCATTAACTTTGGTAATTTCCTTCATTGTAGATTTTTCTCTTCCCTTCATGTGATAAAATTCCGCCTCAATGTATTGAGACTCACATGTCTTGAATGGGGCCTTACCACCATACAATGTTCCAACTTGACCATCGAAACAGTATTTGAGACATTGATAGTATGATGACAGAATAGCTGCATGCTGATGTAGCCAGGGTCTTCCAAGCAAGATATTGAAAGCTGAGTCTTGATCAACAATCATGAAATCCGAATTGGAAACAAGATCTCCAAACTGAGTTCTCAGTGTAACTTCTCCCAGTGGTTCTTGTTCATTTTTATCATATCCTTGTAACATCATGGTAGAAGGAGATAAATCAGATTCCGTGAGGCCCAATCGACGAAGTGTACGAATGGGCATGACGTTGACTCCTGAACCATTGTCAATGAAAGCTCTTCGAACATCTACACCATTGACTTTTCCAGATAAGTACAAAGGTTTTATGTGCCCATGCACAACATCATCTTCATCTTTATCAGTAAAATATATCACTGCATGGAATTCTGCAGGATTATTCTCTATGTGATAGATTTCAGCTGCAGCAATTTCAGTTTCAAACTCCTGAGGACTTCACAAAGCTTCGATGAGTGCTTCCCGAAGATCTTTTGACAGATTCAAAGCATCCAAAAATGATAACTTGGCTGGTACTTGGGCCAAGTGTTTCAATATATCATACTTTTGATCTAGAGGTCTTCGTTTCCCAATAGGAATATGCGGTTTAGCAGGTACCTTGGAAGCAGATGCTTTGGAAGCTGATGCATCTTGTATTGAAGTTGGAAACATCCTTGGTTTTGGAAGATTATACTGATTAGATCCATTTACTTGCTGAGATAAAGAAGATGGAACCTTTAATCGATCTTCCAAAATAACTGTGCCAAAACTGAGTTGGCCATTGGCAGAAGAACTTGCTTGTTCTTTTTGAGCTCGCTGAAGGGATCTACCACGAGTTTCTGCTGCATATACAGTGCTAGCATGGGTAAAATTAGAGTAGTGGCTTCGGAAAGATCCACGTCTTCCCCTATATCCTGAACCTCTAGAACCTCTTCGGATTCCCCTATTTGATACAGGGAATTCAGGCTCATCAAGACTGGAATATGGATCTGTTAATTGAATCATATTAACATAACCAAAGATTAACTCTTCGTCTGATAAAGACTCTGCTTGGTTAGCCTGTTTAGGCTGTGCCATTAGATGGGGAGGTGCCCTTGGCTTTGAAGTAGATGGCATGAAATCTTCCAGAGTCAAAGACAATTTAGGCTTTGATACATACTCATCTTCTCCTGATTCCTCTTTCTTCTTTGAATTGCGCTGCCCTTTTGAGGATTTGTCTTTTGATGGAGGCTTTACTGAAGATTTTGTAGGAGACACAATTGGCTTCTTCAATTGTGTTCGCAAAATGAAATGGGTCCGATTGATTGTCTTTCTGACCATCCAATCATCATATTTTTTCGCAGTTTTGCTTTTGACTTCCTGCCACACGCCTCCTTCCTCTAGATCTGTAGCGGTAATACACGCTACATGAGCTGAAGAACCCTTCAATTTGACTTTTCCCAAGTCGACCATCTTTTGCAGGAGTTCTTTAAAGACAAAACACTCCTGGATGGGATGCCCCAACATTTGATGAAAGGGACAATAATTGGGACAGTCTTCATCTCCTTCCTTGTTTGGCCTCTTGGGCACTGGTAATTGAACCAAATTATTTTCCAGAGCTGCAATGAAGTAACCAGGAACTTTCTCATTTCGGAAAGAGTTTGTTTTACTCTTCATATCCTCAAATTGTTTTCGTCGTTGATCTATTTTATCATTTGGAAGAAACGGCCTTTGTTGTTGGCCTTCAGGAGGTGGATTCCTTCGAGAAGATGAAGGTTTTGAAGTAGATATAGGTACAGGTGCTTGTTTAAGCATAACTGTAGCAGTTTCTGCTTTACCCATTCTTCTCCCTGGAGCTGATGGAATTACACGAGATTTAACTTTAGCCTGTATAAGGGAATCTTCAATTTGTTGAGCGATTGAAGTAAGGTCTCGAAACCCTCCTGTGTATTTCACAGGGATCAATGGCGTGCGTAATTCGTCACGCAAATTTGCCACATAGATTGACAACAATTCCTCCTGAGGGAGTGCTAAACTCAAGGAATACGTTAATCCCTTCCAACGAGCAATGAAATCAGTGACTCTTTCATTCTCCCTTTGCTTGCAGTTTGTAAGATCGAAAACTGTCGTTTTTGGAAAAGTTGAGCTAAACTGAAGAAGGAATTTTTGACGAAGATCCTCCCATCCGATGACTGATTGGGATTGCAAGCTTTTATACCAGACAAAAGATGGTCCTTGCAAGGTTCGCACGAAGTATCTGAGTTTCACTACTTCTTTCTGCTCTGGAGTTCCCATCATAGGATCACAACAAGACACGTAATGCGTCAAATGTTGTTCAGGGTCGCCTGATCCATTGAAAGTAGGGAAAATAGGGTTTCCAACACTGGATGGAGGAGAAATTAAATCTACCCATTCAGGGTAAACTTTCTTTTCAGGTTGAACTTGCGCCCGTTTCCCTTCCATAGTTTCTAACCGAGCTTTTAATGACTCAATAGTAGTTATTAACTTTTGAGAAACATCAGGTTGAACTTGGTTTTGGGTAGGTGCAATGAATGGAGCTTGGACAGACGTGGTGGTTGGTGCTGCAACTGATGGTAGTGCTGCCAACCGTTGTTGCGTTTGACCCGTAGGATTAGACCTCTGAGGGTGTACTGATAAAGGAGGATATTCCTGATCCATCTTAGTAGTTACAACAAATTCCTTTGGCTGTCGGACTTCAGCATTCTTAAGAAGAAGACTACTCTGAAGTAGTTCTGCATTCAACCTTCTTAATTCTTTCATTTCATCCTCTTGTTGTGCAAACCTTTTCTCTAATGAGAGCGATTGACCTCCTTCAGAGGAAGGGTGAGAAGTAAACTGACTCTTTCCTTTCCCCTTATTGGATCCTTTTCGGAGAGGGGGAAGTGGGTTACTTGAAGGAATACCCAGATTTTGGGTAAGCCTTTGATTACGTGTGCGCACACCTTCTTCATTTAGGTCTGTGTGCGCAACTTCTTGAGCAGGATCCTCTTCGTCTGATCCCTCTGATTGAGCCTCATCTGGTGAATCAGCAGCAACGACATTGATGATATTAATGGATGCATATTGCATGGAATCCTTTCTATCAGCATTTCTGTGATATTGTCTTCTTCCATGTCCATGATGAGACATGGCATTCCGTTGACTTGATCCCTCAGGAACTTCTTGGAGAACCGTCACTTGGAGAGAATTTCCTGATAGCTTGGCTCTTCGTTCCTCTTGAGGATTATTCCCTAATCGAGAGAATACTGACTTTCTCTGAGGGAGGGATTGAGGATTTGAAAAAGTCCCCAGTCCGGTGGACTGGGGATGTTCCTGCTGTTTCCGGTCAACTCCTCGAATCCCATTTGTTGACTCTGAGGGTTGGGTTAGAGAAGTCCCCAGTCTGACAAGCTGGGGTGTCTCTTGACATGATATGTCTGAGATCTTCTTAAAATCTCTCTTGATCTTGCGAATCATAGTTCGGAAATTAGCTGGATGCATTATCCTGTATCCACTTTTATCACCCGGTTCAACAGACCGTTGGATGATTTCCGAAACATCTGTCATTTGATGACGTGTTTGCTCCAGACGAGAGGCTTGTGCAATATTCTCGCCTGCTTGATGTAGGAGCAATTCAACAACTTGTTCTCTATATACTTGATTTTGAGTGGAACTAGTTGAATCCTGTTTTTGAGCAAGCTTTTGATTATGAACAAAGCCCATTGACTGTGGCCGGCCATGGGCAATAACATTGCATGAGACCATTTTCGGCGGGCTTTGCTGATCGGAAAGCACTGTGAAATGTAGTGCTCCATGAACACCCCATCCTCTTATATGAACATCAGATGGAGCATTGGAAATTAACTAACACAATTTTCTTAGTGTGCCAAGGCATTAACGTTGAAGGGTTTGCTTTTCAGCCTTCAGATACCAAGAGACGGATAGAGATGCCAAATCAATCTGGCGTTGTAACCCTTCTATTATCTTAATATGATTTTCATAATCACCATAAGATAATACTTTCTTCTTCAATTGACAAAGAGTCTTCCATATGTTGAGACGAATATCATGGATTCCATCATCCGTCAACATCTTTGGAATGTCGTACTGGGAGTCAGCCAAAGGCCAAAACATGACTGGTACTTCACCTTTTGCCAGTTTTTTCCTCATGTTCAGCATTTCTTCTTTATCATTAAATGAAGATTCTTCTACCTGTTTGGACTAGAGTTGGCGTTTCCTTGTTGCTTCATCGGATTCAACAAGATTGGTAGAGAGATCACTATTCATGCTGGAAGATGAATGACCTAGGGATGGTTCGGAGAATAACCTGAACCCCAGGCTATCCTCTGATGGAGAAAGAGTTTCACCTACCGATAGTAAAGCATCAGACATGACTGGTTTTACGTTTGCAAGTGCCTCGAGATAGGAGGGCTTTCTCGTCACTACATTTCCTTCTGAAGAATTTTCGAGACAACGTGAATCACTACTGCGGAGAGGACTTTCGCAGCGAAGTTCATCACCATGAGGAGGACCGTCATGATGGGTTACAACAAAAGATGAAATCTCTTGCTCCTTGGTCTTCTGACCACACAGAGGGTTCCTGTGGCTCTCATCTGAAGAAGAAACTTCAAGATTGACCGAACTTTCATGAAGCAAGTCTTCATGAGGAAGTGTCTGTTGAAGACCTTCAGAATTAATGTTCCCGTTATTGGGAACTGAGGGAGTAGAATCTTGAATTCCGACAGATAAATGTCTGAGGGATTCAAGAACTCCAACATCGAGCAAGGCTTGGTTACAGATTGGCCTTTGATCTCCTGACTGTGCTGGGCAGATCTTTTTCTTAGATTCCTTCTTACTCGCTTTAGAAACCACTTGATGATGAAAGTGATTGCTCTGAGCAGGTGTATGTGCCTGATCAGGAAATATGGTCAAGTTAGGCTGACGATCTCCACTCAAATCAGGTGTATGTGCCTGACTTGGTTGTCCGTATGATATGGGGGAGTATGCCCCATAACCCTCTTCGACTGGAACAGGTATGTGTGTCTGTTTCGGAGTGAATCGTTGATGTGTCACTCCACTGATAGGGATAGATTTATGTGTCTGTCCCTATGATTATGCTGAAGCTGTTATGATATCCTGGCAAGCATCCAGAATATGAGCAGGAATTTTCTTATGCTCTTTCACCATTGACAAAATATGTTTGGTGACTTCAGCCGCCGGAACGGGGATATATGTCCATTCCGGGCTTGGAGTAGGTGTATGTGCCTGCTCCTGTCCTCCTTTTCCTGTCAGTGAATCTTGACAGTACTCAAGTGTGGAGGCAGAGAGTTGAGTCTGCCTCCTGTTTGTCGTCGGGACTTTCCGACTGACTTCTCCGTGTGCTACCAAGCGAGACTGTTGGTAGGCTTGATTAGAATTAGCAGGTGTATGTTCCTGCTGATTACACTTCGCCAAACGCGGTTGACGAGATCCATCATATGTAGTCAGATGAGCCTGCTGACTAACTGGTGATGTATAAGCAGGTGCATGTTCCTGCCTATAGTACTCCGCCGAAATTGCCTGGCGGGATTGGCTTGATGCTGCCAGACGAGTCTGCTGGACAGCAGAATTAAAACGGGCAGGTGTGTATGCCTGCTCATTATTTGACACCAAGTTAGGTTGGTGGACTTCTCCGGAGATGGCAGGGATGACAACCTGCCTATTGTTAACCGGATTCCGTCTCTGGCGGTTCATCTTGCCTGCTTGGGTTCGAGGAACCTGAGTTGACTGCCTGGAGTCGGTACCCTCATCATGTTGAGGGCGCACTACCGCACGAGTCTGGCGGCGATTGTTGACGGGAGCCCTCGAGAAGGACTCCTGTCTTTTTGAATTAAGTCCCTGCGGGACCTGCTCATTCACTTCCTCAGGGTAAGGGAGTGAATGGAAATTGTGTTCCGGGGATAACGACCCGAAACGGTTGGAGACGGTAGTCAGCACCGCCTGCTTCTTGATCGCTGGCCGCCATTGTCCGGATGACTAGGTAGAGTTGTTAACTTGGAGGGCTTGACGAGCGGCCTCCAAAGTTGGGATAGTACTGTTGCGACAGTACACCTTAACTAGTGCATTAGAAACCCAGCGTTGAAGATGCTGAGTTGGTGATGTCATCCTCAGAGCGGACGGCGTTCTAGCAGGAGTAGCAGCATTGGTTTTCACAGCAGCAGACCTCACAGTAGAGGTGTTCACAACAGCAGTATTCACAGGGGTGAATTTAAGGAAAGCCATTTTGCAGAAGATCTTGAGAAAAGAGTGCCTGTTCCATATAACAGACATAATCAAGATGAATCCAGCCACTGCATCTTTCGGGTTCACCATTTTTGTTTCGCACGGATTTAGGGGATGACCTCCTGGACGGGAGATTCAAACATTCCGATCGGTTTCTAACGGGTTTTTTCGTAGAACCGGAAACATCCAATGATTCCACATCCGTTTGGACCTACTTTCCAAAGGTAGGTGCTCCTTAGTTTGTGGACTAATGAGGCTTAGGAATTTTCATTGGTCGAGAGGATGGGAGGTCGGACTCATCACACCTTTTTGAGGGGAATTATTTTCTACTCCGGGACTCTCTTTATAGATTTAAGTTATGTTCGTGAATCCTTATTACATTACCAAGAATAAAATGAGGTTTCCTTAAGTTTTAACAATCAATGATTAAATATGCAAGAAATTTAGAGAATCTTTTATATGTATTCGAGGTTCTTCATCAATAGAGTATCATCTGTATCTATTTAGAGATTCTTGGTCAATGGTATCCTTCGAAACATTTATAAAAGTCTCTTGGTCATTATGATGACCGGGCTGGTTTTAAAGCAACTCAGTGAGGCACTTGAAGTTTATCGTCATTCATAAAGACATGGATTATTTCAAAGTTGGGATCGAACCCATAAATGGGCTACCTACGTATCCTTTGTTTTGGAAAAGGAATCAGAACCCATGTAGTTTGAGAAATGGAGTATGATGTTTATGATTGATGGCTCAAAGAAGAATGTCATAATTACTTTTACACTCTAAGCTTACGTGAGTCATGCTTGGTGTGAGAAACAAGAGGTATTGGTAAAAATTAGACAATTGTGCCATGAAAGATGTAATCATAAGAATTTGTTTGGGGCTTATGTATGTATGACTGCCCAGATAGATGAAGGTTTAGGATTTTACTTTTAGGGAGAAAATCCAGAAACAGGGTCCATAAAGGTATATGTGCTTTATGGAGATTTGAATACTCTAATCTTGGGGCTTGCTCCTAAGGAGGATGCCCAAGTTAGGAGGGGATTTATGATTGGGTTTTACTCCTGAAAAGGAAACCCAAATCAAGGGTAAATTAGGACTGGTTAAGAGAAATTTAAGGGGGCTTGGGGTTTACTCCTGAAAAGGAAACCCAAGAATATGACTGGGATTTACTCCTAAAAAGGAGTCCCAGGTTAGGGGACTTGGGGCTTACTCCTGAAAAGGAATCCCAAGATTATGACTGAGTCTTATTCCTGAAAAGGAGACCCAGGTTAGGAATTAAGGTTTGGGGCTTACTCCTGAGGAGGATGCCCACATTTGAGATTGGGGCTTACTCCTGAAGAGGATGCCCACATTTGAGATTGGGGATTACTCCTGAAGAGGATGCCCAAATTTGAGATTGCGGCTTACTCTTGAAGAGGATGCCAAAGATTATGACTGAGTCTTATTCCTGAAAAGGAGACCCAGTTTAGGGATTAAGGTTTGGGGCTTACTCCTGAGGAGGATGCCCACATTTGAGATTGGGGCTTACTCCTAAGAAGGATGACCATGTTTGAGATTGGGGCTTACTCCTGAGGAAGATGCCCAAATTAGGAGATTGGGACTTACTCCTAAGAAGGATGCCCAAGATTATGACTGAGTCTTATTCCTGAAAAGGAGACCCAGGTTAGGGATTAAGGTTTGGGGCTTACTCCTGAGGAGGATTCCCACATTTGAGATTGGGGCTTACTCCTGAGGAGGATGCCCATATTTGAGATTGGGGCTTACTCCTAAGAAGATGCCCAAATTAGGAGATTGGGGCTTACTCCTAAGAAGGATGCCCACATTTGATATTGGGGCTTACTCCTAAGAAGATGCCCAAATTAGGAGATTGGGGATTACTCCTAAGAAGGATGCCCATGTTTGAGATTGGGGCTTACTCCTGAGAAAGATGCCCAAATTAGGAGATTGGGGCTTACTCCTAAGAAGGATGCCCATGTTTGAGATTGGGGCTTACTCCTGAGGAAGATGCCCAAATTTGAGATTAAAGGATTTATAACTGGGGATTATTCCTGAAAAGGAGACCCAGGTTAGGATTCTATCATCTTAAAGGATGAGGTTGAATGAATGAACTCTCCATATTTAGTGACATAAGGATATTTAAATCACTAGACTTTGAGAGATATTCCATAGAATTCCTTTCAGATAAGGAAGTAAAGTCAAGAAATCATGCCAAAAATGGCTTTGAAGAGTGTCTTGAAGACTGAATCTTGAAAAGGAAAGGTGTGATGGCTTAAGAGGGGTAAAATGGGCAAGATAGGCACCCAAAAAGATAGGGGCGCGCAAGTCTTGAAAGGCGCGCAAGTATTGCGGCGGCGCACAAGTATTGGTGTGGCGCGCAAGTGTTGGTCGCGCAAGTATACTTGCGCGACATGAGGGGTACTTGCGTGATTCTCAAATATCATTAGAATATTTGAGCGACTCTTTATAAATCCCTTTAGAATCCTCTTGAGGTTCATCCAAAAAAGGGACGCGCAAGTATTATTGAAGGAATAAGGCGGCACGCAAGTGTTGATGAGTTTCAACACTTAGGCCTTCCTTCATCTCTTTAAATCTTCCGTTCTAGGTAAGAAATTACCTTAGAAGTGTTCCGGAAGCTTTGAGAAGAGACTTGGGCGTCGGGAGCTTCAATCTGAATTTCTGGAAAAAGATCCTCTCGAATGGGGGGCCTACAGGGTCTATTTATAGGCAAAAGAAGACCCCGGGCGGTTACCGGGCGGTTACCACTTAGGTCGCGTAAGTCACTTGCGCGACCTAGGTCGCCGCGCAAGTACACTTGCGCGACAGTTAGATAACTTGCGCGGTGAGGTTGCTGTTGATCCTTTGTTCCTGCCTTTGTTGATTTTTGATGTTTTCTTCAAAGGATGAATCACTTTGAGCTCGGATATTCCCTTTTCCGATCTTTAGATTCTGTGACGAAAGGAGCGTCAACAAGGACACAATCTAATTTTAGAAAAAATACAAAAATTGAGTAATATATTACTAAAGGGAAATGTCTATAGAGTGGAGTATTTTAGAATATTAGATTATATAGGGTATAAATATGGAGATAAAATGGATCATAGATAAATTTTAGGTCATTTTAACTCTTATATATTATGACCGAACCTTGGTAAACCTATTTTACACATGACTGAGGTAAAATATTTTACCATATTTGTTATTCATTGAAAACCAAAAGTAAGTTAAAATTATTAGATACTATTAATTACTATAATTCAAAATATGTAATCAATTTTATCAAATTTAGTGCACATAATTGGAAGATATAATTTTAAATTAAAGTCATGAAAAATGGAGAAGAAGAAATTTTAGAAAAATTCCATTTTAAGTGTAAAAATATTTTTATACCAAATGAATATATAATATTTATTAAAATGATATTAATTATATTATAAATAATGTAAATGAACAAATATTATAATTAATCCGTTTTTATAAAAATACATTTCTTTGTAAATTCATGATACAAAAAGTCTATTTATAATAAAAATATTTATTTTTCTCTATTGATTTTAAAATTAAATATTTATAAAAATTATAAAAAAATTTTCCGGACATTTTTTAGATTATAAATTCAAAGGTGAATTTAATTTAGTAAAATTTATATTCTATAATTTTGAACTCGTGATTTTAAATAAAACCATATAATACATGAAAACCAAATTTGGTTAAAAATAAATCTTATTTTTCATTTGACAGAAAAAGAATCATATATTCTTATAATGAATATGGGAATATTAAAAATAAAATAATGATAATTAATAAGAAATTAAGATTAATTATATTAACATTACCTGGGTTTTAACATTCTTCACCCATTTTTAAATTTTATCCTCACAATTCTGAATGGAGCTGGTAAATTGAGGATTTAATATTTGGAAATATATTTGGTGAAATACCACAAAATAAAAAAGTTTAATAAAACACCTTTTGAAATGAGAAAAATCAATGTATTGATCTAATAAAAAATAATAAAATATGTATACATGAAAAGTGGGATTTTGTACTTTCAGACATTTAGTGGACGCTATATTTAAGTTCTTGAGGCGTCTGGTCCCTTATAGACTTGATGTGGAGATCCATTCTCTTCAAAAATTTAAATAGAAATGTGAAATTAACATTAATTCAATTGGAAATTTAAATTGTGAAATAGATAACTCGACCTTGAAACATTTTAGAGTGGTCATTATGTAGTGTCTCTAGTGATGTTACGATTGTTTATTTTTACCCATAACTATATATAGAAGAAGAAGAAATTGGAGATTTACCTCCTTACAAGATGGTTTTGAAAAATCCTATGCTTTTAGAATTAAATTTTTGGTTATTAATCTTTTTCAAGGAATGTGTTTGGAATTGTAGAGAAATGGCACCAAAAAACATATTTATATGACAGGATGGAAGTGATAAAAATGTTCCAAAGGTGATTGAAAATAGGATACTAGTACATCCACCCATAGTTTCTGCTATGGTACCAGTGGTTTTTCTAGAAAAAATTATGAGTCACAGTTCAGTGTGGAATTTTTACACTTTTTGAAAATGTTTAAAGGAGAACTGCAGCCTTCCTTGTCAATGGTTGAGGTGAGACTTGTGTTCCAATGGAAACATATGCACACATTTTAATGGGATGGAGGACCATAGTCTATAAATATGAGGATTGAGAGTAAAGAGTAAATATTGAAGCATATATAGAAGCTTATTTATAGGAGATGGAATCTTGTGAAATTCATTATTAGAGGAGAATCAAAGCACAATTGGGATGTTTCAAACCAGAATGACATGCTATTAGATATTTTTTGTAGTTATTTCCAAACTAGGTTATACATATAATTTTCGAAAAAGACTTTGAGTGTAGGGTAGTCCAGTGAGTTTTTGTGTTTTTAGCAGCATACTAGGCCAATTTTGGAAAAAATGGAATTCATTATTGATCTACAAAAAATTTTCACCGATATATCTTGTATATGAGGCATCATGGAGATGATGTTTCAGGGAAGTATTCAAACATGTTTTTTGATAAAAGGTCAAAATGTTCAGGTTGAATACTATTATCAATATAGTGAATTAGGTATTGATCATAGATAAGAACCTTAGGGAAGATAGGGGCTCAGACTGGATCAGTGTCGTCTCTACCAATTGGTTCATCTACTAGTGGAAGGATGAAATGTTTTGAGGCTTTATGTAAGATGAGTACAAGCTGGTTTGTTAGTGGAAGTAGTGATGTTTTATATCATTAGTGTGTTATAAGGGTAAATTTGATGAATCAGTGTGACCGTGCCCCATTTGAGTGCAGAGTATAGTGACCCAACCTTTTCAAACACTACTACAACATCAATTTAAAGATAAACAATATAATAGTATTACACATACAATATCCAACGGTTTAGTGTCTTGGGGAAACTAGGACCATACATAAAAATTAGAACATCACACATAAACATTTATTTAATTCCTTAATCTCAAGCTTCTTATTAAAACTTGAACTCTCTTTAGTACATGTATTCATCTAAGGATATACCTTGAAAGGGGTGAGCTAAAAGCCCAATAAGAGGATAGATAAGAACAATATAACTATGGGCGAGAAAAACCGTAACATAGGCAAAGGATCATGAACATGAGAGAAATAATTAATAAGAGACATGAAATGTGGAAATACATAAAAACAAAACATCATGACTTAGTTTTTACTACCACACATACTTTTAAACAGATATGGAATATTTTTCTAACATTATTTCACATTAATCCATGACAGTCATCACTTTACCCAATGTGTTGGAATGATGTATAATTCCTGGCCCACCCGTCACATCATTAAATTATCATTAATCATGTATTCAATAATGAAAATAAATAACACATGGAAAGGAATGGGTTTTATCTCATAATAACACATTCATAAACTTTTGGTTCCCAAAATTAAGTGGGAATAACATACTTGATATGATAACCTTCAACATTGAGTGAGAAGTAAAAGAAGTTTTTTGGATATAAGAGTTCTTTTGGAAAACATTTTATTGACATAAACATCAGGAGAAAACATGTATATCTCATAAAAAGGTAATATAATTAAGAAAAAATTATTTTTAAGGAGTGACGAAACCAAAAACGGACTGAAAGAGGTAGAATCCAAAAAATGAAATTTGGGTTCGAGATTTTCCCCTTACCTTGTTTATGAACACTTTGTTCGGTTTAATGTCCAATATAACCACATTATATTCCATAATTGAAAATTATAAAACCTTTTGTACATGAATATGGTTCATTATGGTTTCATTTAGTTAATTTATGGGCCTTTGAATGAGTTATAGATTTTAAAACACATTTTTTGGGAATGTTCATTTTTATGGTTTTCTTGACCAATTCACATGTGTTCATAAATGGATGTTTGTGTAGAACATCAGTAATCATATAGAATAGATATTTCATGTAATTAATGATATTACATAAGTTTAAATGATATTATAATGAATTATATTATATAAAATTTTGTTTAATCAATATATAAGAATTAAATAATGTTTGTTTGGATTAATTTGGGTGGGTTTCGACCACAACGAACTTGTTTTGTTTAATCATTTAGTAATATGTACCTAATTTAGTTACAGAACATGAAATAGGATATAATACTTATAATATAATCTGGTTCAACCATAAAAATGGTTTTGATAGAGCTTAAATTTTCACATATTATATACTGCATTACAATGTTCTAAATCCCAACAACGTGTTATTTTATGGGCAATTGTCACATTTTTATGTTTTAGTGGTATTTTGAGCTCAAATGCAAAAATGGCATAATTTTGGTGTTTACCTGTTTTATTTAATTTAATTATTTAGGCCATATCATTTTGTACACTGAGCCAAATTGTGAAATTCCTTTTCTATAGGTTTACTTACGTCATTGGCCTAATTTAATCCTTCTGGAGGCCCAGCTAAATCAATCATTTGGAGGCCCAAAATCAGCTCATTTTCCGGACCTCAAAAACTGTGCATAGATTTGGAATGTTTTAAGGATGAACTTGTATCTTGAATTATACCGGACCATTGGAGCTGAAATTCAACAAGGATCTGTGGAAGGAATTAAGGCACATCTTTCATTAATAGGGCCACGTATGAATCCGCTTTTTTTAGGGTCATTATGGCATGGGAAGTTGGAGTTGTGGTATACGAAGAGTCACTTTGGAAGATTAAATGTTCTGATCTAAATCTGCAATAACCCCTTCATACGTGGACCAATGAGGCTTAAAGTTGGTGGAGGGACGCAGAAGATTATTTTTAACAACTTTCAAGAAAAGGATAGTTCCCAATTCTGTCATTTAATGGGTCTCAAAGTCGATGCAATCCGGCGGACAGAATTTATAGATATTTCTTCACCCATTTTCCCTATAAATTTTTAACTCCTCTCCATTTTACAAGGATAGCCATTTCAAGGGGGAAAGGTTGAGTTTAGTTTTTTTAATTTTTCTTTATAGTTATAATATATATTATTTTATCTTTCTTCTTCTTCGGTTCATTTCTTCTTTTCTTTAATTTCTTTTATTTTATGTGTTTCTCCCACTATGCTTCTTTTTAACTCCATGCTTGTGGAGAGCTAACCCTGACTGTTGTTCGAGGGGGGAAGTGGTGGTATTTGAGTTTTATGTTCTGTACTGATTTATAATGTTTTATTCCAAGGATTCAGTAGTGGTTAAATGATTGTGGTGAGCGGTCGCCCCACCTTCTCTACTATTGACTTCTTCCTCCATGTTTATTACTTTTCCTTCCCATCAATATCTAATTCATTCAAATGGTGGAGTTTGTATTGGGTATTGATGTGGAAGAGATTACTCATACATGCATAGGTCTCGGTGTAGGGTAATACATTTCAAACTATAGGGTGTGGAGTGACAGGCCTTGATCTCCACATTGAATAACTCATTGATTGATAATTTGAAAACAATGATAATTCCACCATGAAACCCCAAAAAACAATGGTTTTCTTCTACTAACTTCTTTTTGTCTTTCTTTCCTTCTATTTTTATTTTGTATTTTTATATATTTATATATTTATATTATATTTATATTTTCCTCATTTCAATTCCCCCCATTTACATAAGTATTATATTTTTATATTAGTTAGATTTTAAATAGTGACAATTGAAAGATATTGTGTGTGAGCGGCCTCCTTGTGATCGACCCTAGGGTGTGCCACTATGGTGAATTTTTAGGTAAATAAGAATTTAATTGAATTGTGGTTCGCGTCAAACCACTCTCATCAATTTGGCGCCATTTTCGGGGAGGTTGCCTATGTTTTTCCTGAATTTTTTTACATTTTCTAGACTTTTTAACTACTAATTTTGTGTTAAAAAAACCCCAAAAAATGGATTTTCATAGTGACTACTCCTATGTTTGGCCTGATTATAAAAAATATGAGGAGCCTGGTCATGATGGTTTTTTAAAATTTCAACAAGATACTCTTGAAATGCAACTAAATAATTTGGTGATTCAACAAAATATTCAAGAAGTAATCAGACAAATGGGTATTCTTTCCAATGAGTTAAAAGAATTGAAAGAACTGAAAGTTCAAAAAGATACTCAAGAAATGGAAAATGACATCCCAACAATTTTTGATGTTGATGAACCTTGTGCTGATGTGTTGAAACCTGATTTTAAATCATCATTTTCACATTTTAAGGAAGAAATTTTTAGTGATCCACCAACAGATGTGTCATTTGGAAATCAAATCTCTTTTGAAAACCATTGGAATGAATTTTTTGAATATGAAATTTCATTTGAAGCCACTATTTTTGAAGTTGATATTTTAGAAAAAAATTATGAATATTTGGATAAAAAGGAAGAGAAAATTGAGCCATTCCTTTTTGAAGAGCATATGGAGGAACCAGAGCTACTTCCCACATTCAATGCCATTATTTTTGACTCGGAGAAAGAGCTGGAACTTGGGAATCCACAGGGAGATGTCTCAAATTTAGAACCTTACTTTCCTGATAATTTTGATAATAATTGTCTACGTGCTTCTCCCTGTGCCGATTTTGTTCATGTTTCTTTTGAGTTGACTGATTTTTCAGATGATGAGGATTTCAAGGCTGAAATTGAGGAAAGGATGGTTTTCCCATTTCAACAACTAGTGGAGGCTTTTGTGAAGATAATGTCTTGGGAGGTTTATTTTAGGTTTTGTCCCCGCTTCCACTAAATCATCAAAACATAAAAGTCATGGAGGGGAAGATGAATAAGTCTATTTTTTGGAGATTCTACAAGATGTGTGAGCTAAAGAAGATTGGAGAGATTACATTTTGGTGGTTTCTGAGCAAGAAACCTCATCCACCATCAGATTGGGGTAAAAATACTACAACTGCTAGACTAGGGGTAGTAAAAACCTAGCACCCACATGGGGGGTCAAACCAAGCATTATCCCCTTTCTTCTATTTCCCTTACTCTTTATTTTTATTTATTTTTCTCATATTTTCTTTATTTCATGTCTTTTAGGTAAAGTGGCAATATCTAGGAGCTTAACTCAAGGACGCCACTGAAAAATAAATCAGGTTGTGTCTTTCCTTTTCTTTATTTTGTTTTCTACCCAATTTAAATTCTCTGTGAAAATATTTCTTGATCTGATTTGAGATAAAAGAGGGTAGTAAATGGAATAAGTGTGGGGGAGGGATTTCAACTTGTTTTTAGGAATTTTGTGTGTGCTTTTATTTTTCTTGTTGTTTTTTTGGTTTGTTTTTAGTAATATTGAGCTCAATCGAATACTTGGGAAAATTCAAACCATCTTGGTATTTTTGGCACATTGTTTGATTTGAGTATTTGAGGAATTACATGATTGTTGAATGGATTTTTTTTTCTAATTTTTGATCTTTTCATTTGATGAAGTTTGGTTGATTGTGAAACTCATGTGCACTAGTGCTGTCCAAATTGAAAATATTTCCCAACCCAAGAGGATTCTAATTTTTTTTTGACATATTCTTTACATTTCTCTTTTTCTTGAGAGTCTTGAGACATGTTGTTTGATCCAGAACTTGCTATTTTTATCTTTTTCAAAGCTGTTAGAGTTCATAGAATGTGTTAAGTATGATTGAGGCACCATTTTGAAAGCCCTTTTGCATCAAACTCTTATTTTGGCCTACCATTTCATCAGATCTTCTTTAAGACCCTAGTAGCCATAAAATACCTTGTTAGGCAGCCACATTACAAGAAATTTATCCCTTTCCAACCTTCTCTAGAAGATAAATTCATTATTATTGTTGAACTAAAGTGTGGGGGAGGGAGAAGATGGGCTGTATTTTGCGTTCCAGAAGATTATTTTTGAGCTGAATTAAAAGTGTTTCCATATTTCTTACTGCTTGGGTGGAAGAAATTTAATGATGGGAAGATGGATGGGTGGACCAAAATATCATTACATAAATGTGTTGGATGTTCACCAATACTTGAAGATCAAAAGCTGCCTCTCTTTTCCTTCAAAACATGATTCTGAAGAGAAATCCAGATCTAAATTCAAGATGAAACAATGCTACAAATTGGCAAAAGAGGGTTGAAAATCATTGATGCTGAAATTCTATGTGTGAACTTACCAAAAGAAGAGGTTTTGGAGGTGATTAATTTTTGATCTGATTAAGGAGCGCACCATTCTTGAGAAAAAATCTTTTCATGCATTTACTTCACTTTAGAGCATAACCCTCCTCATTCTGCCTCAGATGTTTTTACATTTTAAACCTACCAACCCTCACCCTCAGAACAACCCATGAAAAATACCTCATTATTGAAACATTTTTGACTTTTAGAAGTTATGATATTAGGAGGATATCAAGCCTATGGAGATCACAGATGTTTTGAGAATGAGAAAAACTCCACATTAAATACCCTTGAGTGAAGAGAGAAATATTTTTCCGGGGAGGTAGGTACGACATGCATGTGAGGATTAACATGATATTGAATGGATTCATATAATTTTTGAGGAGTTATAAAATTTTTATCCTTGTATGAGTCATGATATTTTCTCTAATATGATAATTGAGTTGTGTGTTCAATTATGCTTTGAGAAGTATGTTTTGACCTTGGTATAAGATGGTTTCCCAGGAGTGCAATGATTAAGCGTGGGGGAGTGATAAAGCTTGAATTTTCACATATTATATACTGAATTACATTGTTATAAATCTCAACAAAGTGTTATTTTATGGGCAATTGTCACATTTTTATATTTTAGTGGTATTTTGAGCTCAAATGCAAAAATGGCTTAATTTTGGTGTTTAACTATTTTATTTAATTTAATTATTTCGTCCATATCATTTTCTACAATGATCCAAATTGAGAAATTCCTTTTCTATAGGTTTACGTACATCATTGGTCGAATTTCATCCTTCTAGAGGCCCAGCTAAATCAATCATTTAGAGGCCCAAAATCAGCTCATTATCCGCACCTCGAAAACTGTGCATAGATTTGGCATGTTTGAAAAATAAACTTGTATCTTGAATTATACCAGACCTTTGGAGTTGAAATTAAACAAGGAGCTGTGGAAGGAATTAAGGCACAACTTTCATTAATGGGGCCACGTATGAAGACTCTTTCTTCCGGGTCATTATGGCATGGGAAGTTGGAGTTGTGGAATACGAAGAGTCACTTTGGCAGATTAAATGTGCCGAACTAAATCTGTAATAACCCCTTCATATGTTGACCAATGAGGCTGAACGTTTGTGGAGGGATGCGGAAGATGATGTGGAACAACTTTCAAGAAAATACTAGTTCCCAATTCTGTCATTTAATGGGTTCAAAGTCGATTCAATCTGGCGGACAGAATTGAGAGATATTTCTTCACTCATTTTCCCTATAAATTTGTAACTCTTCTCCCTTTTACCAAGATATCCATTTGAAGGGGTCAAGGTTGAGTTTAGTTTTTTTAATTGTTCTTTGTAGTTATAATTTATATTAGTTTATCTTTATTCTTCTTCTGTTCATTTCTTTTTTTCTTTCATTTCATTTATTTTCTGTGTTTCTCCCACTGTGCTTCTTTCTAACTCCATGCTTGTGGAGAGCTAACCCTCACTGTTGTTCGAGGGGGGAAGTTGTGGTATTTGAGTTTTATGTTCTTTACTGATTTATCATGTTTTATTTTAAGGATTAAGTAGTGGTTAAATTATTGTGGTGAGCAGTCGCCCCACCTTCTCTACTATTGACTTCTTCCTCCTTGTTTATTACTTTTCCTTCCCATCAATATCTAATTCATTCAAACGGTGGAGTTTGGATTGGGTATTGATGTGGAACAGATTAATCCTACATGAATAGGTCTCAGTGTAGGGTAATACATTTCAAACGAGAGGGTGTGGAGTGATAGGTCTTGATCTCCACATTGAATAACTCAGTGATTGATAATTTGAAAACAATGATAATTCCACCATGAAACCCCAAAGAATAATGGTTTTCTTCTACTAACTTCTTTTTGTCATTCTTTCCTTCTCTTTGTATTTTGTATTTTTATATATTTATATATTTATATTATATTTATATTTTCCACATTTCAATTCCCCCCATTTACTTAAGTATTATCATTTTATATTAGTTATATTTTAAATAGTTACAATAGAAAGATATTGTGTGTGAGCGGCCTCCTTGTGATCGACCTTAGGGTGTGCCACTATGGTGAATTTTTAAGTAAATAAGAATTTAATTGAATTGTGGTTCGCGAAAAACCACTCTTATCAGGTTCCATGACCATATATAAAAACTTTATAAGAAATTGAAAACATGTCGTTCTTGAAGGTGACAAATTAACACCTCACGAACAACATTCCCTTTTATAAAATAAAAAGAAGAGGAGGGGGTTGGATGATATAATATACCATTAGAATCATAAAATTCAATTAAATGTATAATAATTTAGTTAAAATACCATGTGGATGATGAAACATGGGTAGAGATTAATAAATGAACTTGAAATTTAATGGAATTTAAAGGAAAAAAGAGAGAAGGGGGAATTACCTCTTGAATCCTCATCTTGAAATCCTCCTTAAAGAAGCTAGGCTTGTCCTTTTGATTAGACCAGAAGATCATGGTCGTCGGAGAGGGGCTAGGAATGATGTCTAGGCATAGTATAGACAAGGATTGAAGATTGGGAGGTGTGAAAAAATGAGGGTGTGAAGGGTGGAATTTATAGTGGTAGGGAGAGGGGATTTCTCAATATAATATTCATTAATTTATTATTTCCCCACAATACAAGGATTAGTGAGTCTTTTGTGACCAAGAATATTAATTGAATCATGTGAATACGAAAAAATTGGGCTTACATCAACAAAACATCATGCATGACTCTATAATTAGCTTATTTAGCTTATTTTGTAAATTATGGTATTTCACTATTCATCAAAAACTCAAGTATTACAGAAAAATTCCAAAACTTCACCCTAGAAAATTTTCACTATGTAGAATCCGAAAATTAATTCAATTTTTCAAAAAAAATTTTCTAAATATGATTACTTTAATTTTTAATTATAATCATAATTTACTTGAAAAATATAGCTTTTAAAATTAAAACTGATTTTATAATGCTTTTAAAAATTACGTAAAGTCTTATAAAATTATCTTAAAAATATAAGACATAGATTTGTTAATTTATGAAAAAAATTATGAAAATACTTTTTCTTTTAATTTAATTAATTAATTATAATTAATTATTTGTTACTTACAAAAATACCAATACCTTTACTATGGTCAAATTGCCACTTATAAGATGCCTAAATTTTATTCAATTATTCATGGATAAGTTTACTATTATTTTGGATTATTTAATATTAATAAGGGTCATATTACTACTAATAAGGGTAGGTTACTATTCATAAGTGTAGGTTAATATTCACTAAAAATTTTGTTTTTCCTATCAGACTCTAAACATATTACTGATCACAACAGTGTATGTCATATTTTTTGAATTCAAAACATAGAAGTGGAAAAATTATATTAAATGATCACATAGTATTTAGTATCATAATATTTCATTATGATTATTAATGGTATTATATTATAAGGAATAATTATAAGAAGGGAATTCCACTGATAAAACTTTGGGTCATTACATTCTTCCCTCCTTATGAAATTTTTCCCTTGAAATTTCAGTTTACACAAACAGGTGAAGGTACTTATCCTTCATCGCCTCTTCCGGTTCCAATGTTTCTTCTTCAAACATGAGGTTCCTCCACAACACTTTGACAAGGTGGGTGTATTGTTGCATAGAAACTTATCTCCCTGGTCCAAAATCTTCACTGGTTTCTCCTCATAAGAGAGATCATCTTCCAGCTCTACCACCTCTGAGTTCAGTAAATGTCTGGAATCCTTTATGTACATCCTCAAGAGTGATACATGAAACATGTCATGAACTTGAGCCATATTTTATGGAAGTGAAAGCTGATAGGCCACATCTCATATGATGTCAAGGATATCAAAGGGGCCAATGTACCATGGGCCTAACTTCCCTTTCTTTCAAAAATACATGACACTCTTCCAAGGTGATATTTTAAGGAAGACATTATCTCCAACTTCGAACTCCAAGTCCATTCAATGGTTATTAGCATAGCTCTTTTTCTGACTCTAAGAATGTTTGATGTGTTTCTAGATGACTTGGACCTTCTCTGTCTTCTCTTGCCCAAGTTCATGTCCAAGTATCATTCCTTCTCCAACTTCATCCCAATAGGTTGGATTTCTACATCTCTTTCCATACAAAGCTTCATATGAAGCGATCTGAATACTCGAGTGAAAGCTATTGTTGTATATGAACTCAAAAAATGGTAGATTCTGATCCCATACTCCTTTTAATTATAGGGATAAAGATATTATCATATATTCAAGTGTCTAAATTGTCCTTTCAGATTGGTCATTAGTTTGGGGGTGATAGGTCGTGCTGAAATTTATTTTAGTACTCAAAGCCTGTTAAAGACTCCTCCAGAATTTAGATGTGATCCTTAAATCAAGATCAAATAAAATTGAGAGTGGAACTCCATACATTCTCACCACTTCCTTCACATATATCATTGCACATTTTTCAAGTGATAGGTCTTCCCAAATAGCAATAAGATGGGCAGTCGTGGTGAGTCAGTCAACCACAACCCATATCGCATTATTTCCCTTCGACGTCTTCAGGAGACCCATGAAAAAGTACATAGTGACATTCTCCCATTTCCACAAGGGTATAGGCAATGGTTTTGTCATCCCTTTGGACTTTTGTAACTCTAGTTTAACTTGTTGACATACTAATATATTTTGTAATCTCCTTCCTCATGTTATCCCACCAGAAGTGTTTTTGGAGATCACGGTACATCTTGGCACTCCCAGGATGGATAGATAATGTTGAGCTATGTGCATAGTCGAATGGCTCCATATTTATCCTATGTGATGAAGGCACAAAATTCTACATTACAAATTGAATCACACCATCATAGTCAATATGGAACTCTTGCAGCTTCCCTTACATTATTGCATTAACCCTCTTTTGTATCTCCACATCACCCCTTTATGCTTCCTTAATCTTATATTGGATGGAAGGATTCACAATAATTTGGGAAAGGTAGGATGTATCCACTTCCCTTATGATTTTTAAATCCATCCTTTTCCATATCCAAGAATATAGCATATTTCTTAATCCATAACATGGATAGAGTAGGAGGTTATTTTCTGCATAGAGCTTCAGCTACCTTGTTCAACTTTCCAAGATGATAGTGAACAGAGCAATCGTAATCCTTGATTTGATCTAACCATAGACTTTGACACATGTTGAGCTAATTTTGTGTGAATATATACTTTATGCTCTTTTGGTTGGTGTATATGTCACACTTTTCACCATAAAGGTAGTGCCACAAAATTTTCAGGGGAAAAATCAAGGATTCCATCTCTTGATCATGTGTCGGGTAGTTCTACTCATGGATTGTCAACTGTTGTGAGGCTAAGGATATCACATTATCATTTTGCAAGAGTAAACAACCAAATAATTTCATTGAAGCATCAATATATACCATAAAATGTTCTTCACATTTTTGTATTGTGAGTACAGGTGCAGTGATCAGCTTTACCTTTAGCTCCTTAAAGCTTCCATCACATTCTTCTATCCAGACATACTTTACCTCTTTCCTTATTAACTTAGTTAGTGGGCTTGAAAATCATGAGAGATTTCTCCCAGAACATCAGTAGTACCCAACTATTCCATGAAAACTATGGATTTTTGTGGCACTAGAGGGCCTGGTCCATTCTTTAATCACCTTTGTTTTTGAAGGGTCCACATAAATTCTCTCATGTGTGATCATAGGTTCCAAGAACATGACTTACTTCATCCAAATTTCACACTTAATGAACTTGTAAATAACTTCTTCTTTCTCAATTTCACTAATACTAGTCTTACATGTTCTTCATGTTCCTCCATGTTCTTGGAGTAGATGAAAATTTCATCGATAAACACTACGACAAATTTTTCGAGGTAATTTCTAAAGACTCTATTAATCAAATACATGAATATTTTAGGTAAATTAGTATGTCTAAAGGCCATCACCATAAATTCATAGTTCTCATACCTTGTACGGAAGGTAGTATTTTGAATATCCTCCTTTTTCACCTTTAGCTGATGATATCCAGAACAAATATCCATTATTTAGATGTATTGAGCTCCACTTAACTGATCTAAGAAGTCTTAAATCCTTGGAAGAGAATACATGTTCTTTATGGTGATCTTGTTGAGTTCCCAATAATCTATACAAAACCGCATTGTTCCATCCTTCTTCTTCCCAAAGAGCACTGGCACACCCCAAGGTGATGCACTAGGGTGTATGAACCCTTTGTCCAAATGCTCTTTCAGCTGCTTTTTTAACTCCTCCAATTTGATAATAGCTATCCAATAGGGACACTTTGAGATAAGAGTATCTCGGGGTATGAGTTCAATTGAGAACTCTACCACATGATCTAGGGAAATTCTAGGTAACTCTTTGGTAAATACATCACCATATTCACTCAAGATGGGAATTCCCACAAGGATGGTACTATCCTTTGACTCAACCATTTGGACGAGGTATGCTTCTTCATAGGGAATCAACACCCACACCATTGAATTATTTTTCAAAGGAGATTCATGATATTCCTTGAATTTGTAAAGGATCATGAGATGGATTGTAATATTAAAATATATTTCATTTTCTCGACATTTGATAGTGCTCTATATAATGAGATCCAATCCATTCCCATTATAGCGTCGAATTCCACTAAGGGAAGTACTATAAGATTTGTTGGAAGAATATTACCATATATTCCAACAGGAGAAGAGTCAAACACTTAGGTTTCAATGATTGTACCACTTTGTGTTTTAAAGATATCTATACTTTAAGGTTTTGGGGCTTTGATTTTATATTTCTATAAAACATGAAAGATATAAAGGAATGCATAGAACCCGAATCAAATAATAATTTTTCCATTTTTCAGTGAATAGGAAGTGTACCTTGTATGACTTCATTAGCTTGCTCCAAATCTACAGTAGTTATGGCATAAACATTCCCTTGTTCCACTGGATTTGGTCAATGCTAGCACTGATTACCCTCAAAAACTCGAGCTTTAGTGCACTGACTTGCATAGTTCCTTTTCTCCCTACAGTTGTTGCATTGAACCATGGGTGGTTCTCTCCTTTCTTCCACCACATTATACTTCCATTTTATGTATTTTCAACACTCTTGACCATGGTGACCTTATTTACCAGACTTGAAGCACTTCCCCACCCTTTGAGCCAGTTCCCATGGTGTAACTTCTCACATTTTTGGCATGTGAGTCATTGTTTTTTCTTCCCACTTTTGTCATTAAGTACACATGTTTAAAACTCCATCATTCCTTTCTTATCACCATAACCATTGGACCATTCTTAAAACTCCATCTCCACTTTCAGAGCACATCGATAAACTTCATCATAACTACCACAATCTCGAATTGCAAGATCCTTTCAAAGTTGTGGGTTCAATCCACTAAATAATCTATCAATTTTTCTATCATCCTTGATAACAAAACCCGAATCAAACCTTACAAGCCTTGTGAAATTTGGTTTATAGGTTGTGACAGATTCCCTCTATTTTTTCTTGATCTATATGAATTCTATCTCCATCTTCATAAAAAGAGTTCTTGGGAAATACTTATTAAGAAACATGATCTTAAAGTCCTCCCACTCCATCTCCTCAATTTCCTCCATTGGCATGGTGTTTTTAATCAAAGCCCACCATTAATCAGCCTCTCAATCTAGAAGATAAATGGCTAGATCCACCTTTTATATAATAGAATAGTGAAGCATAGAAAATATCTACTCTATGGAGTTGACCCACTACTCCACAACTAGTGGATCAGAAGATCCACTAAATATCAGTGGTTGTTGACGCATAAAACATTTGATGGCCAGTTTCTCTCTCTTTGTTGAAGGAGAACATTTTCTGTTATTATGGTTATTTTTCATAACCTGAGATTGTTGGGTAATAATCTCCATGATTTTTTTAACTCCACTTCCCAAATCATTGGGTATATTGTTTGGGAAATCGTTGCATTGGCCCTCGCACGAGTTGTGGGCCTGGTTTCTCCTGGTTCCCACAATTCTCTAAAATAAAAAAGGTTAGAACAAAACATAAGAAAACAAGTCATGAATAAATAACATTTTAATTTTTACAACATTCACTAAAAACATAACTTATGGTATCCCTATGTAGGTGTTATTGTGTGCATATTGTTTCTTAGTATCATGATGGAGGTTTTATTTTGGTTTCACTAATCCTAAATCCCATATTAATTGAACCTTTCCTCTGATTCCTACTATAGCAACCCACCCTTTTATAACAATAATATTAAATCATTTTAAAGTTGAACAACACAATTGTATTACACATAGAGGATCCTAATTTTTAGTGTCTTGGGAAAACTAGGACAATACATAACAATTACAACATCAAGAATAAATATTTATTTAATTCATTCTTCTCTAGCTTCTTATTGGAACTTGAACTCTCCATAGTACATGTAGTCTCTTGAGGATATACATAAAAAGGGTGATCTAAAATACCGTTAATTGGATATATAATAACAATATAACAATGGGTGAGCATAACCATAACATAGGCAAAGGATCATGAACCTGAGAGGAAGCATTAATTAGAGACTTGAAATGTGGCAATGCATAAACATGAAACATCATTTCTTAGTGGTTAAATATAACACATACTTTTGAACAATTATTGTGTATTTTTCAAACATGATTTCAAATTAACTCATGAGATTATTCACTTTACCCAATTTATTTGACCTCTGCATAATTCCAGGCACACCTGCCACATTGAAACATTCATATTGCGCTATATAATTCCTTGCACACCCGCCACATCATAACATTATCATTTATCATTAATTCAAAAATGAACATAATTGAAACATAGAAAGGAATGGGTTTCATCTCATAATAAAATATTCCTAAACATTGGGTTCCCAAAATTAATTGGGAATAACATACTTGATATGATAACCATCAACCTTGAGTGGGAAGTAAAATGTGTGTTTTTTGAAAGAAGAGTTCTTTTGGTAAACGTTTTTTGACATAAAATTAAATATAAAACATTTATATCCCATAAAAATTAAAATAATTATGAAATAATAATATTTATGGAGTTACCATATCAAAAATGGAGTGAAAGCTGGAGAACCTGAACAAAGAAAGATGGGTTCGAGATTTTCCCCATACATTGTATCTGAATTGTTTCTTCACTTTAATGTCCTGTATAACCACATTAGGTCAATTAATGGAAATTTATAAAAGATTTTTTACATTAATATGGTTCATTATGGTTTCATTAATTTATTTTATGGTCTTCTTTATGAATTATAGATTTCAAAATTCATTGTTTGGGAATGATCGTTTTTATGGTTTTCTTGAGTGATTCACATGTATTCATAAATGGACGTTTGTGTAAAAGATGGGTGAACATACAGAAATTTTATTTCATGTTATTAATGATATTACATAATTTTAAATTGTCTTATAATGAATTATACTACATACCATGTGGACGTTTCATTAGATAATAATTAAATGACGATTGTTTTGGTTAATTTGGGCGGGTTTTCAACCACAGAGAACTTGTATTGTTTGATCATTTAGTAATATGAACCTAAGTTAGTTCTAGAACATGAAATAGGATATAATACATATAATATAATCTGGTCAAACCATAAAAATGGTTTCATTAAAATATCTTAAAGCTTTAAAATAAATTGAAAACATGTTGTTCTTGAAGGTGATAAATTAACACCTCATGAAGAACGTTCTCTTTTATAAAATAAAAAAAGAGGAGAATGGGGTTGGATGATATAATATCCCATAAGTATCATACAAATCCAGTATATATAAAATAATGGAGTTAACATTCCATGTGGATGAAGAATGGTGGGTAGATATTAAGAAATGAACTTGAAATTGAAAGGAATTTAAAGGGAAAAGAGAGAGGGGAATTGTCTCTTGAATCTTCATCTTGAGATTCTCCTTAAGGAAGCTAGGATTGGTCTTTTTATGAGATTAGAAGCTCTTGTAAGTGGGGTAGGGGATGTGAAAGATGTGTGGTAAGAGTTTAGATAAGTCTTGAATATTGGAAGGGGTGAGGAAATGAGGGTGTGAAGGGTGGTATTTATAGTGGAGGGGAGAGGGGATTTATCAATATAATTTTCATTAATTTAATAATTCCCAAAAGATAATGAATAGTGTGCCTTAAATGACCACTAATAGTAAATTTATCATGTGAATATGAATAAATTGGGCTTACATCAGTAAAAAATCATGCATGACTCTATAATTATCTTATTTAGCTTATTTTGTAAATTATGATTTTTCACTATTAATAAAAAATTAATGTATTTCAGAAAAATCAAAAAAAATTTCCAAAACTATTTTTTGACATTTAGAATCTAAAATTAAAACCCATTTTTAAAAAATAATTTTCTAAATATTATTAATTAATTTTTTAATTAAAATTATAATTTACTAGAAAAATACTGTTTTTAAAATTAAAACTGATTTCATATTGAATTTAAAATTTTCGTAAGGTATTATAAAATTATCTTAAAACCATAAGGCATAGATTTTTTTTTTGTTTATGAGCACATTTTATGAATATAAATTTTCTTTGAAATTAATTTATTATTTTCAATTAATTATTTATGACTCATATAAATACCAATACTTTTAATATCGTAAAATTGCTACTTATAAGATGCCTAAATTTTATTTAATTATTCATGGGTAAGGTTACTCTTATTTTGGACGATTTAAAATTTATAAGGGTAATATTAATATTTATATGGGTAGGTTACTCTTCATATGGGTAAGTTATTATTCACCAGAAATTAATTTTTTCCTATCAGACTCCAAACATCTTACTGATCACAATCATGTATGTTATATTTTCGAAATTCAAAACATAAAAGTGGAAAAATTATGTTTAGTGATCACATAGAATTTAGTATCATAACATAACATTGTGCTTCCTAATGGGATTATACTATAAGGAACAATTATAAAAATGGAATTCCATTGATAAAACATTGGGTCGTTACGCTGAGCTTGAGGAATAATGTGCCACACACATCATTTTTAAAGGACCATTCCTACTATATGTTTGGAAGGGGAACATATATGAATCTAGGTTTGGGAGTAGGATTCATAGCTCTATTACAGTCTAGGAGCTAGAATTTTAAAATCATTTGGGTCAGTGTGCTGATACTGGTAGATTCATCTATGCATCAATTGTACCTAGGATATAGAGTGGTCTAGATCTACGTAGTGAGGTAGTTTTGCTGGTCTATATTTCATGAAGGATATATTATTCATGGCCTACACGTGATGAGAATATCATTAGTCTTTTTATGGTGAAATGTATGATCTTAGTATCCTCAATGCCTTTTCTTCTTCTTTCTTATAAATGTTAATCTCATTATCTCATATATGCACCATTTATGAAGATCCTCGTGCTTGTGATTCATTTCTAGGATTGTCAGATGATACTTTTCACTCAATAGAGATTACAATAGATGATGTAAGTTAGCTTTGGGAGTTCCCCTTGATATTGGTGGGTTCCACTTCATATGATATCTTTTTCTTCATAAGATAAAAGGGTTTGATGTGATAAGTGAGATGTACTGGCTGGTTACTTATCAAAACTACATGGATTTCAATCCCTGAATGGTGAATTTCACATCATCAAAGGGTAGATTTTTTTATTTAGTAGGGTGAATGGTATGTACACGGGAGCCGAGCTAGTCCTAAACATCATGGGATGGGAGTAATTACAACCTATATTTCTTGTTTATATGTAGATGATCATGGATTTTGTCAAGAAAAATTCCCTCCATTGGTTGATAATTTCTGGGAAGTTTTCCCAAATTACATTTATATTTTCCCTCCTAATAGATATGTGGAGTTCTACATCAATCTTGTTTTAATAACTACAATGATATACCTTCCTCCTTATTGAATGGCTACTATGGAATTTCTGGATCTCAATAGGTAGCTAGAGTATTCTGAGGTGAAGGGGTTTGTATAACCCATTAAAACATTGTGGGGTTTTGCAGTCCTTCTTGTGAATAAGGAAGATGGTACCCTTATAATATGTGTGGATTATAAAAAATTAGGCCAATTGATGGTTAAGAATCAGTATCTCTTACCATGTATAGATGACCATTTCTATTAGATCTGTGTAGATTAGATGTTCTCAAAAATTGAATTGAGATTTAGATATCATCATGTCTATTTTTGACCTATATGCATACCTTGTACAAATTTTTGTAGTAGGTATGGTTTATATGAGTATCTAGTATGTCTGTTTGGTATCATGAATGTACCAGCTATTTTTATAGTGCTAATGAAAAAAAAATTCATCATTATTTGGATTTTTTATGGTGTTATTCATGGACGATACCTTGGTATATTCCTCTAATCGAAAAGATTGTGTTAAGGATACAGTAAGGGAGCTTCAGTCATATTATAAGAATACATAGTTCTAAATCTTGATGAATAAGATTCAATTACCAGGTCATATTTTCTTAGATACAAGAGTATCAGTAGACCAAAAGAAGGTGAGAGTAGTAGTTTCCTAGGAGTAGCCCAAGAATGTCTATGACATATAGAGATTCATGGGGATAGGTAGATATTACAGGAATTAAAAACTATATATATCACACTTATAAGATCCATTGATGGAATTTAAAATGAAGGGTGTGATGATTGTATGGATATATATCAGAGAGGCAACCTTTTATGAGCTGAAAGTGATACTGACTTTAGTGCGGATCCTGATTCCTCTAGAGTCGAGATGGATGTACTCAGTGTATTTTGGTGTATCAGGTATTCAGATAGGATTAGTTCTGATGTAGGGAGATATAATTGTGGTATACAGGTCTTAGTAGTTGAGGATAAACAGGTGGAATTACATAACTCACAATCAAGATGTAGCTGCAAGTGATCATGCCTTGTGTTGTTAGAGACACTACTTTCTATGAGATCATTTTGTATCTTGCATGGATTACAAGATACAAAAGTATATATTTATGTATAATTAATTGAATATGAGTTAGTTAATGAGGGTTGAGTACCTATAGTATTTTTACATTGAGCTTGCCTATGACACCAGAAAAGGAAGTGCAGTAGCCGACACACTGAAAATTAGGAATCCGATATGGGTATCTCAGGAGGCCAATAGTGAGTGGAAACTTAAGGATGTTTTTTTAGATATTCATGTGGAGATGATGGAAAAATTTTTCTAGACATTTATTTCATCCTTATCTATGAATTCTAATATTATATATAGAGTTACGGAAAGCATCTTTTAGATTTTCAGGCCCTATTACTACATAAGAGTGTGGCAGGTGAGGACCCACCTCCTATTTGTACTTTTGAAAAGGTAAAAATAGTCCATATACATGGTAGATTTTATGTTTAATTGAATATATTTGAGGAGATGATGTGGGAGTTTCATGCCTCATTTTAGGAAGTGCATCCCATTGTTACCAAGAAATATCATGACTTATGATGTCATTACTGGTGGTGAGGTATGAAGCATGATGTAGTTGGATTTATAATTAGGTATTCCACCTATTAGTAGGTGAGGGTGGAACATCAGTGACCAATAGGTATTTTATAGTAGTTACCCATTCCTAAGTAGAAATTGGAAGTTGTTGTGATGGATTGTTTGACCGGTTTTCTAAGGCCACTTCAAGGTCATGAAGGTATATGGGTTGTTGCAGATAGGATCATAAATGATTGTTATTTCCAACTGGACAGGGAGAACTTATTTGTATTTGAGATTAAGATGATATGTATCCATGAGATAATTATACATTCGGAGGTCCCTATGACCGAAGTATCAAATAGGGATGCCCCATTTGAATCTCTTTTTTTTATTTAACTATGGCTATTGGGTACACATGTTCTTTTAACGAGCACATAAAACCCTAATAATGATGGAAAGTTAGAATGTATGATTCAGGTATTTTGGTACATGTTGGGAGCATGCTTCCTACATTTTTGGGGCTCTTAGGAGGGGAATATTCCCTTACTCAAGTTCACCTAAAATAATATCTATCGTGTGACTATTTAAATGACACCATATGATTCTTTTTATGATATCTCATGTCGATCTCCAATCTTTTGATTAGAGGTATGTGAGAAATCTTTAACATGAGAAAATATCATGTAGGTGACTTCTAGATAGGTATATTTGATCAAATTTAGATGGATACTATACATTCTAAACACAAATCTTATATTAATAATCATAGATGACCTCTTGAGTTTAATGTTGGGGATTAGGACTTTTGTATATATCTCACTGAGACTGGGACACATACGGACTGGGAGATATGATATTCTTTCACCATGATATGTTGGGACATTTTAGATTCTATAGAGATTCTAGACGGTAGCCTATATGTTGTTGTTAACTCAAAAGAATCAATCCTAGAATGAAGTCTTCTACATATCTTAGCTTCACCATTATCACTCAGACCCGTCTCATAGTATGTATCTGGATGAGATGGAGTTTTAGGTTGATATATCCATTGAGTGGAATCTTATTCATATAATTAAAAGTAGTACTAAGGTTATTTAAGGTGGTTGAGTTACTATAGTTCCAGAGTTATGGAAACATTACCATTTTCAATATGATACTTGGGAGAAGGAGGCCAATGTTAATGCTAAGTGGCCGATGTTATTGTAAATCGATTCATGACCACCCTTGGTAGTGCAATTTAGTGAATAATTTATTAATAGTGGTATGATTGTATGATCCCATGTTTTTGTTGAGGTATATATCTTATATTAATAGTTAAACTATTTCATAATTATCTTTTTCTCTTAGACCCTAAGTCAGGACTGGGCCAACAGAATAGTTTTTTGAAAGAAATAGGTGGGTGGGCTATAGGATGGCTACATGATAGTTACAAGCCATGTAGTTTGATAACATGAGGGGTATTCAATACATGATAAGTAATGTCATGGGAAGGATTGTTCTCTTCATGTAGGGTTTTTTACCTAGGAGGAAGACCTTGAGATATACAACTTGAAATTCATTTACATGCCGTGTAAATTTAGAATTATTGTTTTTAAAATGAGAGGCAATGGACTGTATTTTTTAGATAGTAACCTTACCTCTCCCTTTTCTCATGCCCAAAAAGCCCCTTTGAAACAAAAACCATGTACTAGATCTTATTTTGTGATATGTCCTCTATTTCAACTACCTTCAGTATCATTGAATACACAATGGTATGTTATTTTTTCCTCTTAAACCTTTCTTAATTTGACTTAGTATCGGGTAAACTATTTTAGTGTGCGCTAAGATTCCCAATTTTTAAGGTTTTTTTTCTTTTCATAATTTTTTTATCTAGATGTAATCATAAGATTATATTGTCTGAAATCTCTACTATGGACCTATGGTAGGTGGTCTATACCTTTCCCTCAGGGTTTGGTGTTTTACAAGAATAGTTGTTATTGTTCCGTAAAAATGAAATTCATGTATTACCCATGAATTAATTTAATGATTTACTGGAATGATTTAAAAAATATTAGGTTTCCCCATGAGTTCCTATTTATAGTTTTAGTTCATTTATCATCAATCTAGACCACCCATGGGGTGCACCCTTTCATTCTCCCAATATAGTTCCAACCATATTGGGTGTTTGGGTCCTCACCTTGTTAGAAGGAGACTTTATATGCTGAAAAAGAGTTGAATAAATATTTATAATAATGTTATGACTTATTTATATGTAATTACATTATTTTAATCTTTTTATAATGATTTAATGGATTATATAGAAATTGGGTAAATGAGTTAGAAGAACACATGGAATGTGACTGTCCATGAGATGACAAATGAATGAAATGATTTGACTATGGTATTGAATTCCTTTATTGTTATACCTTGGTTACTGATTAATTTATATTACATGGAAATTTATACTACTGATCTTATTTGTGGTAGTGGATTCCTCTGAAGTATTGGGATCCTCATTCCAGAGGATGCATTGGGCCTTACTACCCCCTTGGAATAGGCCTACATGGACTCACCTTGGACATGTACTGTTTACAAGATCCTTGGACTCCACCAATTTCATTACTATAGTTCCATCATGATGATATTGTGACGTGATGAGGATTACTTAGTCATATGTACTATGGATATGACGCTTTTGGGTTGAACACTTTTGATTTCACATTAATGCCATTGTGGGTGACATGATTATACAATAAGTCCACGTTGAATTTTATATTGGATTATAAAACATGGCTATAGTGGTCGTTTTACATGTGGTTTTATGGTGTGGATGTGGTGAAACTTTTTTCATGCTTACAGATAATCCTAGTCTGGGTATTATCTTTTAGCGGTTTCATTGACATTATTACACATGATCTTTATATTTTTGCTGCTTCCCTTGATATGGGGTCCTAGCTGTTGTCTATAGGGATCCCTATTTGGATAGGCAATTTCACTTGACATGCTTCACTTTAACTAGAATTGTTATACCTATGTAAAACATTTCACACTATTTTAGCATTAATTTAACAACATAGATTTGTAAGAAACACAATTGGTTGTGACCTATTGAGTGTTAACTCATACCTTGTTTGGACCAATATTGGGTACTTGGATAGAATATATTGACAATATTTGGGACTGAGGGAAGCTCCCATAGTACAAAACAAGATTTTTACAATTATTAGGAGAAGGGGAGGACATGAATGATATGATTCTTGTGTTGCTAGCATGGATATATGTTATAGTCCATTTTGCTTTTTGATACATGTATTGTAATGGATGCTTGTATTCCTAATTTTCAATTTTTTAGAGACATGACATAAAAAACCATTTTTAAATGAAATTACATTTATAATTGTTTATATATTTCTTTCTTGGATGTTTATATTATGTCTAATTGATTTAGTGATTTCTCTATTTCATAATATGTTTTCTACCACAGTGCTACACCCTGACATGATGGTATAGTCTCCCCATGGACACACCCTTGGACCTTAATGCTATTCAATATCCTTTTTTAATTCAAGGAGATACAGCTGAGAACATGTGGCCCATTTTCTTGGGGGAAATTTAGTGGAATATGGGATGGGGCATTACACCTGTTTTGTATAAAACCTTATGAAACTTTTTTGACATGAATATTTTGAATAAGTACTGGAGATAGTGTTAATATAAAAATGTAGATAATAATATAAATATATATTCTACTATAATATCATCCTTTTTTAGATTAATATAGGACTAACATCCCATTTTCAAAGTCATCAACTGAAAAAACTAAATAAAGTCACATATGATATTTTCCAAAATGTGAGTGATGTGAAAGTTTATTTTTTTATAAAATACTCAAATTTATCCAATGGTTTATCATGATATCAAATAGTAAAAGAGTATTTGGATATTTTATATTGTGTTTCTTGGTATGTCTAATGTTATAAAAAGTATTTGGGTGAATTAAGAATTCCATTACAATTATTGTTTCATGTTATTCCTTAGGTAGATAAATGAGGTTTCAATTTTATTTCCATCTATACATCTTTTTAGAATTTATTTCACCTTGATGGAATAAATATTCGATCCAATAACCAATAATTTTATTAAGGAAATTATATAAAACATCCTAATAAATTTTAAATGTCGTACTTTATGACATTGCTCCAATAAATATATAACACCTTATGGATAACTTATCTTATCTATAGTCTTCATTCAATTATATAACATTATTTACAATATTTTATAATGTTTAATAAATAAAATAATAATTAACCCAAACATATCTCTTTGGAGCATCTATTAAGGTGTGTATTATTAGGAAAACTTATTGTTCCCTTGGTGATGATTGAGTTAACAAATAATCCTCCCAATTTAGATTTATTAGCCCTAGGTTCATTTATTCAATAACCATATCCACTATCAAAAATCCCAAAATTGATGTAATTTCATGGAATAAACAAAAAAATCACTAGTAGAAAAACATATTTTAACATCGGTTTTTTTAATTTTTGACGTCGGTTTTAAACCGACGTCTATAAAGGTGACGTAAAAAATATGGTTTTCGGTGTCAGTTTCTCAAAAACTGTCGCCGAAATCAATTTTGGTAAGTGTTTCGGCGTCAGTTTTACATAAAACAGACACAGAAACTAATTTTTGACAAAATATTCGGTGTCGGATTTTTCTAAAACCGACGCCGAAAGCCGGGTGGACCAGGCCTTCGACATCCGTTATATCTAAAACTGACGCCGAAGCCCCGGTCGAACCCACTTTCGCTGTCGGTTTTACATAAAACAGACACTGAAGTTAATTTTTTTTAGTATTTCGGCGTCCGTTATTTAAATAACCGATTCCATAAATAGTTTTTTTTTCGGCGTCGGTTATTTAAATAACAACGACATAAATGATTTTTTAGTTTGGCGTCAGTTATTTAAATAACCGATGCCATAAATAAAATTTCTTTTTAAAAAAATATTTCCAATTACACTTCCCAAAAAATTCAGAATCCCTGTAAAAATAACAAAATATAAACAACAATTAAACAGTATTTATCATCAAATGCCTCTTATAACTTCAATGCATATATCTAGTTAATAAAAAAAGTTATCTAAAGTAAAATTAAAATACATGTACCTGCAATCAATGACTTTAATAAATTTTGTGACATTTGCAAGTCCCACGACTCCAACATTTATGGCATGCTCATTGTTGGTTATTATTGAAGCATTCATTTGATTTTTAGGAGGTTCAAACACCTTATATATTAAAAGAGTTATGTTTTTGTACCCATATGTATTATTATTTATAAATATTAGAATATACATACCTCAAATCTTAATTAGACTTAACAAATAGTTCGCAAAATTAGATTGAATATGGGTCATATCAGATTCGGAATAAGGCTGTGAATCATTGAATGTCTACAATAATATTGAATGATATGAAATTAAAACATAGAATAATATGGGAAAAATATATAAAAAAATAATACAACAAACCTTATGAAAATCAGTAGTTTTCCCAGTTGTGATTATCTCGTACATGAATCATAGAATATAATAACCACATTCAACATGTCCATTTTGACTATGACACTGCAGTTATAAAATATTTAATTAAAAAAAACAATATATAACAAAAATATAAAAACTAATTACCTGTACTTCCACATATTTGATTTCTGTTGGTTTCTTTTCTGACATGTATTCCTTGTTAAAATGTTTCCATGATCTGCATTTTTTTATATATGAACTAATAATACTTGTGTAAACAATGAAAATTAAACATAATGAGCTTATAAAAAATAAAAAAAATTACCTATTTCATAAGGTGAGAAATGGTTTACGCACTCCTCCTAATAATGAGAAAAACCAATATAAGGTGTATTCACTTTGGAAAAATACGCCTAACATCCAATGTCCCCTACAATAAAAAAAGTTTACAATTAATGACAATATAATGATAATTAGTTCATAAAAATGTTGATGTTCTTACTTATCAAGAAATGGAAAAAACCAGCACTGAATCTCTTTCTGTTTTAATCTCTCAGATATATATTTAACCCTTTCTTGATTCTTCACATGTTTGGCTTCCAAGGAAATATACTATGGATCTATAAAGATGTAAATGCATGTTGTTTCCTTTAATAAAAGAAGCTTGTGTAGATTCCTAATTTAAAAATAAAATATAGTTAGTCAATGACATAAAAATATCTTATTAAAGAAATAGAAATTCAAACATCAATTTAATTTCATGATAAACAACTGCACCACACTCTATGTGATCTCTTCAAAATTAACTAAATTCATGATATCTTCTTTCATTAATTTCAATCCATAATTTCTTCCACATATATCAGGCGTCATCCGAAACTCATAGATAAAATTCAAGGAAGAAGAGGACTCAGATAATCTTTTTAACCCATAAGAAATATCAGAAGTATCTACAAACAACTGTTCCTGAACATTTTGTTGCATTTGTGCAGTTTCTTTTGATTTCAGATATTCCTATATAAGTTAAATGTTATAAAACATTATACGTAAATTTGAATCATTTGTAATTAATATTAAAAAAATGCATTCCTCAAGTGAAATATAACGAAGAAGGGCAGTTCTCCAATGTAAAAAATGGCCCGTACATTCCCTAACACTGGTGATCTCCACAGTAGGAAATGGTAGTAGAGCAGTAGGATCTATAATAACAAATACAGATACTGTAACCTGACCCATCTGGATAGGCTGATGATGTACCGAGTCCCCCAAAAAATTCACCTATCCTAAAGCAACAATATGTACATGAGGATATCCCGCAAATAACTCACAATATAAGGCTTGATCCAAGGGAGGTGGTGGATGATCAAAGTAAGCAGGTGGGGAAGGGTAAGCAGATGGGGCAGGGTAGTCCGTGTGAGGAAGCTGAGAAGGCAGAAAAATGAAAAACTAATATTACTATTTAAAATTTATAAAATAGAAAAATTAATTAAAATAAAATAATATACCTCGAATGGTTGCGCGGATGGGTCAGGGTAAGCAGATGGGGCAGGGTAGTCTGGGTGAGTAGGCTGATAATGCTGAAAAATGAAAAACTTATATTAGTGTTTATAATTTATAAAATAGAAAACTTGATGACAAATAAATAATATACCTCAGAAGGCTGCGTATATGGGTCAGGGTAAGCAGATGAGGCATGGTAGTCCGGGTGAGCAGAAAGGGAAGGATGAAAAATGAAAAAATTATATTAGTGATTATAATTTATAAAATAGAAAAATTGATGACAAATAAATAATATACATGGGAAGGCTGCGGATGATGTGATTGTCTTTCCAAGTGTTATAATAATTCCTTCTGCATTGCTGATTGAATTTGATCACCCATAGACTGTTTTATATCTTTCAACTCTTCTTATAAGGATTCTATTTCTGGGTCTTTTGGTTGATTACTCTTACCAAAAACCTTCTGAATACTAACACCTGCCTGATATCCTCTAAATGGCATGGGTGTTCTGCCTTTCCCAAAGCAGTGGCTAGGATGTCCATCCTACCCTTAGGGATAAAAGGGCCATGTGTCCCTTGCTCCTGATTTTCATACTAAAATGAAAAATAAAAAGGTTATATTAGTGTTTATAAATTATAAAATTGAAAAATTGTTATCAAATAAATAATATTTACTTACAATTTTATCAACCACTTTATGAGATTCCTCTATAAGATATTTTTCATTTTTTCTTCTTCTTCCTCGTTTCCATTTCTCATGGCGACTGGGAGGAGATGGAGGACCAAACTGGACATCCTCTGAACCACTACTTGATCGACCTCTTAATGCTTCAAATTTTTCTTCAATCATTTTCGGCTCCAAATACGAATACCCTCCATGTGATAAAGTATGAGGGTATACGTTTTTCAACTGGATCTCATGATGAGATCTCCTGGAGGCCTATTATATAAAAATAAAATAATATGTAATAAAAAAATATAGAATAAATTTTAAAATATAAAACAATTACCATACCTGAAATTTCTCTTCCTGACGACTGTCAAAAATTTCTTCCATGTTTCTTCATCTATATATGGATACTTAAGACACGGGATTTCAAACCTTCTCTTTCCAAAAACATAATTTTTTGTCAGTTTGTTTTTAAAATCTCTCCATCGAACTGCCGCTAAAGAGAGATTTCATTTCTTAATTTCTTTGGTTTCCTCAAAATTGAATGTCATCTGTAATTGAATAAATTAAATATGTCATTTAACATATATAATATTCAAAAACGAGATAATATAAATAAAGTAAGATATTTTACCATCACGACCTCCCAAAGATGTTGATTTAACATTCTGTCCACTGACTTCCAATCAGGATATAAAATACTAATCCTAAAACGGCTCTACATCGCTATATAACTGACAAACTGAACTGCATTTGGGCCAACTGCATTATTATTATCATCAAAACGGACGTGTACTTTGTTATCATCATGAGAATGTGATAGTTTTGGTAAAAATGTAATACCACGTTTTCCAACTTGAGAACATGATTTTTGAGTAGTAACTGAAGAAGTGTCCTCCGCCGAGGACGCATCAGAATTCCTGCAAAATTTTTTTTTGTAAATTAATAGTTTTATTTCATTAAATAAGTATATTACTAAATATTTAATAATATGTAAAAATAGATATACCTCGGTAACAGCTCCTCTCTATCTGTATCTAACATTGCTACTAGAAATTGTAATGAAATTTTGTGTATCTACATATCATTAGAAAACTGAATAATTAGATACAAGGAAGACAAAAGTAAATATGTAAAAATAGAGGCATGCATTTGTAAGTTTTAAAAATAGACAGAAAATATAAATATTTTACAGAAAAATTAGGAGACTAATTTAGTGTTTTGCCACATGCCTTCATCATGATCAGTACGTACTGCATGCACTATGTCTGTCTTATATTCATTGTAATCATCTGGAAATTGCGTAATAGATGAATAAGGCTCATGTAAATCACTAGCATCATCAGAATCATCCTCATCACCCAAATGGTATCTTTTCCCTTGAAAAACAACTGACCACTGATCATTCGACAGATCAATGAAATAAAATACTTGTTTTTCATGTGTTTCCATGATAAATAGTTCCTCATTGTGATTAAATCTTTTCAAATCAACCAGTTTCAACCCATATTCATCATGTTTCACGCCACTTTTACTATGAACCCAATTAAACTTAACAACAGTGACTCAAAATTTAATATAATCAATTTCCCATATTTTTTCAATAACTCTAAAATATGACGTTGAGGCAGAAATTAGGTTTTTATCTTTGGTACTCGAAAAATGCACTGATTCAGTGAATACCATCACACCACTATTCTGAATGGTACTCTTGTCATCCAGGTTTTTTGTGTAAAATGTGTATCCATTGATATCAAAACCAGACCAAGTGATCATAGTAAGAGATGGTCCCCTTGCTAACCACTACAATGTTTCTATTACATATATATCTGGGGTGACTTTCTCTTTAAACCATGAAAAAAATGTCTTCTTAAACTCAATCATCAACCACTTTTCATTTGTTTTCTGATATGGTAACTTTAATTTAGCAATATGTGAGGATATATATGGTTGAACCTCATATGTGTTGTTCAAAATGTATAAATGTGCTTGCATCACTTCATCACGTGGAATGAACTTTACCTTTAAGCATCGAACCCCTGTACCTTCTCTATCAACTATCATATGTCGAGATACAGGGATACCAATATGCTCCTCCTCATTCAAATAATCAGTACAAAACTCAATCACCTCTTCTGATACATATTTTTGAACAATAGAGGCCTCTGGTCGATAAGGATTTTTAACATATCCTTTCAAAATATTCATATATCTTTCAAAAGGATACATCCATCTTAAATAAACAGGCCCACATATTCTTATCTCACGCACCAAATGAATCAATAGATGAACCATTATATCAAAAAATGTGGATGGGAAATACATTTATAGTTGACAAAGAATAAGTATTGGTTCATTCTCCAACACATGTAACAAATTTGGATCAATGAATTTGCTACAAATGGATTTAAATAAATTACATAACCTGATGATTATCTTTCTGATAGCTTTCGGTAATATACCACACACTGCTACTGGTAGAATTTGTTGCATCAACACATGGAAATCATGAGATTTCATTCCTATTAGTTTACAATCCTTCAATGAAAAAAAATTATTATCTTTTTATGAAAAACCATTGGATACTTTAATACCATGAAGACACTCACAAAAATTCATCTTTTATATCTTTCTTAATGTGTGACAAGCCAGAGGTAAATAATTTCTTTTTTCCTTTCACAGCGGGAGCTAACTCCAAATGTATTCTCATTAATATCAAGTCCAATATAGCATGTAATACATCTTTTGTATTTCCTTTTATGTACAACAACGTTCCAATAAAAATATCACATATGTTTTTCTCAACATGCATAACATCAATGTTATATTTTATCTCTAAAAATCTTTAATAAGGAAGTTCTAAAAAAATATAATGATTGTTCCAGATATGTTTTTGTAAACAAGAACATTTTCTCTTTCCAATTGTTGAATCAATATCTTTCACTCTGTCATAATATTCTTCAGCTGATAATGGTCGAGGGGGAGGTTGTATTCTTGTAAACTATTAAATTCTTTTTTCAATATACGATAAGGATGATGAATTTGAAAAAATATTCGATGTCCCATGTACACTGTCTTTCTTCCATTCTGCAATTGATAATATGAAGATTTTTCTTCTCAAATTGGACATGCTTTATGTCCCTTAACACTATATCCAGATAAGTTTCCATATGCATGAAAGTCATTTATTTTGAACATTATCATAGCAAGCAAAAGAAAATACTCTTTCTTGTATGCATTGAAAACTTTAACACCTTCCTCTCAAAGCAGTTTCAAATCATCAATCAATGGTGTAAGATACACATCAATATTATTTCCCGGTTCTTTTGGTCTAGAAATCATCAATCTCATCATAACATATTTTTCTTCATACATAGATGTGGGGACAATTGGTAAAGTACCAGCAAAACCTGCCATGAACTATGTTGGCTACTGAGGCTCTGATATGGATTCATTCCATCAGTACAAAATCCCATTATGAGATTTCTAACTTCACTTCCAAAATCATGATTTTTTTTATCAAAACTCTTCCACTGTGGTGAATCGGTAGGGTGATGTAAGTTACCATCAGAGATGCGCTCATCTGGATGCCATATTAACCTTTTTTAATCAATCGAATTTCCAAATAGACGCTTTAAACGAGGAATTATTGGAAGGTACCAAATTTATTTACCTAGAGTATTGATTATGGTACCTAAAAAAAATAAGAATTGAAATATCAGAATTGTATGCAAAAAATATTGGATGATATCATTGGAAAGGAAAAAATTGATTTTTCATAACGTTACATGACATCACCTGAGAATGAATCTGAGTTGAATTTATCATCCATCTTATAACACGATGTCCCACATGTAGTACAACTTGATAAATGTTCATTTTCTTTCCTATACAGTACACAATCATTGTGGCAAGGATGTGTATTTTTATACCCCAATCCCATTGGGCATAATATTTTCTTCACCTCATAATTGGAATCTGGAAGCCCATTTCCTTCTGGAAGTAGCTCTTTTAAAAGCTCAAGAAAACTCGAGAAACTTTTATCACTCCACCCATTTTATACTTTTAAGTTTGCTAATCTCAAAACTGATGATAACACTCTATATTTACTGTAACCTGGGAATAATGGTTTATCAGAATCTCCACACAATCGTTCAACAGTTGGTGTTTATTTGATGTTTTCAACAACTAAATCATGAATTAATTATTCAATACGATCCTCTGACTCATTATGAATATCTTCATCAACATTGGATGTTGAATTTTCAGTTCTTTCACCATGCAAGATCCAACGTGTATAATTAAGGCTAAAACCATAACAAATGAGATAATCCTTGATTTCTTTGGAGTTTAACTTTATCATATTTACACACTTCACACATGGAAAGAAAATCAAATCAATATTTTGAAGATTTCATTTAGCAAATTCCAAAAAATTATCAACTCCTTTTTCATATTCACTTGTGTTTCTTCATAGATAAATCCAATTATGATCCATTAATACCTTATATCACAATATAAATGATGAATATATTATAACATATAAAAATTTAAATATCTATCAGCTAAATTGTAAACAAAAATTTATTTAAAAAAACTATTGATAATCAGATAAAAGACATCAAATATGAAACACGTTTACAAATAGAGTAAACAGTTTATTTTCAGATTATATACATGTGTGTTATAATGATATTATAATTTAATTATAATACCATTCTTTTAAAACTTATTAGTTCATTTTACATAGTTACAATATTTCGATGTTGCATGTGTCAAAAATATTTAAGAGTACATTAATTTAAAGGATGCAATAAGTGAAATGTGGGAGTACATGGAAATATGTATAAATTATTGACGATTTTGTGGTATGATCTATACCTATGTACTAAAAAATACATGTATCTAGATTAATATGATGATGAATATAGTAGCAGTTATAGATAGAGGATGAACCAATTATTGGGTTTAGTGATGCAGATGATGTTATTCGAGAGGATGGATGGACATTGTGGAAAAATGTGAATGAGAATTTGGGAGGTAGATCTGAAGGGAATACGGTAATTAAGTCAATTATGTAAATGAAGGTGGCAATGGTAATGAAGGAAGAAACATGAATGTTGAGTTAAAGGTTGGTAGGGGGAAGGTAGAATCCCAGTGGGAGGTGGGTATATAGTGGAGAGGCTTGGAAAGGGACTGGGAGGGAGAGGTAGATAGGTGGTGAGGTGGAGAGTATGGATATGTGGAGATGTGGGATTAGGGAGGAGGGTCGGGATGGGGCAATTTTCCTGGGAGAGAATGATCAACAAGGATACGAGCTATAGCCAATCGAGCTACTATAGAGGCAACCATGTAGCGGAGAGTCAATATTGTGGTTACACTATTATAGAGAATGCAAATCCTATAGAATATATAATAGATTCTACAAAATCCCTTAAAATAGATATTACAATAATTTAAAATTTACTCTTGTTATCATTTTCATATTTAATTATATGTTTAATTAAATATCAATTTTAATGTGCTAGATATGTAGTCAAAGGAATCAATGATTCTTTAATTTGAGTCCTTACAATGTCAACAATGTTGGAAGACAAACCACCTTTATCTAAAAAATACATTCATACAATGTGTAGAAAAAGATAAACCAACAAAGAATTAATAAATGTTGGTGTGAAATTCAAGGCACAGACATGGGTAGTTAATTATTAATAAATCTCAATTCTTTATTGAAAGTAAAAAATATAATTGGTTGTTTTAAAATGTAAAATATCAATCAAAATGGGTGTAATGTAATTTTATAACTTCAATCAAATTTAATTCAAAGTCACTGATGAAATAAAATATTCACATGTTAATCCCAGATAACACAGCATGACCAAAATGATAAATATAGATACAAAAAAACAAGACAAACTACAACCAAACCACACTAAGTTCATCAATAAATAACACAATAAAATTATTTTTTTGAAGAAGAATTAATTAAAATGGAAATGGAATTAAAAATATAGTACTTTATAATGTAACAAAACATCATTTTAAACTGAAATAATGATAATATAAACAAAATATTTGAAGTTCAAACCGAATGTAGGTGTTAAATTCAAACTGCGCTCAGTATAATAACTTCAAAAAAACACTATAAAATCTATACCAACAATGATAATACAAACAAAAAATAATGGTAAAATACAACTAAAATCGAACCAATAACGAAAATCGCGCAAAATATGGTTCTTGAAGAAGAAATAAACAATGGGAGATGAAACAAGAGATAAAAAGGAGGGACGCATACCCGAAATTGTGAAAACGGCACAAAAACTTCAACAATGGCTGTCCAAGATCGCAAATCAGGTTCGAAGGTCATTGGGAGTCCAAAGCGCCGTAGTGGAACTCGATTTCGACGATCGAACAAAATGAGGGTTTCAGTCCCAGAATAATTTTAAATGAATTTTTGCGTAGGTTTTAGAGAAAACCGACACCAAAAAGATATCTTATGGCATCGGTTTTCCCAAAAGCAGACGCAAATTTTTTATTTTTTATTTCTTTTCGGCGTCGGTTGTCCTTAAAACCGACACCGATATATTTTTTAAATTATTTTCGGCATCGGGTTTCTTCAAAACCGACGTGGAAAATATGTTTATTATTATTATCGGGGTCAGTTTTCTTCAAAACTGACACCAAAACATTTTTTAAAAGAATTTATGCGTCGGTTTCTTAAAAACGGACGCGAAATATCATCAGATAATTGTTTTTGGCGTCGGTTTTACAAAATTCGACGCCATAAATTTCCCGCACATACTATTCGCATCGGTTTTTAAAAAATCGACGTTATTATGATGACGTTAAAACCCGTATTTCCACTAGTGAATATTTAAAATCATCTGGATATTATCATAGACATAGACTTATTAATCCATAATTGTATATAAAAATAATAAATTATCAATATTTTTATCATCCTAACCTATATTGTTATCAAAAATATTCCAATGATACCATCTATAAGGACCCATCCTTAAAAAATACATAAAATTTATCATTCATTAAGAAATATAGTCACTTACTTTTTTAGGATGTTTGTGGCATATAGTTTTGATAATTAGGTTAGAAAACTTACTTAATAATCCCATATATTAAAAATTGGAACCTTTGACTTAGTATCCAATTTTACCATAATATAAATGTTTTCTAATAAAACATATTTTATTTTTAACACTAATCATCAAGAATTTTAACATGAATTCTTATATGTTCTAACTCATCCTTAACCCTATTATTGTTTTTTGAAAGGTGAAATGAGAAAAAAAGGCTCTTAATGGACATGAACAAAAGAAATCTTTTTTCTTATGAAGATATGGAAATACAAAAAATTAATACCTTTATCATAGTATTATTTTATTTATGTAAATATATAATATCCAAATTAAAAACTGAATATTGTTTCTCCTTGAAAACCATTAAAATCAATAATAAGAAAAAAAATCCTTTTTAGGAAACATAGATCATGTAAATATCATTTAACAATATTCATATCCCATGTTAAAATCATGTCAAAAATAACATGGGAATAGTTATATAAATAAGAGAAAGCTACCTGGTCAACTCCATTTTTCTTTTCATCGAGGATGAGAAACACTACCCATTACATTAGAGAGGTATAATAGGCTGACCCATTGTTTTTGTTTTATTAGGACCACTCATCATATAATCTATATTGCGATCACCCATAATATAATATGTGTCAAACTCACCTTTCATTTCCTTTATTAATCATGTATAATAAATATAAAACTTTAATCTTTTACATTTCGATTGGTAAACACAAGAAAACTTCTGTTGAACCCATGTTCAAAACATTTTTGGATATTGGAATAACCTTTCCTTTTAAAAACCCATTTCCTAAAATAAAATAACCAAAACAATGGGAAAGTGGGTTTTAAATTTATAAAATAATTAGATATTGTATATAAAGAAAAACATCAATGAATATATATCAAGTAAGTAAAAACAATAGAAGTCATATACATTGGAATAGAACATTCCTTTTTTCTTTTAGAAAATAAATTCAGAATATTTCAAATAAAATACGTAAAAAGATTCAATTTCAAAAAAATAATAAAGAAAAATGAGTAATAAAATGTTATTTATAATTCCTTTCTTCCCATATAAATATATCCATATTATAATTTTAAGAATATGGAAATGGAAGACAAATATTAAGAATATAAATCATTAAATACATCTATGTTGAGAGTTTAAGTTAAATGGTCCCTTACATCATGTTTGACTCATCACATATATTTTTTGTGATCATAAATAAAGAAATTATGTTAGTTATTTACTTTATTAAATACCATATTCATGTTTATTATTCTATTTGATATATTTATTTTCTTTTTATATTCAATTAAATAACCATTTAAGTATATGTCAGATGTTTTGAGGATATTGGGTTCATAGATCCCATATGACTGTGGTAGGTTCATTGTAGTCATAGCAATTATTACTCCAGAATCTATATAATGAAAATCTTTAAATTATAATCAATTTAATAAATAAAATATATTTTTAATAAGTAACATGAGTGATGGTTATAAAAAATAAATTAAGTTACAATTTTAGAGATGGTAGGTCCTGTGTACACTTTAATATCATTTTAATTTTTCAATGTGCATGAATGAAAATAGGAATTATCATTTTATCATTATATAATTATTATTATTACATAAATATAACTTTTCAGGTTTTAAGATAATTAAATTTATCATCCATGTGATCTAGTGATGTGACACAAATCACATCACTTCGGGGAGGTGGTAATCCAAATATATGTAGGAATGATGTTAATGTTTTTCAATGGATGAAAAGGTTATAAAATATATGTCATATTATCATTCCATAATGCTATTTTTTCATTAATATCATGTAAATACATTAAATCAATTACTATAACAATCATTGAGTGTATTATATGTATAACGAATTTCATCAGTTTGTGAGGCAGTAGTCCACCATACACATGAACGGTGATTTAATTTCCCATTTTATGGAGTAAGATATGGACATAGGTTATTAAATAATCATAACTACATATAATAACATTAATAATCTAGTTATATTATTTAATTATGTTTTAATAAAAAATTATGGTTGTATAAGAAGAAAAAAAACAAAAAATATTAGTTATGAACTATGCCTCTGGTTTAGACAACCATGTTAGTTTTATACCTCAATCCATAAAAGGAAGATTTTATAATAAAGCAATGGATTATTGGTCATAGACTAGAATTTTAGGATGGGGTTTTTATGTATTGGATAAAAAAGGTTCTTGTAGTTTGGAGGGGAAAGAAAAAGGGTTCTTTTTATATGTGAAGGAGACGACTCACTTAGAATTTAAAAAATATATTAAAATATATTGCTATCTTAATCAAGGAAAATGGATCCAAAAATGAACATTAAATAATATTAAACGAGATCGCCTAAAAATATTTCTATAAAATATAAATTAGACACCTTTTTAGGTCATTTTAATACATATCAATTTATTTTAACCCCTCGGTAAACATAATTTATCCATATTCAAGGTGATTATTTTATCTTTTTATTATTCATTAGGAAAAAGAGTTAATATGAACACATTAGATAATGTAAACTATTAGTTATAAAAAATGGAATAAATTTTGTGAAATTCAATTTAATGTAGAAGGTGAATTTATTTTAAAATTGATCTCGCAAAACCCGATGAAAAATAATTTTTTAGCAAAACAAATTCCTTCTAAGTGTAAAAATATTTTTATACCAAATTGATATAAAATAATGATTAAAAATTCATTTATTTTATTAAAAATAATTTTAAATAAATAATTTTTCTTCTAAATATTTTGTTTAAAAAATGTATCCTTGTTGATTCTTGATGTGAAAATAAAAAATATAATAAAAACAGTATTTTCACTATTCATTTAAAACTGAAAACTTTACGTTTATTTTTTTAAAAATTGATAATTTCATAATGATATTTATTATTCAAAATTGAAAAATACTTTTTAAATTAAAATATTACTATATGAAAATCATTCTTTTAAATATAATATTATATTACATGGAAAACCAATTTGGATAAAAAAAGAATTTCCTTTTTAACTAATAATTATCATAATAATATTATAATGAATATAAATCTATGAAATATAATTGATTAACATTAAGAAGAAATGGAAATTTTTTGACTCAATATTACCTACTTTTTTAATGAATGTAGCCTCACTACATTAGGTCGATCCACATTTTAATTTGATGAATTACTAAATATGTAAAGTTATTCTTAAAAATAAAATTACCTAAATTGTTAAATATAGTTAAAATAATTAAAATTATTTAGAATTAAAAATGTGTACAATTGCACTATATGCCTTTGGGAATATTCTAGTTACCTTGAATACCTAATTCTGAAGGATTAAATTAATAATAAATGGTTCACAATGATATATAGACCCCTTGAGATGTGCCTTCCCTAGGTTTCTTGATAATAATATATGGTCGATGGGTTGGGTGAGTGGATAAACATTGTGAGAACAAGGGGACCAATAAAGGAAATGTTCCATCTCATTAATATTTCTAATTTGTCGTACCCA